>OY856409.1:1758064452-1758664452 GCA_963693085.1 Alisma plantago-aquatica
AAGTAGGGGAACATCAATTAGAAAACTACTAGTAGGGGCTCAAAATCCAACCTACAACATTAGGTCCTTCAAGGGTACTTTCAATGACACCTACCTCTTGGGTATAACAAAACATATATAGTGATATCACATATCTCTTTTTCATTTACAAATGTCACTATAGATACAGTGTTACCCCACACTAATATACATAACCCATATCAGGGTGTTGAAGCAAATAAGCTCCTCCTGCCCTTCTATACTCAAAAGTATACAACTTCGAGTACATTCTCACAATCTAATATTGCTACAAGGTTACTATATCAACTTAATAACACTAGTATAGTTTCTAAGTCATAGGGCAAGCTTATGTTTTCGTTTGATGAATTGGGCCAATTTTTCATATTTTAAGAAGAAACTAATTATACAACAAATCATAAAGATCTAATACAACATTAATCAAGTATAACGAACCCTAGAAGATATATATAGCCTCAAATCATGAATCAATGTGCACATACTTAGTTTCGTTCATTGTTTTTTACCAAAAAAGGGCATACCTTCATGAAGGTTCAATCTTTACCTAAAAAGGTATATCTCATTACATAACAACAAAATACTATGCAATTTGTTTATTATAAACTCCTTAGTATGCATGATATATATTTTGCATAAAAATATCATCTACGCGCATAAAATGTCATTTCTGAACAAGAAACACACCATTCACAAAATTTCAGCATTATGACTACTAGGAAAACTTATTGTGTGCATCTTAAATGAAAAAAAAATCTATATTCTATTTCTCAACATGTTATCAAACGACCCATCAAGTTAGCATTTTTAGGGCAAAAACATTAATATTTTGATATTTAAACCTTAGGGCAAGGTCAAGGTTTAATGTTTTCATCGTATTTCCTGAAATAGAGATAGGAGGTTATTAAGATTCATGATCAAATTTTATACTACAAAGTCATCTTTCTAAGCCTTTTAAGCATGTTCCTAAATTATAAGGGTTTGATGCATGTTTTGTGTGTAAAGATAGAAAACAATAGTTATATCACTCGCCTCCTAAGATATAACATGAGATTCAATAAAGAAGATCATGAACCAAGATCCATTCTCCACCTAACAATCCTCCATGGATTCCTCCAAGTAAGATCTTGCCTCAACTAGGTCAAAAGAATAAAAAAGTAGAGATAATTAGCCAAAAGGATCTAGATCTACCATGGTTCTCCTTGGATCTCATATAAAGGAAGAAGAAGATAGGGAAAACACCTAATATTTGTGATTATTAAAGAGAGTCTTACATGATATATGGGAAAAAGGTCGTTTTCTAGCTTTAGACCCACCAAGGAAAGCTAGATCACCTTATACCAAACAAAACACCTCCAAGAATGCTACCCTCTACTTCTCTTGGATCCCTCCACATTCTGGAATAAAATAGGGTGGAAATTGAGTGGTTGGGCCTAGGGATTGGGGGAATTTATAAGCTAGTAGAGTTGGAAGTTTAGAACATCCCTTGAAAAAAAAACTATCAATCCTCTACCATCGACCCTCTTGTCTATGCAATGTCCCGTTTTTGGAGTTTTATAATTCAATCATGTTTTAACGTGTCAGCATAACTCCTATAGACAAAACACTTAGAAGATTTACAAACCATAATTGATGGATTTTGATGTTTAAGGAACTATATAACCTTATAAATAGAATTTTAGGTGCAATGGTTCATTTTATGATGAAGAAAGGAAGGACCTTAATTTCAAATCGTTAACTTAGATTAGCAAAGATTTTAAAAATAATTTCTCATGAGAATATTGTTGAATGACAAACTAGGGTTATTAGAAGTACACTCAAAAATAATGTTGAAATTTGTAGTTTCATGTATGTATGAGGTACTGGTCAGTTGAGAATGTAAACATATACGTAATATCATACTTAGTTTTAATTTGTGGTCATTAATATGTGTGGGGTTTGAAAAATGCTTCAAAACATTTTCAAAAGGTGTTTTGTGATGAATATAATCTTAGATAGATATTTCACAAATAATTACCCAATTTACAATAACCATGAGGTTTCCACCCATTTCAAGAATCTAGTTTGGCAACCAAATACTTATATTGGGCCTTACTTTTGGTTAATACTTTGATCTAATACTATGAAATATATGGCTAGTTCTAATATCATTTGAAAATCTGGTGTTGTTCACATTTGTAGATTATGATTCTTTTTGCAATAATCTTGATATTCAATAGGATGGGTTACTATCGAATGTCAAGTACCCTTAAGATTAAGCATACATATCTTCAAACTCCAAATTGTATGGAGTTGATGACAATCAGTTTTAAATTGATTGATCTATCCCTTATTTTTTAGGCTTGAGAATGATAAGCATAGAATAAATAGATCAATCCCATTACAATAAGTAAGTTAACTCCTTCTAGAAACCATGAGTCATAGGCGATAACCAGATTGATTTCACCCTTCCCGCCACCTCTCCACTTGCTTTGCAAGTGGACAACAGAGTAGAGAATATTAAAATGTGAGCTTACTAGGAGGATCTTGAGTAGGATTAGCCCAATATATAGGCTTTATATCTACAATCATGGCCTTCAAAATTGACCATAATATGACCACTACAATGACCCATATTTGCAACAACAAACTCACCTAAAGTCGTTGGACCCCCACCAAGATTTGTGGACACCTCACACTACTAGATGCATTGGTTTTCTAGTGAGTGGAGCCTGGGAGCGTTTATGTCTTTCTTAAAATGTGAAAGTACCATAGCATGGTTGCAAGGGTCGAGGTTGATCATAGGCTTTTGAAACCATAGTGAGGGTCTCCATGGCCCCATAAGAGGGATCCACAACTTTTCAATAATGCATGATTACAATGGATTGCTCAGTACGTGATAACATGATCTAGAAAAGGAGAAGTCATGGTCATAGTGGTGGTGCTAATATGTAGGCCATCCATATCAACCTAAGGAGGTATCAAGTGGGTCAGACCAAGGGCAATTAGATTTTTGGAGTTGTTGTAGATCTTGAGGCATGTATTCATACAACTAATAGTCATATGAGATAATGCCAATTGGTTGGAGTAGCCATGATGGGCAGTACTATATTTTATAGTGAAAAGATAATCCCTCCTGATCAAGGAGATTAGGGGAGTGACTCCTAGTTGGGTCAACACAACACAACCTAAATGCATTAATCATTCTATACGCAATCATAAAAGGAAGGAGATATTTAGGTAAATCCAAATTTTATACTCTCTTCTTACAAACATCATAAACAATGTATTGTATGCCAAATGAAATACAAGTAGAGTACTATCAAATAGATACAAGTGTGATATACCATCCTATGAACTTAGAATTAGTGTCTAATACTATTAATGAACTGACATTTATGTAATGAGTGAGACCTGAGAGGGGATCCACTCCTTACTTGATCAAATAAAGGAATAATCCCAATGGTAGACACTGACATAAATGTTTCATAAGGGGGTATGACACAATATATTCATTGTTTTTTTCGAAATACCAAAATACAACATTAGTTAGCATTATTTGACAATTTCAATTTTATGAAATTACATGGATGACAATCACATGGGTGACTAAATGAGGTAGAAGCTATAATACTATTAGTGGATGCAGAACGTTATCCGACTAATTCAATTTTATCTTCTAAGGAACATCATCGAAATAGGTGCATGTCCTAGTAAACTTTTTCATCATTCCAAATTCCACTTTTCCTATGTGGTTTGTTCAAACACAAGAAAAGAAGAAAATGGAAATCTATTAGCCAATGTTGGTATATGCGTAAAATAGGAGATTAGGTAAAAAAGAATAGTACAACAAAAAATGTGAAAGCCACCCAACCAAAAGAGAAAAATGGAAATCATCCAAATAGATTCAAGGAAAAACATATGAATATGGAATTCAAGGATATACTTTCCAATTAATAATACAAAGTATGCCAAAGAGTAATCAGACATATCATAAAAAGGGTTAACCAACAAGGATGAAGTTATTGCCTTTTAAAAAATTATATAACAATATTCAAGAAAATAATGACAAGTTTATTATAAGAACACTAACAATATCTAAAGTAGGCTTGGGACACTATAAGAAACTTAGACAAGTTTGTACAGAAAAATCACTCTGGGTGGAAAGGTGCACTCAATATGTACATACATGGGTAGAAAGTCGTGCCCAAGGTGGAAAGACACACTCCTAGATATATAGATAGGTGGAAAGAATCACCCTGGGTGGAAGGATGTACCAAAATATCACTTATATATATACATACATATATATATACATACATATATATATACATATATATATATAAATATATTTATATTTATATATGTATATACATACATATATATGTATATATATATATACATATATATATATATATATATATATATGTATATATATACATATATATGTATATATATACATATATGTATATATACATATATATAAATGTATATATATACATACATATATATACATATATATAAATGTATATATATACATACATATATATACATATATACATACATACATATATATATATATATGTACACACAAAGACACATACACACATATAAATATAAATATATACATATATATATATATGTGTGTGTGTTTGTGTGTCTATACATATATGTATTATGTATGTAAATATGTATATATATATATTTATATATATATATATATATATATATATGTAGAGAGAGAGAGTCAGGATGGAATACACTCGAGTGTATCCGGAGTGGAATTTACTCAAGTAGTTTTTCATGATACAATATTTTTTTCGAAAAACTAATCCATTGATATTCTTTAACATCTCGTAAACAACTCATATATAAAATTTGAGCCAATTTGGATATGCATGGCTCATGTTATGAAGACCGCAAAAATTATACATTTCAAATTAGTTTTGTGTGTCAATTTTTTTGCCCTTGGATGAGTGACTTACACTCATCCAAATGAACTCAAAATTTGTATGTTGCCTAATTATAGTATGACTACGAAGATCAATGGTTTACATTTTGCAAAAAAATAGTCTTGATATGCAAACACCACTTGAATGTAGCGTGTGATCCGTACACTCGAGTTTATTCTAGCCTGACTCTCTCTCTCTCTCTCTCACTCTCTCTCTCTCTCTCTCTCTCTCTATATATATATATATATATAGACACACACACACATACATACATATACACACACAAATATATATATACACATATATATGTGTGTATAAGACCATGTGAATATATATATATATATATATATATATATATATATATATATATATATGTATATGTATATATATATATATATATATGTGTGTGTGTGTGTGTGTACACACACACGCACATATATATCGGTATATATAATATATATACCATGTTAAAGGACAACCCAATTAGTATGCCTAATAAACCATAGATAATCATTTTCTAAATCAAATATTCTCATATATTGAAGGAAAGATAAAATGTGGAGTCATTTCCAAATAATTATCAATTATAAGGGATGAGAACATTCATATAAAGACAATTCGAGGCCACAAGACCCATAAATGAAGACTTAATAGATACCAGTATTTAAGAAAATAAATATATCTCATTATGAAGGATATTTGAATAAGAATATAACAAGAGTTGCAAATAGGAATTTGATTAGAATTTTTCCTATCTAAGGAACATTAGGGTCTAAGTCATCAAGTAGAACAAGTAAGCAAGACGAATAGGAAATTTCCCAATTATTAATAAATAGCATACCTTGGATCTTATCTAGATATATCCAAATTGAACCCAATATCCTCAGTAATGTCACAAATGAACTATTAGAGATTTTGATGAAACTAGGTTACACTATCATTAATAGCATAAACCCTAAAAAAATTGTTAAGTTGAAATTAGATCATGAATCTGACACCATTAAATGAAAAACAAAATCTTGATTTTGGATCACATTTATCAATATTATAATAAAAGCCTAGTAGAAAAGATTGTATTGTCCCTTCATCAAACATGAAGACCTTATCTGCATGATAGGGATTTTCTTTCCTTTTTTTGATCTGAATAGACTACCATGAGAGCACAACAAAATGATGAAGCCAAAAAATTCCCCTTTGTGAGAGTGTCATATGCTAATTGATGAGATGGAGAAAACTAGAATCATGTGTGATAATGCTCTACCCCTTGAATAGGAATATGTGTTTTCAATCTTGTTAACCTCAGATCTCAAGTAAGAAAGCAAGAAAGGGGGTGCAAAACTAGTCAAAAATTTATGTTTTCCTAGGCATCCCTATCTGTATGACTCTGGGTACAAATACTAGGATGTATAGGAACTCTAGGAAGCTCCTCACAAAGAACATGAAATCAAGTAAAATCATGAAACCAAAAAGGAAAAAACAATTCTAAAAATACAAATATCAAACTACTTTAGGAGGTCCGAACAAAGGTGGACATGATAGAAAATAGGGGAAGACTAGAAGCCTAACATTGTTGTAACATCACAAAATGGAATTACTCAAGCACCAAGAAGGGGAAAATAAAGAATACCACTTGGTGAATGGTATTTATATACAAAATCTTCTCAAGTGTCGGTGTAGGAGTTATGAAACACATCGACAAAGTTTGCATGATTAGGATGATTTGACGAACTTGCAATGAACCCTAATACCAAAATATGTTTTGGAAACATTAGAACATGTAATTTTAATTGTGGTTTGAGTGCTTTCATGCATCTATAGGGTCATGCCTTCAGATTCACTTATAGACACAACGGTCTAAAATCATGAGAAGTTGGCACAAATATGGAAACACTACAATACATGTTGAAATAGATTGATATATGTTATAGGGCACAAGACCTAAATAACCTAGGGATGGTCAACTAGGGAAACCATAAGGAAATTGATGGATAAGAAATCTGGGAATTTGATAGAGGGAGATATGAGACAGAGGTAGAATGGTTGTACTGTGCACTTATGGAAAAAGAAAAGGTGGGGAGATGATGCAAGCATCATCTGATTTCAAATCAAGGGTAAGAAAGAAAAGCACAATGTAAAATTTGGTAAAAAAACAAAAATGCAAGATACTATTGTTATCCTCATTTTGTAGATCAATCAAATAAAATTTTCTTTTCAGTCATTTTTCTCTCCTTTTATTTCTTCAATTAGTTTTTCCAATTTACTTGTAAAGTGGCACCTAGACCAAATTAACAATCTAGATTGACATTTTGAATTAGTTTCTTCATGTTCAATCATCCATCTAGCAAAACTTTGATTCTATTATCCATATAATATATATATATATATATATATATATATATATATGAAATAATGAGTCCCTCTAGTAAATTGGGAATTGGATTGTATTGAATTTATCTACCCATGACTTTTCCTTAAAGTAGTTCCAATTGTCATCATTGATTTATTTCAATTTTTATTCAATGTCATCTAATGCCAGTTTAATTCAAATCTGCCCAAAAAATGACTCTACTATTATATTTTATTCCTTTTTCTTACTAAAAATATATGTACATCATTATCACAAATATGTACACGTGTTCTAATGAATCAGTTCCAACTTAGACATCTAATTAGGGTTTACTTTGATGATTACATGCTTAACTAGATTGGTCTTTTCTTAAGCTTAATTAATGAAAGTAGTCTAATTGCGATGTTGTAAACCTAATAACAAACTCTAAGCATGATTTTACATTGAATTATTAGGGTTTGAAACGAAAACCCTAATCGGCCAAAATTAAGATCTTCATAGAATATGACTACATAATTTGATGAATACAATGGTGTAGTAATTATTTTATTTATTTATCTACAAATATGACTTATTTAAAATTTGGATATAATTTTAAGAACTAAAATGTAAGTGTTCTAGTAAAATATCAAATTACTCGACCATGCATTGAGGCTGAAATACAACAGTTTGGTTTTGAATTTTATTTGTATATTGGTACATCCAAATGAGATTAAATTTTAGTTGTTGCTTTCCAAATTAAATTCATTTATTACATATAATTTTTAGAATTTTTGGGAGATATATCAGTTCTACAAAGTGTGGTGATGATTGAGTTTCTTATTAGTAACAACTCGATCGATCAACCAGTCTGGATAAATAAAAATAGATTGAAAATAGATTTTGCACTTGTTTTTAAATGCTCCAAGTACTTCAATTGATCTATATGATCAACCTAACAACCAACTATCTCCCATAATCCATCATCCATGTCAATGATATAAAATTCTAGAGAGAGAGAGTTTTTTAGAAGAAAATGTTAGAAAATGCTGATTTGGGGTTTTAGCTTACAAAAGATTGTGAATTCATGTAATCCCATCAACGCTAGATATTTCATAGTGAATATTCTCTACTATATCTAAAATTTGTCCCTCCTCTTATGACATTCAATGTGGTATCAAATTTCCCTCTTTTCTCATTCTTTCTCTGCAATTCTCCATTTTAGGGTTTTGGGGCCGGAAGGAAGAAAAAAATGATGGATATCTTAAAGTATGATTCAGATACAAGAACCTCAGTTCTTAGGCTACGAAATTTAGATGTTTTACACCTAAGGTGATTGAATACTCTCATTTAACAATAGATTGCACTAATGTAGATTGAAATCCACCAAAAATCTTCACTTCCTTCTATATGCGACGATGAACCCTAAATTTGCTTTCAACCCTAGCTTTTACAAGATGATTTGAAAATGGATTATTTCCAAGGCGTGATGAATTTCATATGTTGAAATTATATTAGAAATGGATACATATCATCTAGAATAGAATTCCTAAAGTTATTTTTGAATTCAGAAAAAAATATTGGAACCTAGGGGTTTTGGTTTTATCTGAATTTGCAGTTGATAACTAAGTAAAGGACTTTGTTGCTATAAATCACTACAACAAACATTCACATCAGTGTCCTTTTAGAAGTGCCACTGAAAAAAAAAATGCCACTAACATTTAAAAAAATGCCTCTAGTACCAATGCCACTAGAAAGATAGTGGCGTAAATTGTAAATGTCACTAAATGTTTGGCTTTAGTGGCTTCCAATAAATGCCCCTATAATATAATTTGGCATTTATAAAAATGCCACTATCCATCAATTGGCTTTTATACAAATGCCACTATTTTGTATTATGTTATTGTATGAAAATGTTCTTATTGAGTTTAATGGCGTATAAAAAAAGCCACTAATGACTACTTGTTCTGTATTACTACATTTTCATGGCCTTTCGTCATTCAATTTTCAATTCATTATCATTATTTCTAAATGAATGTCAATTGTAGAAGAACTTACTTTTCTGAAAGTATGAATATTTTTTATTTATAATCAATTGAGAATTACATGGGGAGGACATTTTACCTTGCCCCTTATATTAAATACAACACCAATGATATACTTTCATACAACATTTTACCTTTCCCCTAATATTGAATTACATGGGGAGGACATTTTACCTTGCCCCTTATATTGAATACAACACCAATGTTTACTTCTGCATTTTATGGTTTGCAAAATCTTCTTGTTGAACAACGTGGCATACATGATGTCTTCAACATTGCTGGAGCTGGCTCAACAACTGCTTCTGTATTTGGTCTCATATTGTCTGGTTCCTTGAGATGGGGAGTGTGAAATATGCTCCTTGGTTCTGCACTTGGAGCTTCCTTTTGATTTCCACTCAGTTGGGCCCATCTGAAACTTGTAGAGAAGGTAGCTGAGCGGAGTGTAGTTTCGTTGGCGTATAATTCTGGTGAAAGTGATGCAGGAAGCAGGGTGGGTGCGGCAATTGAAAGGCTTGAAAGTAGCCTAAGAAAATAATTCATGCACGTCATTGGCATCAAATCTGGAAACAATTAAAAAGTGACTTATCTTTTATTTGTATCATGCCAGAAAAACACAAGTTGAATTAAGCTTTCTTTCGATCATTTACTTCCACCTACTGCAAGGGTTTTGATTGGTTATGTGCTTGTAGTTATCAGTTTTGTGTATCTAGCAATGCATAAGGTAGCATCTCAGCCATGAAAAGTGTGAGATTTATAGCATCAAATGGATAGACGCTGGAGATCTTTGTGGATAATAAGCTGATCCTTTTTCCATTATAAAAAAACATTATCAAGTTGAACAATTAAGGCAAAACAAAATCCAAAGTATCAATGATTGTCCCTTATTGATTAATAATAAGAGTGAAATATGATCATGGTAAAATAGAGAAGAAAGAAAACAAGTAAGAAGGCATTGTACCTTCCAGTCACTGGATTCCTATTCAAATCACTTTCATAGCAGTGTGGTTGAGCTCCAGATCTCCATTTTGGTCTTCCTAGCTCTTGATCTCCATCATTATAGGTTCCAAATCTTTGCATCCATCATTTTATGTCTGTTGTGTGGTGCATTACAATGCACAATAGTCTTGACACAATCAAGGTATAAGGAAGGGTGATCACTTGGTTCCCTACAAGAATCATGATTTATAACCAAAGAAACAATTCTTTAATATTGTGAGAACAATTTTAGAATCATATAAAATATATACTGACAAACTTTGATAGTCCCAATAGTTTTCACACCTAACAGATTTCATGAAGGAACTAATGCCAAGATCATATCAAAATTATTGGTAACGAATTAATAAGATTGTATTTGAACAAAACTCTTTTTCAAATGCAAGAAGACAAATGCTACCCAGAAAAAATATGTATAAAATTGTTCATTGACAGCCGAAACACTAAGGAACCTTATACAACAAATCAAATATTCATACACGATATATGGACAATCAAATCTACAAAAAGCTCACAAGCATCGGAACAAGACGAAGAGACAATAAATCAGTCCACCATATTCAAATAGATCAACAGTTTAAACCAAGATAAGATGCTCTATGAGATTCTGAAGAGAAGTCTAGAAGAACCTTAAACAAACCACATGGGTTGCATACCTTCCTGGGATTGGTTTAGTATGATAATACTTTGTGGTAACCAGAGTGTAAGACCCACACAAGGAATGTGCCATATCCAGAACATGAGTCATCTTTCCAAACAATATATTGACAGGTGTTGCCTCTAAGTTTCATATTTCCATTGAGAATATCATCCCAACTGTCAAATTTCAGGTTGCCCTTTGTGCTGGTGTCTATATAGAGTTGTTTATCATTGTCCATCAATACTAAAATTGATCATGTAACATGATTATGTGTTTTGCATACAAACAAAGTTTTAGTTACACTAGGTTTAGGAAAATCCAAATTTGAATGTGTTCACCGACTTTAAAAATACAATTAAAGTCACCCAATGGAATCTATCAACCATAACTTGAAGAAGAGTTGGACTGCACAGGGATAGGAGCCCCTTAGATTGGGAATTCGAGTAGGTCTTTGACCAGACTTGATTGATGCTTATTCAAAGACTTTTAGAAAGAGGGTTTGTTTTTGTTTGGAAAATGATAATGTAGGTTAATGCCTAGAATGCTAGAGTAATCCATGATTAGAAGTATGAGTTGAAGTGAAGCACCAACATAGTGCTGGACAATGTAAGTTTCTTCAAATATCATGCTTGCAATAATGACTTTTTATATAGAGGGAATACTAGAAGGATGGCCCTGAGATGGAGCCTGAACCCCAAGAATTTTTGTAATGACAAGGTAAATGTGATGTATTCAATTGTTGGCAGTAACTAGTAATGTAAGAGGTCTACCAATATATGATATATTTACCCAACAAATATAAGACATCCTATAATAAGAAATGAAATCAGGGCTGAGAAAATGAGTTTCCTCATCTCAATTCCTACATTTGATCATTATACCTTCTCTGCCAACTGGTTGCAAGTTATATTGTTAATTGTGTCGGGAGTCTTAATCGTCACCCAAATGTTATGAATTAAACAGTTCTCCTATTATTTTCTTCCTACTGTGCAGTTTATAATTCTATCCCCTACTAGTTTCTTCCTACTTTCAGTCTAAATTTGACCTAGTGTGGTGTCTTACAACCAACCTGGAAGTGTTTTATTTTCCTATGGCATGTTCCTGTTGGAATAGATGCATGGTTTCATGGTGTTTTTCCCTTTTTTTCTTTCTATTCAGGCCATTCTTTGGACCAGTCACACATAAAGAATTACTTGGTGCACTTGAAGGTGTTTCTTAAGCAAGACCAATAAGGTTCACCCATACAAGTAAAAGTGGCCCAAATTGTCCACCTCATGTTGAAGTGCCAAGAAAATCCCTACCTTCTTATGCCTATGGGATCAGAAGATGGCTACAATAACTGAAAACTACTAGAGGGGGGGTAAATAGAGTTTTAAACAATTTTAAACAATTATTTAACTCAAACAACCAATCACAAAAATATTGGACAAGGGGACACGGATTTAGAGTGGTTCCTACCTTAGCAAATACTAAGGCAGTCAGTCCACTACCCGGTTGCTTACCCAACCGGGATTTGGAAAGAATTTAATTTTATTACCTCGCAAGGACTTTACATAAAATTACAATTCTCTCCCTAAACCCTTCAAGCAGCCTTCACCTCGAAGTAATCGCACCAACCTTGAAGCAGCCTTCACCTAGAAGCAATTGCACCAACCTTGAAGCAGCCTTCCTCCTGAAGTAGCTTCCCGTTGCAATAACCTTCTTGAAGTAGCTTCCCATTGCGATAGCCTTCTTGAAGTAGCTTGAAGTCCACCTTCTCCTCTGAGAAGAACCTTCTCCAATTCGCAGACTCCAACCCTAGGAGTAGCAAGGAGAATACAAAAGATACAAAGGAATAAGAAAGAAAACAGAAATTACAATACCACTTGTAGCTCAAGGCTTGATTTCCTATATCAAGCGTTTTGATCTCCTAACCAATGTATGTAGAAGTGTAAGTGTTGTGTATAGGAGATACTAGCCTATAGGACACGAAGTTGGAGCAATGGGAATGAATAGCCAATGTAGGAATTGCTCTATTGCTCGAAACAGATTGCCGATGAGTATTCAATCTCAAGTGTAGCACATGTGTAGCTTGGGTGTATTTAGGTGTCCCAAGGCATGTCCTATTTATAGGAATGACCTACAAGTGCTTAAGGACATTCTAGACACTTTCTAGGGGGTTCTTAGTGCTCAACTAGCCGTTATGTGTCCACTAATTGCATTTGCAACGACTAATTAATTGACCCTGAAAAGTGCAGACATAACTTTTCTCGATCGACAATTTGTCGACCGAGAGTCCTTCTCGGTCGAAGATTTGTCGACCGAGGGACCTCCTGGAGCAAGTGTTTACAACGTTCATTTCCAACTCCCAACCACTTTGTCTGCTGGGTCTAACGGCTACTAGGGTCTATTCTCGATCGAAGATTTTGTCGACCGAGAGTTTCTCGGTCGAAGATTTGTCGACCGATATTTTCTCGATCGACGATTTGTCGACCGAGAATATTACTGACTCAATGTATTCATTTACTAAGTGTGTGTATCAATGTGCAATTGTGATACTATCTTGGGGAATGGCCTATCTAAGTGTTGTGAGTGGATAGGGAAGATCTAAACGCTTGATTTTACATGATATCTAATTACTTGTACATTATATACTTGTACATGCATTTACATTTGATTACAATCATGAAAATAAAGCGATTTTATCAAATTGTTTCTTCCAAGTCTTTGTTATCCACCACCTTATATGCTTGTTCCTGAAATACTCAAATAGCACGTTAAAACCACAAGAATGAAATGTTTGTCATTATCAAAACAAAAGGGATTATGCTAATGTCAATTTAGCCAACAATCTCCCCCTTTTTGAAGATGACAAACATTTCCTAAATATAAAATAAAGAAATATAAATCATGTGAGTTTCATACCTGAAGATTACCTTTTGTAGCCATTCTTGTTTTGCAAGTGGATGTTGGCCGAGATATTATGAAACTCATATTTTTATTTTATGTTTTTGATTTTATATTATTTCTCCCCCTTTGTCATTTCAAAAAGATATCCAATATAATAGATTTTATTTCTCCCCCTTAATTTTATTCTATGATCCCCCTTAAAGAGATATTCAATTAGAAAACAAGGGATTAAAGCAAAGCAATGATTGTTAAATTTAGCCATAATTTATTTCTCACTCATTTGCAATGTATGTTAAGCCTTGAAATGTTATGAGTTCCTTTTAGGTTCACGGCATTTGTGTATTGATTTCTCATCCATTTTACAAGGGATGTTAAGCCCTAAAAATGAAATGAGAATTCTTTAATCTTAGAGTACATAAAAATTTCTCTAGCCAAATGCACGGGATGTTAACCCCTAATTTGTCTAGAGAATTCCTTTAAGAACAAGATATATCATTTTATGAAATTTGTTGATTTCTTCATAACCAAGAGTAAAAAATACTAAGGTCATAATAGGCTTCATATGATGTTTACAATATTTTTGTACGCTTCTTAATCAAATAATCAAATTTGTTTTTATGAGCTCCCCCTTAATCTTACAATTTAAGGCTTCTAAGGTCACAAATGATTTTAAATTTTGATTTTGACCTTTATCAAACGTATACTAAGATTAAGTACAATAAAATGATGTCAATATAAGCATTTTGTCAAAGCTTATTTTAGGTCACCCTTGACTACGACCATAGCGCCCCTTGGTCAATTTTAATTTCAATCAAGAGGCAAATTCTGCAGATTTCCAATTTAAACATTCATATGTGAAGTATAATTTCTGCAGATAGCTTTAAATAAATATCTATTTGAAGCATATTAAGATATAACTATTATGAAGACTTAATATGGGCATCATAGTGAAGTCTTTGTCCTTGATTTTTCTAGAACGCATGTTTTACATTCATTGTTTATTATGTCAAGATGCTTTTATGCTAATGGCATTTTCAATTTATCTGAATCTCAATGATCAAGAATAATATCCATTCATGGTTTGTATATATGAATCAAAGATTATTTTAGACAAACCAATGAAACATAATGATCATGATGAAGCATATCCAAGGTGTAATGATAGAACAATTAAAGCATATGATCAGCATATAAATGCAATAATTATGATCATTTAAAACAAATTTCAATACACACATGGTTCATGTATAGATATTCCAAGGGTTACCATGAAAACACTAATTTTCCCTTAACTTAAATCAAATATGATTCATAGATAAAAATGATCTCATATAAGTGTTCCAAAGATGATTTCCATAATTTGTGCATGTAAAACAGTTATTAACAGCAAATAGATAGCACATTGATCCTTTGTAGAATTATTCAGCAGACTTATTTCAGACTGACATCAGTAACCTGCTCGGTCGATGATTTCTCGACCGACTGACTGCTCGGTCGAAGATTTCTCGACCGATCAGGTTTCTGTATTGTTTTCAGAACCATTTTCAGTAATTGTTTATAAGTAAATCATGAATGGTTATTTACTCAATTAAACAATTTGAAGACTCAGTTTAGTTGAGATAGACTTTGTGAACATCAAAGGAACTTTTAGATCAAATCCCAACTAATTGTATCCAAGTCTTTATTTACAATTTAGCTATGAGTAAGGCAAAATTTTATTTTTGCAATTTGAAAGATTTTGTATATATCCAAGTTAGATGTTTAAAAACTTGAATTAATTTATTATCCCATTATGTTGAGTTGAGATAGACATAGAAATATGCAACTAAGGTCCTTGGTCATATCTCAACTTAATTCCGTTCATTTAGTTTGTAGGTTTTGGAACCCATACCAACTCAACATCCTTTTTCTTGTATGGGCATGAAAAGGAGTAATGTCCAAGACGTAAGCAATAATGGCAACATATAGAATCAACCTCAAGTCTCTTTCTATGTTTTTGTTCTAGGTTGTTCTTTGGTACATATGTATATTTTCCTCTAGTTACATACATGGATTGACTCTCTAGTGCTTGTGTCCTTCTCCAACTAGGTTTTTGATGAGATTTTCCTTTAGGCTTATAACCTAGTCCTCTCCATCCAATTTGACGATAAGGATCACTTAAGATTTTATCGAGAATATCATTGTTACTCAAGCTACTGATTTCTTGTTGTAACTTAACAATTTCATCCATTCTCTTATTAATATCCATCTTCGCTTGATCTAGATTAGATAATAAAGAATCTCTTTCTTTCACAATAATATCATAATCTAGATGTGTACACAAAATAGGTTGTTTATGAAGATCATTTACTTGAGTTTGCAAATTTAACTTTTCTACGGAAAAAAGATTGCAATTTGCTTCTACAGATTTTAGCTTAATATCATGATCTTCAATAACCTTTTTGAGATCTTCATTTTCAGATGTAAGAGCAAGAAGTCTAGCATTCAACTCATCATTTGTTTTATTAGATTTCTTTAATTTCTTCTTGCACTCAATATACTTATTATGTGTTTCTTCAAGACTAGAAATTAGCTCTTCTTTTGATAAATCAAGAAGGCTTACCTCTTCTTCTTCTTCATTGGTTGTAGCAATGAGACAATTTTTGTGGACCTCTTTCTTCTTTTCTCTCCAAGGACAACCGATTGTTGTGTGGCTTGTTCCTAAACACCAATTGCAACTTGTTGTAGTTTTGTCCAAGCAGCACCTTTTGTTGTGATTGTAATCACCATTACCCTCCATTCTTCAAAACTTGGTTAGGGTTCCTTGAAGCCCGCTCTGATACCAATTGAAAACTACTAGAGGGGGGGTGAATAGAGTTTTAAACAATTTTAAACAATTATTTAACTCAAACAACCAATCACAAAAATATTGGACAAGGGGACACGGATTTAGAGTGGTTCCTACCTTAGCAAATACTAAGGCAGTCAGTCCACTACCCAGTTGCTTACCCAACCGGGATTTGGAAAGAATTTAATTTTATTACCTCGCAAGGACTTTACATAAAATTACAATTCTCTCCCTAAACCCTTCAAGCAGCCTTCACCTCGAAGTAATCGCACCAACCTTGAAGCAGCCTTCACCTAGAAGCAATTGCACCAACCTTGAAGCAGCCTTCCTCCTGAAGTAGCTTCCCGTTGCAATAACCTTCTTGAAGTAGCTTCCCGTTGCGATAGCCTTCTTGAAGTATCTTGAAGTCCACCTTCTCCTCTGAGAAGAACCTTCTCCAATTCGCAGCCTCCAACCCTAGGAGTAGCAAGGAGAATACAAAAGATATAAAGGAACAAGAAAGAAAACAAAAATTACAATACCACTTGTAGCTCAAGGCTTGATTTCCTATATCAAGCGTTTTGATCTCCTAACCAATGTATGTAGAAGTGTAATTGTTGTGGATAGGAGATACTAGCCTATAGGACACGAAGTTGGAGCAATGGGAATGAATAGCCAATGTAGGAATTGCTCTATTGCTCGAAACAGATTGCCAATGAGTATTCAATCTCAAGTGTAGCACATGTGTAGCTTGGGTGTATTTAGGTGTCCCAAGGCATGTCCTATTTATAGGAATGACCTACAAGTGCTTAAGGACATTCTAGACACTTTCTAGGGGGTTCTTAGTGCTCAACTAGCCGTTATGTTTCCACTAATTGCATTTGCAACTGCTAATTAATTGACCCTGAAAAGTGCAGACAGAACTTTTCTCGATCGACAATTTGTCGATCGAGAGTCCTTCTCGGTCGAAGATTTGTCGACCGAGGGACCTCCTGGAGCAAGTGTTTACAACGTTCATTTCCAACTCCCAACCACTTTGTCTGCTGGGTCTAACGGCTACTAGGGTCTATTCTCGATCGAAGATTTTGTCGACCGAGAGTTTCTCGGTCGAAGATTTGTCGACCGATATTTTCTCGATCGACGATTTGTCGACCGAGAATATTACTGACTCAATGTATTCATTTACTAAGTGTGTGTATCAATGTGCAATTGTGATACTATCTTGGGGAATGGCCTATCGAAGTGTTGTGAGTGGATAGGGAAGATCTAAACTCTTGATTTTACATGATATCTAATTACTTGTACATTATATACTTGTACAAGCATTTACATTTGATTACAATCATGAAAATAAAGCGATTTTATCAAATTGTTTCTTCCAAGTCTTTGTTATCCACCACCTTATATGCTTGTTCCTGAAATACTCAAATAGCACGTTAAAACCACAAGAATGAAATGTTTGTCATTATCAAAACAAAAGGGATTATGCTAATGTCAATTTAGCCAACAATAACATCCACAACCAGCTTCCTAATACAGTCATTATAGATAACCTGTCAAAGCTTCTCAAATTTGATGTGGAACCCAACAATTAGATGTTACATATCTAGTTCACTTGAGAATGGATGCTAGGAAAGCTAGATGTGAGGGTATGAAGCCTCCTTACATAAAGATTTAAGCCTCTTCAATAGCAAACTCGGATATAGAATAACTTGCTCAACGCTCCATTTGTGACTTAATGCTTAAATGACACTATGAAGAAATAAGCTTCCTAAACGAACAACTAATAGGCAGTAGGGTACTGGATTGAGTAGGACGGTCATTGTAAGCTTGAGAAACAAGGAGAAAACAATAAGTGGCAGATCGTCTGGATACCTATAATCACATCCATCTGGATACCTAGGGTATTTGTGTACCTATTTGAGTGCATAAAAGTGACTATAAACATATATCGTTAGTTAGCCAAGTGAGGTAGAAATCCCTAATAAGGAGAATTCAAGAAACCAATTTATGTCAGACTACTTCTTGCATAGAAGAAACTAGGAGATGTGCACTGTCTTGAACCGGAAGACCAGATAATCGATCTTCAAATTTAGTTAAACAAGGAGTTGTGTACTAAAGTAAATTTAATGGAAGCACATGTCACACTGCAAGTGGCACCAACTCGGAGATGGGAATATAAAGTTCATCCATATATAGGGTGAGGTATAGAGCAATGGCAGAAGCTATCAAAAAATGCATCAGGTTAGCAGACTGCATGCAATTGCTTTTCAATAGCATGCAAATACCTGACTGTATAAGCTTCAAAATTCACTTAGAAGCACTTCTTGTGCACAATGTCTAGGCTGAACTCCTTGTATTCTGCCTTAGATATCCACATCTGTAATATAACATGGTGCCAAACATCATAATCAGAAAATTCATGGGACAAAAATCAATTGCAAGTATTCACATTGAAGCTTCTAATAACTCCTTGTGTTGATTTTGATGATATAATGGCCACAATAAGGAACATGATGGCAAAACAGAATCAAGAAGGAATATTTGTATACTTACTTCTCGTGTATACATTTAATAGGAAGTTGTCCCGGTCTACATTCTCTTCTATCTGCAACCTATTACTGCACGTTATGGTGTATCAAAACCTTTAACCCATAAGACGGAATGGGGTTAATGAGGGACCATGATGATAATTTAAATGAAGAACTTGTGATCAATTTACCTAATTGTTTATCTATTAGGCGGAGCTCTAGCATATACTACAAGGGCAGTAAACGTCCTGGAGCATGGGCATAATAAATAACTGAATCTGATTCTAAGGATCCTATTGATGTGATCAATGGAAGTAATGCCTTACATAAATGATGGAAACCCTTGGTGAGATACATCATATGATCTCCACAATGATACCTAAAAAGTACTATACATATACTAACCAAATATATAGCTTTCAAAACAAAAGTCAAGAACATAAACAATGGTGAACCATGGCACATATTGGCTATAACAAGCAATGATAGTAGTTTGCAAATCTAAGAATATAAAAATATTAATCTTTTTGTTATGCCATTATCTCCAAGTTAGTGCAAAATTATTCGGATGGACTAAAAATTGTAGTGCGGATTATCTTAATAGTATTAGCAATTTTCTTCCAAAGGCCAATTTTCTATACCTCTATGTTGAGTGGATGGACTAACAATAGTAGTTCGGATTATAAGTGGATTTTATTTGCACTAGATGGTTAAACTAGTAGCAATATATTCCCTCATTTTACTGTATTGTTATATTATATATTAAATTCCAACTATGTGGAACTCATTAACTGTCGTCAGGATTGGGAGTCACTCAGCTGAATCTCAAATAGGGGCACACTTTGTAGTTAAGATTACTTGAAAAGTTATTTTCACAGACTTCAAAAAGATAATGATTGGGTTGATATGATCTATTTATAGAGTTGCAATGAGTGGCTTAGTCATATATATCAGTTTTATCATGGATGTTACACATTGGGTATAATAGGTTGAGCTATTCATTTCCAAAGATCCTACATGACTATGACCAAAAAAAATAACCAATCCCACCCAACTCTAATGTTAGTGTGTCAGCTATTGGTAAGAAAGATCATAGATTAACACATTAAAGGTAAATGTCATGGCAAAGATAAGTAGAAGAGGTCATGGGTGCTAACACATGCATAAGTTGATATGAGTAGGCAGTAACAAAAGCAACCAGGACAAACAGACAATTTTAGTTATAGATTAACCATAATGTAAGATTACTCACCCTCACACATCTAAAAGTAGAGCCTAAAAGGTCATCCATTTGGTAAAATATAGATTCTTCGCATGAGAATATGAAGATCCTTCACTTGAGAATCTGAAGAGGCCAATATTGGTTCAAATGTCTTGACACCTGCAAACAATGAAGATTGCTTACAAAACTCAACAACACTTGATAAAATAAGGTATCACTTCATCGATTATCAAACTTCATATTTAAAATGTGTGGAGTCTGAGAATTCCAATTCAAATTCCGCAATGTAATACACCTACAACAAAATCAGATCAATGTAGATTGTATGTGAATAATAATACTTATCCTGAAGAAATCATCTTGCCAATAATAGGACCAAGCGATTAATATGTAATCCATGTCAGAATAGTGAAATTTAACATATTTTGGTTTATAAAATGTAGTTGTTGTAGATTGAACTGTCCAAGCCAAAAACTTGCAACATTTGGTCCCATTAAAGGCAACAAAATGAAAGTCCACTATTGAGGCAAAATGAGAGATGGAATTGTTTTC
Source organism: Alisma plantago-aquatica (assembly GCA_963693085.1). Classification (NCBI taxonomy): domain Eukaryota; kingdom Viridiplantae; phylum Streptophyta; class Magnoliopsida; order Alismatales; family Alismataceae; genus Alisma; species Alisma plantago-aquatica. The sequence continues at coordinate 1,758,085,406 of OY856409.1, forward strand.
AATTATATCTTTGAAAGCAATGATCGCATTGACTTGTAGCTAGGTAGCGGCCTTGTAATCAAGGATTGGAATCATGATTGCATATTTGAGGACTTGTTCTCTGGAAGATGGAGGCAATGACCCTACAGATGTACTGAAGATAAATGGAGTTCCCTCACATCAAGATATATATGTGTTTTTAACATAGTAATTTAGAAAATTATGAATAGAAACATATTTGTGTTAAATATGAAATATGATTTTGTGTTAAATATGAAAATGGAGCAGTGTTGGGGTCTACTACTACAACACCCAGCTATGGGGAGGGAGTAGGAGGACAGAGAGACTATAATATCATACTAAGACTATGATATGCAACTTTAGAGAGTCTACAAAAGATCTATAAAATTATATAAATCTTAAGCAATTAACCAATTCTAGCTTCAAACTAACTTGCATATATCAGGTAGTTCAGTTGGACCAAGAAGATCAGGAGCAATTGTTTGAACAACCTACAACAGAAATCAACCAAGGCCTTAGTAGAATTGTTTGAAAAACCTACAACAGAAATCAATAAACACCCAGAAGCCAGGAATAATGCAAGAGCTGATCAAATGACCTATGTCAAGCTAGTAGCAGAGTAATACTTCAATCCCACCAAATCCTTAGTCCTCACCAAAATTTGTAGTCCTCTTACAACCTACTTGTCCATCTCCTCCAGCTCCTCTTTGGTGTCAGAGTCTCAAAGATTCTCTGGGTCAGATTTCTAAAGCCCTAGCCAATTTTCTAACCATTACTTAGATGATTTCAATGCACACAACAAAGAATTCTAAAGTTGATATGAGTAGGCAGTAACAAAAGCAACCAGGACAAATGGACAATTTTAGTTATAGATTAACCATAATGTAAGATTACTCACCCTCACACATCTAAGTACATCTTCTAAATTGAAGTTCTAGTAACATGCCCATTGAGAGATCTGGACTGTCATCACTCATCTCCATGAGAGCATACCTGGAAAAATATAAAAACAATTGGTTTTAGTGAGGTATATAGAATTTACAAAAGTTCAAAAACCAAACATTTGGATATCGAGCACTCCCACCGACTTGTATATTTCTTGGATACAAAAGACTTTCCTAAACTTTGAAACCATAGGGTCTAGCTTGCAGTGCATCACAACGACACCGAGTTGACGCAGACCTAACTCGCCATAACAAAGATAATTGCCTTCATCCTAGAATGCCAATTACCAGATTTAAGATCAGTTTTCATGATATCAGAGCACATATATCTTCAATTTCCATTCCCAAAGTGGTCTACAACCATAGGGTCTAGCTTGCAGTGCATCAAAACAAAAAATTCAACTATACAGCTAAAAACCATCAGATAATTATGAGATTAAGTGGGGGAATAGAGATAACAAGGCAATTGTTCCTAAACTTTTCATTAAGTTTTACAACAAACCAGAAACAAGAGATTGACCTTCTTCCTATAGTTGAGAAGAAATTGTCACTTAGTACATAAAACCAAGAATCCAGAAATATGGCCAAAACATTCACCTGATATCTAAGAAGAGTTTCCGGAATAGATTCACTATCCCCTTCAACTGCAAAAAAGCAAAGGGAAGTAGTGAAATATACTTTATCCAGAAATCATTAAACCCACCCAAAGCAAAAGTGGAAACCAATGTTGTCTAGGCTGCAATACATCAAGAACATGTAAGCATGTACCATTTTGTTGGATTGCCTATAAGACCAATTCCTCTTTGAATCCCATCTGAACAAATTCAAAGACTATCGGTGACCTTGAACTCTCGACCACACGAGCCTAAAAATGGTCATATGATCCACATGATATTACTGTGTTCAGATCGCGCTAGTGACCCAAAGTCTAAAGGTACAATACTATTGTTCAAGCATTCCAGCAACAAAAAGGTTGTTACTCTGAGAATAAAAGTATGACCATCACAGAAAGACAATAGTATTTGCTCCTACAATAATCAGGACTGGTGCAGGATAGCTTCTCAAAACACCCATCTTTTCTATCGGAGATATCCTGAAAAACCAAACCAAGCATGAACAAAACCACTTATGCAGCATTCTCAAAAATAAACCATCCTAAAAGCACTTGATAGGAAGCTAGTCAGCTAGCTTTGTCCTGTTAGTAGTTGTTAGTCTGAGTATTTTTTAAAATTTCAGTCGTAAAATGATTTTACACTGGAAAATGCCTTAGATGATGGTGAAACATCTGCATCTTACTCTTTGAGTCTAATGAATGGTAGGGATTGGTTTTTCCTCATAAACCTTGTAGTGGCACTATCCTGAAGGTAGAAAGACTAGACTGAATAATTCTATGTATGTAAACAAACAGAAACCCTTTCAACATGAAGAGGTCCAAGTGAAGCAATAGTCTTCTTAGACCAAAATGTCAGAAATAGAATATAGGACCCATGGAAGTGAAACATATGTGGAAACTTTTTCGACGCTTATGTTTCATCCTAGAAAACTTCCACAAACACAAGCTTCATAAAGCTTATTAGCACAACTGCGACAACTAGATACATAGTATTATGTATTCACTTCACCAAACAAACAAAAAACTAAAAGCATCTTAATCGCACCCACATACCCATCCACTATGCAAAGGGGATCCACCAAAAAATTTAGGTGAGAAAAATAAAGTTGCTTTCCACATATATCAACGTGGCTAAAACACTGACCTTGCCAGCAAGAAGAGCTTCCAGAATAGCTTCACTATCCCCTTCAAATACAAAAATAGCAAAACAGGGAATCAGGTGAACTATAGTTTTTTATCCATTATTCCTTGATACCATAATAAACAACAAATATAACTAAGTGTAAAGTAAATCGGGTTGGGTTATGCTACATCCAACACCCACAAACATGTACCATTTTGTTTGATTGCCTTGAGAACAATCTCCTCTTTGAAACCCATCTGCACAAATTCAGACCATTGGCGATCTCAAACTCCCAGCCTCGCAGACCTGAAACTGGTCAAAAGATCTGCATTAGGCTACTCATAAAGCTTGCTAGTTAACGATGAATACAACGCTTGTGTTCAAGAAGTTGGTGACTAAAGTCATTCTTTCAGAAAGGACGTCCGACCTTCTTATAAGGACAGGGATCTTCTCTATCGGGTGGATCAGAACGGGTAGGGGAAAGCTCATCCAAACCATCGTCGCTGTCAGAGAAATCCTAAAAAACAAAATGGATCCTCAACCAAACTACTTATACAATGTTGTCATGAACGAATTTTCTTAACAGTATTTGACTCTATCAAAGGTGAAGTGGAGAATCACCATTGCAACTAAAAGACCTGAACCAGCGAACCTTTGAGAATCCCGGTAAAAATGACCCTTCTTCCTACAAAAAGTCCAAGTTTCTTTTGACGAAATACAATGTGCGAGTCAGAGTGAAGAAAGTAGAGACTGGAAAGAAAGGAAAAGGATTTCAGCATAAATCGGACTCTGACAGATTATACTGGAACAAAATGTTGTCACCTAGTTTCTAATCTTATGGTATGTTGTTGTAGATAATATCCAATAGAATCAAGTCAGTCTCAAGAGAAAATGATAAGATGATAATGGGTCTGTATAACTGATTTATTAAAATTTAGTATACACTATCCAACCTTCCTGCTCTTTGTTAAAGGTGTCCCACATGAAACCAAAATTGCAGAACCATACAAGAAAGATATGAATCACTTGAGAAAAAAACATCTAAACACATATCGCCTCTAATCTCAGACCTTACAAAATCAATTACAAATTTAAAAGAAGCAGTACGTATGTAGATCGGTATAGTAGTGCATTAGTGAGTGACTTTCTGCATATACAATGAGTTTTCAAAATAAACACAAGAGACCATTAAGTTATTCTAGCTGATTCTTTATGTACTAGGATGGATTAGAAAGAAGTAGTTTTTCTTCCAGGCACAACATAGAGTAATGAAGTCAGTGATGTAGAACTAATGGAATAATGAAGCTGCAACAAACAAACCATTGTGCCCTAATACACGCATAGGTTGTGCATGGTCCCAACTTGGAAAAGTATTGGTAGAGCATATATAGAAGTCCATATCGGGGGGAAAGAATAGTTTGAGAAAACTAGGATTCAAACCTTGAAGACAATGAGCATATATAGAAGTCCTTATCTGCACCATAATCAAGATTCAAGGTAGCACAGATAGCTATCATGGAGAACCTCCTTAATATGTACATTTGTGTGAATAAAAACAAAGGAAATAGAAGGATACTTAGAAGATATGTGAAAAAAACCGTGGATAGTAAAATACAAGATCAATTCATTAAAATGTCATAGAGGCTTGCATAACAAAACCAACAAAGTCATATGACTTTGTAGAGAGGAAAACTCATACAAAGTTAGCTACTACTTATTTTGTTACTGCTCAACTACAAAGTGGCATCAAGTAGCTTGCCACCGCAATTGCTACTGTAGACAGGGGATCAAGATATGCAGTTATGGCAACAACAACTACAAGACTTCCAATATCTGCACCAGATTTAGCTGCTGGATAGGAATCACAACAACCAAGCATAATTAGCCATATTCCTGCCATGGCAAGGAATTCAACTGTCAGCCAATTGCCAATTCTTATTAATGGAATGCCCCTGCATGGAGTGACTCTGAATTCAACTGTCAACCAATTGCAATAGTTTAACAACATACAAGGATGAAGCTTTTGCTTCCAGAATATTATATGGGCACTTAAATTTTGATTAATACGACTACTATCTTATCCTATGCTTTTCATTCCTCACTTGGCTGCTATTACATGGCAGGTGCAATGGTCTTGTTGGATGAAAGATTTGCAGCATATTAACACTCATTCCAGTTGTTAAGTGTAGAGAATTAACCAAGAAATGTATTAAATTTCCTAGAGGCTTTTGTGTAGAGAATCGTTAGTGTCTAGTTAGGGAGTGGTATTAAAGGTTGACGGCAAAAACTTTTCAATCTTAGTTACAATGTTGCTGAAAATCTGCATTTCAGATAATATTCAGACTTGTAAATTTATTTTAGAGTTCTTAAAGGTAATACTTCTAAGAGAAGGGATGTTCCATCTTTGTATATATAGACATTCCGCTTGGTTTATATCCTTGTTCACTTATGGAAATATAATAAAAACTATCTATCTAGTTCATGTTTAGTTTATTCTTCAAGATATAAATACAAATGCAACTACAGATTTCTAGAGTAGCACTTACATTCACCTTCTTTATTATATATGATGATAACATGCTCTAGAGGTTTTGGTACAACAGGAGACTTCTGCAATCATGAATTATTCATCAAAAGCTTTGAGGATAACCTAGTTACATAAAGTGTAAAATGAATTACCCAGAAGTTAAGATGTGAGACCTCAAGATGTGGGAATATCAACTGACAAAATTGTTTTCTTATACTTCTTGTTTCAATATTCCTCCCAAATAGCTAGATCTGGAAGCTTTCTACATCTCAACTGATATAGATAAAATAGCTAGATCTGGAATCTTTCTACATCTCAAGTGATATAGATAAAATAGCTAGATCTTGAAGGGCCTTATGGAAGCATAACCAAGCCAGCTAAATAGAAGAATGGATCTCAAGGACCAATTTCTATGGTCAAAATTAGATCCTGAATATACTAAGATGCAACATTCATATATATCACGAAGTCATTAATCCATAGTAAGAACAAATGCATAGATGATCCATCACAAATGCAAACATTGCTAATATGTAAATCTCACAAACAAGAAGCTAAAATACATCAGGTAGTCGAGTTTAGCATCAAGCCTCATAAAAAATATTTATGGTCCATTCCAGACAGAAGATAGAAAATATCACAACACCCAAGACATATCTATCAGAGGAAGGCCTTCCCCTAAAAAACACCAGCAATATCCAAAAGAGACACACAACCATCAGTTTGGACCAGAAGCCAGGGAACCACAATAAAAACTGAAGCAATTGAATCATCTAACAGAGAAGAATAGAATGACATGAAAGTATGAAACTAAAACATCTAACAGAAATAACACACTTTCACTACAGATCTAGTTTTTGAAAACCTAACCCAGAAACTCAAACATTGCTCATATGTAAATCTCACAAACAAGAAGCTCAAACACTGCTCGTAGCTAAAAACCACAAACCATTCATAGTTAATATATTATCCATAATACTAAGATTATCCATTAAAAAATCAAAAGCAGGTCAAAACAAAATAGGATTGTCATTTGTCAAAATTGTCTACGACAATGGACATGAAACAACATTATTTGGATCGTCATGTACTAATAAAAAATTAGATTAAAGAAAAACAACTATATATGTCATCTCTTTAGACAGTATCCAAGAATGCAATTATTTTTAAACCTCATGTCCTGTAGCAAATGGAAATGACTTTAGATACTACTTTTGTTTTCAATTATGTAATATTATAAGCAATACTTTATGCTTACCTTGGCAACATATGTGTTTTCGGCCATGCAATGACGTTGCCAACAACATCATCAATAGATTGATATTGATCATAAGGTCTCACTAGAGGATCGTGTTGGGTTTTAGGAGAGACAGAGAAGGCAGCGGAAAAAAAAATTTCTCCCCCAACCCATACCGAGGAAACGCGTCAACGTCTATATAATAGGAAAGGATGGTTTGTGGAATCATACCTTGTCCTGAGGCTTGCTCGGCGACAATACCTCGCGCAATGCGCGGTCTTCAACTCCGGTCTTGGACGGTGTCTGTGCAGCTCCTGGTCGCACTGGGACTTACGACTCCTCCTCCTACTGGACTGTCAGATGACAGTTGTCCTCCTAAGCGGCAGTGTCCTCCCGCCTCTGTAGTAGTCCACACGGACCACCTGGAACTCCACTCTCCTTGTCCCACAAGGAAGTGGAAGGAGTCGCACCCTCCTGTTGACGTACTAGTCGCCAACACACTCTCCTGCTACCAGTTGCAACTGTAGTTGTCCTTCCCTTGCTGCACCTCCCTTTTGCGGGAAGAACTTGCTCGGGATCTCTCACGGTTACCAAAACCAGAGAGAACGACAACTTCGCAAAGCAACCGGCTTGCATTGAGTTTTATTTTTGAGAAGCCCCCAATACCCCTATATATATAGGCGGGTCATGGGACAGGGTTCTCTGTGCCCGACAATACGGGACTAAAGCAGGAGTAGAAGGGTTCGAGAATTTTCCACAAAAAGCAACCGGTTCGCAACTTGAAATGATCGGTTCACAACTGAATCGATCGGTTTGGCCATTGAGCCGATCAGTTGGACCTAAGTCGATCGTTTGGGGCACTCCAACCGATCGGTTGGTGCCCTGAACCGATCGGTTCATGGTCCTAATCCGGCTCAAAAATACTTTCCTTGTTTAGTTCTCAATTGGTATTGTATACCAATGTTATTCCCAATCGAATTAGGCAATTTGAAACCAAAGGAAAATTCTTGCCGACATGACTTTCCCAACTGGTCGGTTGCACCAGTTGAGCCGATCGATTCAACTCTTGAACTGATCATTTCAAACTGGGCATGAGCCGATCGGCCTGGACACTCCAGCCGACCGGTTCAGCACCTCAGCCGACCGGTTCATCACATGAGCCAATTGGTTGGGAGCACAGGTTGGGCAAAATCAGTCAATTGCGATTTCAATCAATCTGATACTCCAATCAATGCATCCAACACCTTGAACCATACGATATTGAGCCATCGACTGATTGAGTGTTTAATTGAACTACTAAACTCCTTTAGTAATCAATCTAAACATTGCTTTGTGGACAAAACTCCTCTTCCAGGTTAAATCCTATGTGTGTGACCCTGCAGGTCCATTTCACGTTGGCAGTGAAAGTCCATAACACTTATGACTTCACAAGAAAAGAGCGGTGCCTAGTCACACATCATTGCTACCCAAGTGAAAGTAGAAAGTTGGAGAACAACTTTAATCCTACAATCCGTGAATGATGTTACAGTGAATGTATAATTCCTTTGTCACTGATATCCCGAATGAACTCAAGGCATGGAACAGTCATCCTGTCAACGTTCATTCACTTTCTTGATCTCAGAGTAGATTGAAGGAGATATGTATGACATCAATATCACATACTGATTCACACATGCGTGTGCACGCCTATCTCAATCCTACTCATCAAGTGGCCTTGGATATCAAACTCCCTCAGGAGGGACAAATCCCATATCTATCACTCACCCCTCAAAAGCCCCATGTGCCAAAGCCACCCAATCATCACCTTTATAACAACCCATGTTTCAGGACTGCGTTTGATGATGTCAAAGTGTGCCCAACGACATGTGTTGAGTGCAGTGATTTCAGGTCTAAGAATCACACTCACCACCATCACTGTGAGTACTGACTGTGACTACCATCTTATGGTTCCATGTGTCAAACTCACGGTGGGTCTGTCCGGTACACTTATTCTCTAACAAGTACCTATGTGTTTGGTTTGATATCTCTATATCATGACTAATGAGATTCTGTCATCAACCAACACCACAATCTAGTCTTGTGTGTCATTGCTGTCTATCTACCTTCCACAATGACATCCGACTAGGGACATAACAAGAATGTACAAACTCTTAGCATCCGTATGATCTCATCATTCAGGTCCTTAACCTGAAAACATACGTCATTGAGTACTATCATTCTCTAGACATTCAATTTGTTCTATCACTATCTCATATGACTGAACCAGAAAGAATTGGAAGCTTGCCTTTGATGTTTATCAAATCAATCTTAATGCATCCCACCAATCATCCCATGATTGGCTCTCAGGGCATACATACCAACAGACTCCCACTTGCACTGCGAGCCAATCACCCTTGAATCATATTCATAGTGATTTCTAAACATGTCCCACATGTAACTGTGCTCTTGTGTCAATATAGTGAGTAATGGCAACACCTTGCCAAAGTCAGTATAAATTGCATGTCTCTCATCTCTTCGCTGTACGTCGCACGTATGAGATGGAGTTGCCGTAATATGTGATCTAGTATTCCTTTGCTAACCTTTAGCCACATTGCATGATCAAGGATTCCAGACTTGTCATCAATGAGTGGAATATAAGTTCATCTCATGAACCTTCAGATCCATATAGTATCCACTGTTGTCCTCTAACACACAGATACTCGACATTTCCTTTTTAAATGGTTTTATTGGAACACTTCCAATTATCAACAAACTTTCACTTTTATACATTTTATGTATATCTTGCGATTAATTCTCTATCTTTTCGGAAGTTCGCATCAATGTAACTCTTTACATCGAACTCTTCCTTATCTCCATAGAACTAGCACTTCACAAGCACTTATCAAGTTCTCATGGTATTTCAGTAACCCTTACTGGAAGCAGACAGACATCCACTCGTCATGTTCCACATACGAGTTATCAGGATGAGCACATCATATTGCCATGTCCTACATACAAGATGATGAATGCATTTTATTCTTGTCATGTCATACATGCAAGACAATGGGATGATTACATACATGATAGATCCATATCTATTCTTAGTGTTCCCATTCTTCATAAGAATTGGACACTTGGCCTTGGGATACTAACTCCATGTAGCATGGACAAGTTTTCTCCCACTGAATCTGTGCATACTGAACCCTTCAGTACAGATTGCCAATGTATGCTTTCTCTTTCCAGGTCAAGAGATTTTTCGAGAACTATCTCTATATATCTCTATTCCTATCTTATAGGAAACATCTCTATCTTCCTTAAAGATAATTTCCACTTTGGTTTTCCATTCTAGAAAAATTCCATTTCACATCAATATGTGGAATGTGAATACGCTCCCACTAAATCACAGATCCCTTCTTTATCTTTGACATATCAGTCAAACCCTTTGACTATATCATCAAAATAAAGATCCAATTTTGAGTTACTTGTACTCAATCAATCACATTGATTAGTCCATTGTAACTTATAGACTTCATTTGCATTAGTGGATTCATAAACCTTATAGGTTGTGTCACGTACACATCCTTGTTTTATTCCTCATAGGAATGCGGTTTTAGTATCCATATGCCAAATGTCTCAGTCATTAAGTTGCAATCAACAAGCATCATCCTTCTCAAAATGTTATCCATGTGTCTTAACACTTAAGACTCATTTGCACTTATGGATTTCATCCAATGAGTGCTACCATCAAGGTCATACCTTATGGTTCACATGGATGTCATTTAGGATGTAATGGTCTTATACCATAACTCAAAATCTGATTCCTCATATTCATCTAGATAGTTGACTCATCATATGAACAACTCATCGCATAGATAATTGAGGTGTATCTGTCAAGAATATAAGAATTCACAACCCTTGTGATTCTTAATGTCCTTTATTAGTGTGGGGTATTCTTTTATTAAGAAGAATTCAGTTATTTGATAATCATTCTCTAACTCCTTAGAGTATGATTCCTTCTTGATTTAGACATCAACATGCCTTAATCATGAGTTCACTATGATACACTATCATAATCACTCATAAGGATCTCAAACATTTGGTCCAAGTATTTCATTCATTGATCTCATCAAGAATTAATACTTTACCAAATTTGTACTTCATCTATGACAATCTTGAACACTTTAAGATGTTCATATTGGTATTTCTCTAAACACCATTTGAAGTATTAGCATTTGTTCCAATTGGTATGTAAATACATCACATGTATTATACCTAATAGGATAATCACTCTCCCACTACCTTTAGTGAAGATTGATTAATCATGTCCAAGATATTCATGTCTCTTAATGGTTCTCTAACCAAAAGAGTCTAGGTTTATCCATCATATGGAAACTAGAAATGAATTTCTCATGATTGATGCTAATTTGATTGTTTGAGTTATCAATAACTTTAGGTATCATTTTATCTTATGCATACAATGTATCACAAGATAAACAAGGCATTGCCACAAAGATCATATCTTTAAGATTGAAACATCAACTTTATTAATTGCCATCATTGGCATACAATATGCAATAATAAAGTGTTTCTATCTATTGGCAATATATGAAATAGCAGTTCTCAACTCTATTTCGTGCCCTTTAGGCTGAAATAAACTGAAAGATACTCCTATCTATGGCAGCAATACTTGCTCCAATGATGGGTATTTCTTTCTTGGTCCTTTCACAAAGGCCATCACTTCTTTGCGGATATTGCATATCATATATGACATATCCATATCTTGGTATCATATACCTTGGATAAAGAAGCGGTTCATTTCATGATACCTTAGGTGGAGATCTCCATCCCCTCCTTCATCTTCTTTTGTTCTTCCAGATATAGAGGGCAATCCCCCATACACCCTTTCCCCATGTGCCTTGAGGCTGAAGACGGCTTGGATTTCTGGCTAGCATCAGAACACTTCTTAGCTTTGCCCTTGTCCTTGCCCTTAAGAATTACCTTTTCTTTGATCACATCAAAGACTATGGTTTGTCTTTCTTCATCCTTGCCTCTACTATCCTCAACATGTCCAACAACTCTGTCAACGCTTTTCAAAGTTGTTCATGTTGTAGCTTATCATGAATTGTATGATTCTCACAACATTTGCAGTATCATACCAATAGCCAACTCTTGGCTCAGAGGGAATCCTTCTTAATCAGGTTTTCCACATACCCAATCATATTGAGTGTGTGAATACCTTACTGGATCTCCTTCTGTCATGACATACTAGGACAGTATCTTGGAGACATCATATGTCTCATGTTGTCTCTGCAACTCATAGTTCAGATAACACAACATCAAGCACTCCTCATCAATGTCATCCTCAGTAAGCTTCCATAAGCATACTTTCAGCCATTGATGTGGTGGGATCGAGTTCATCTAGTTCTGGTATAACTAGGACTTAGAGCTTTCGCTCTTTGATTGAGAACACTTCTCATCATCATCCTAACCAGTCGTGGAATTATTCCCATTTAATTTGTTGGTCTCAAAGACCGATCGCAAATAAAGTGATTTGTTGATTAACCATTTATTTTAACAAAAGGAAATATATGCAATTTTAGTCCAAAAACTCATTTTTGACTTGTTTGATTGATTTGAAAAGTTGACGATAAAATTAGGCCTTTAATTAATTATCGCTCCCACTATTTTAGTTCAAATTGATAGCCCTCACCATCAATTCGGAAGATTGCAGTGTACAACCTTCTAGTGGGCAAGATCCTGAAATCCTCTAAGCCATGGACCAGCTAGGGCTGTCACCCACAACATAGATCTCTCAGGTAGGCAACTTTTGCCAATTGCATCATATGCAACTCTTGATAAGATGTCATATACAACTCTTTGCAATGATCATCTCCATGCCTCAAGGTACTAGATCCCATCTAGATCACCTTGTTAAGTCTGACCCAAAGCAAACACGATGAACATGCACCCTGCTAGGGCAGACCCACACATTCATCCTTCACGCTTCCACGAGGTAGACGGTGCACCACGCTAGGGCGTGCCCACACTTGGTCGAACAAGCTTTTCACGTGTGTCGCATTTGGAAGGCATCTAAAACTTAATATTTTAATGAGGGATTTGGTTTTATATACATATACATATCCAATCACCACAATACATAGTACGTATCATATACATGCTATATCCCACAGAAAACATGCACAAACGATAAAAAGCGATGATTATGGCCATCCTAATGTGATTCCTCGAGCCAAGAGGAATCACGGTCATCTAGGTCTACATCACATGCAACCTGTACAAGATGAACTTCTGTGCCTTACCTTCCGAGTTGATCAACTCATCACATGAATGATCTGTACTCTCCAGCCGGTCATCTGGGTGCCACCAGCCGATCGGTTGGCTCCTCCAACCGATCGGTTTGCCTGGTCGTCGTGCATCTCGTCATGTCCGCCACCCGCTCGTCTCGTTCCTCGAACCGGTCATCAACCAATCGGTTCACTCCTTGAACCGACCGTCTGCAAGGTCAGCCGATCGGTTCACGCCTTGAAACGATCGTCTGAGTAGTCGTCTTGATGTCCTCCGGTCTTCGACATAACAGGAAATAAAATCTATCCTATTATTACATTGCTTAAAAGAAGAAATCCCGAGTTACATTCGGGGGGAGCAAAGGTAGGAAAGAATCTCGAATTATTTCAAGTTACATCAGGAATAAGAGAGGGAAGATCGGTGCGCAGACCGAGATGCAAGCAACCACAAACAACCACACACAGATAGGGGTTTATAGGCCATAATCACGCTACACACATCCACCACAAAACTTATTTAAGGGAGACGCGTATCGAGTGCATTAATAATACATATCATATATGTAATTTGGGATTTGTGGATTTAGGATCGGACATGCATAAAGCCAATATTATTCGCATCGTATGCAATAAATAAAGGCGACAAACCAAAATCGATCATATCGATATTCCTAAAATATAGAGCAGTTGACGTGGCTCTGATACCACTGTTGGGTTTTAGGGGAGACAGAGAAGGCAGCGGAAAAAAAAATTTCTCCCACAACCCATACCGAGGAAACGCGTCAACGTCTATATAATAGGAAAGGATGGTTTGTGGAATCATACCTTGTCCCGAGGCTTGCTCGGCGACAATACCTCGCGCAATGCGTGGTCTTCAACTCCGGTCTTGGACGGTGTCTGTGCAGCTCCTGGTCACACCGGGACTGACGACTCCTCCTCCTACTGGACTGTCAGATGATAGTTGTCCTCCTAAGCGGCAGTGTCCTCCCGCCTCTGTAGTAGTCCACACAGACCACCTGGAACTCCACTCTCCTTGTCCCACAAGGAAGTGGAAGGAGTCGCACCCTCCTGTTGACGTACTAGTCGCCAACACACTCTCCTGCTACCAGTTGCAACTGCAGTTGTCCTTCCCTTGCTGCACCTCCCTTTTGCGGGAAGCACTTGCTCGGGATCTCTCACGGTTACCAAAACCAGAGAGAACGACAACTTCGCAAAGCAACCGGCTTGCATTGAGTTGTACTTTGAGAAGCCCCCAATACCCCTATATATAAGCGGGTCATGGGACAGGGTTCTCTGTGCCCGACAATACGGGACTAAAGCAGGATTAGAAGGGTTCGAGAATTTTCCACAAAAAGCAACCGGTTCGCAACTTGAAATGATCGGTTCACAACTGAACCGATCGGTTCGGCCATTGAGCCGATCGGTTGGACCTGAGCCGATCGTTTGGGGCACTCCAACCGATTGGTTGGTGCCCTGAACCGATCGGTTCATGGTCCTAATCCGGCTCAAAAAGACTTTCCTTGTTTCGTTCTCAATTGGTATCGTATACCAATGTTATTCCCAATCGAATTGGGCAATTTGAAACCAAAGGAAAATTCTTGCCGACATGACTTTCCCAACTGGTCGGTTGCACAAGTTGAGCCGATCGGTTCAACTCTTGAACCGGTCGTTTCAACCTGGGCATTAGCCGATCGGCCTGGACACTCCAGCTGACCGGTTCAGCACCTCAGCCGACCGGTTCATCACATGAGCCGATCGGTTGGGAGCACAAGTTGGGCAAAATCAGTCAATTGCGATTTCAATCAATCGGATACTCCAATCAATGCGTCCAACACCTTGAACCATACGATATTGAGCCATCGACTGATTGAGTGTTTAATTGAACTACTAAACTCCTTTAGTAATCAATCTAAACATTGCTTTGTGGACAAAACTCCTCTTCCAGGTTAAATCCTATGTGTGTGACCCTGCAGGTCCATTTCACGTTGGCAGTGAAAGTCCATAACACTTATGACTTCACAAGCAAAGAGTGGTGCCTAGTCACACATCATTGCTACCCAAGTGAAAGTAGAAAGTTGGAGAACAACTTTCATCCTACAATCCATGAATGGTGTTACAGTGAATGTATAATTCCTTTGTCACTGATATCCCGAATGAACTCAAGGCATGGAACAGGCATCCTGTCAACGTTCATTCACTTTCTTGATCTCAGAGTAGATTGAAGGAGATATGTATAACATCAATATCACATACTGATTCACACATGCGTGCGCACGCCTATCTCAATCCTACTCATCAAGTGGCCTTGGATATCAAACTCCCTCAGGAGGGACAAATCCCATATCTATCACTCACCCCTAAAAAGCCCCATGTGTCAAAGCCACCCAATCATCACCTTTATAACAACCCATGTTTCAGGACTGGGTTTGATGATGTCAAAGTGTGCCCAACGACATGTGTTGAGTGCAGTGATTTCAGGTCTAAGAATCACACTCACCACCATCACTGTGAGTACTGACTGTGACTACCATCTTATGGTTCCATGTGTCAAACTCACGGTGGGTCTGTCCGGTACACTTGTTCTCTAACAAGTACCTATGTGTTTGGTTTGATATCTCTATATCATGACTAATGAGATTCTGTCATCAACCAACACCACAATCTAGTCTTGTGTGTCATTGCTGTCTATCTACCTTCCACAATGACATCCGACTAGGGACATAACAAGAATGTACAAACTCTTAGCATCTGTATGATCTCATCGTTCAGGTCCTTAACCTGAAAGCATACGTCATTGAGTACTGTCATTCTCTAGACATTCAATTTGTTCTATCACTATCTCATATGACTGAACCAGAAAGAATTGGAAGCTTGCCTTTGATGTTTATCAAATCAATCTTAATGCATCCCACCAATCATCCCATGATTGGCTCTCAGGGCATACATACCAACAGATCGTTGCCCAACAAAGCAACCTCTACAAAAAATACAACAAATGATGAACCTAAAATTGCACCTCCCACCCTTTTCATGGGGTCTACCTCAGATACTCGACCGAATGCAATTCTAGCATCTGGATCAGTAAAACTCAGCAAATACACATCCTAGAAATAAAATACAATTTACATAACAAATTTATATAAACGTAAAATGAAGTGTAATTTACACAAATACAAACATACTTGTCACATCTTAAATGATGAATGTATTATATGGAGTGGAGTTTGCATTGATAAGTTTGTCTGCACAGTTATTTTATTTTTTTCATAAGTCCATAAAAGTCAACATGGAAAATAATTGATACCACACATCTTGTATAAAATGTATTCATACTTGGTCAGTGCCAACATGTTGTGCTTGACTATTTCCTGCTCTAGTTAAGGCAAGTAACTCCTCTAATTTTTGGTTGAATTCATCCTTTTGTTCTTGAAGTTTTGCATCAAATTCCAACCGTTGTTCTTCAAGCTTATCCTGGAAATGCTTCCTTTGTGCTTCTTCAGCTTCTTGGGATTTACGGTTCTTGCCCCAGATATCATAAGGTGATGGTCCAAGTCCATAACCACGAACATATCCTGGTCTCTCTTCTCCCATAACATGCCTATAAATTTCATCTGAAGTAACATCAGGTTATTTTCTTTGCATATCTTCTCCTACCTCAGAAAATTTTTCCTACATACAACAAATCATAGGAGATGCATTTTATACCAAATATATACCTCTTTGAAATTAGTATATGTAACATAATACTATAGGATAGGATGTGTTGTACCAAAATTTTGGCAGATTCAACATCAACTATGTTCCCATCTTTTTTACGATGAGTTTTCTCAAAAAACATTATGGGATCCACTTCTCCGCCTATTTCTTTCTCCATCTTTATCATTCAAACAAGGTTATTGTAAACATCAAATAAATGGATGCCATCAAATTTTCCAAATGGATCACAAAAATTACTAACTTACATCATATTTCAGACATACAAATGACTTGGTTCTTGTTGTGTGGCTAACCTTTTGAAATTTTCTGCTTGTCTTATTAGTTATAGACTTCCTCTGTGGAAAAAGTTGCAGTATTGTGCATAGTAATTATCTGTGAGGTACTTTAAGTATCAATGAATAGAAAAAAATTACCTTTCCTTTATTACTCCTCCAATAATCCATAAGAAATTTCCAACGAGACTTGTCCACGTGGGGAACAACTTGTTCAAGCTATTGTTCGTATGGACTATCTTCTAGGAAGTATAGTCTCCTTAACTCCCACTTGTGGTCCTTCCATTTCTTTCCTAGTCTCTTCATTGTCCACTCCTTCAGATCTGAATCCATTGTGAATTTACTCTACCGACATAAAGTATATCAATTAGAAGCTTCATTTAACCATTTAAAAATAAAATTTAATAATATACCTTCATAAAATTCCATATAGAATCCTTTTTATTTGCTGGAAATTGTCTCCAGTCCTCATAGTTTAGTGGATAAAGATTGGGATCTCTTGCAATGGTTGTCAGAAAACTTGATAAGTGACATTGGTTTTCACCTACTGGTTGTCCAAATTGATTTTTCTCAATGGGAATTGGATCGTTGGGATTTTTTTTCCAGCCTTTCAAACATTGTGTTCAGCCACGTGCTCGATGTTTTTGTCCTAAGCATTCCTTCATAAAGGATAAAATATATATAGAAAATTATATATCATTAAATGCAGCACTATAAATGTAATGATATGAATGAAATGATTACCTAGCTCATCATAAGGTGTTGTTGTAACATTCAATGATTCAACATGGTGATCAGAGATGTCATTTTGGTCCATGTTATCAAGAAATGCATTGCTATTTTGGTTATTGGCAGCTCTATTCTCTACAATTCTAGAATAAATAGACATAGAAGCATTGACATTAGGCACACGTGATAGCTGTGAATTTCTTGATCTTGTAACTTTATCACCACTTTCTTTGTTGTACTGATTTTGGAACCTTGTTCCCATCTCCTTTTCAGTTGTGCATGTTTGAGAGGATTTTGAACCACCAACCATATTAGAGTCTTAGGGAGACGTGGCTGATTGGGTATTTTTTGTAGTGCTAGAAGTAGTTTTATTGAATTTTTTTGCTCTATCATTATGAATTTCAGCTGGAAGGGAAGCTAAAAAAAAATTGGAGCGATTTGAGGATGACAGGTTCAAAGATTGCCAACAGCCATGTCGAGTAATGCTAGGTAAATGAGTCATCGTACAAGAGTCGTTGTTGTTGTTCTTATCATTCCTTGTGGATGTCTTGTTATGACAGCTGTCACTATACTGTTCTCTCATCCTGAGTTTATCAAGTCACATAAAAATGAAGACATTTAAAAAAATATTGAACAACATAATAACAATTTTATAATTAATATTTAAAAATGAAACACAAATATTTAAGCAAATATAATTATAAAAAACAACAGAGACAAGGATAAATTTGATTAAGAAGAATGTCAGACATGCAAAATGCATACACCTAGCTAGAGCACAATGTGAGATAGGAAATTAAAGAGATACATCGTGCCAAAAAAGGCTTATTTAAGTCAAATAATAATGACAAACTAAAAGAAACATTGGTTGCTATTTTGT
This sequence comes from Alisma plantago-aquatica, assembly GCA_963693085.1. Lineage (NCBI taxonomy): Eukaryota > Viridiplantae > Streptophyta > Magnoliopsida > Alismatales > Alismataceae > Alisma > Alisma plantago-aquatica. The sequence continues at coordinate 1,758,103,732 of OY856409.1, forward strand.
AATCTTCTCATTCATAATTGTCATCATCATCACTTTGAGATACACTTTCATCATCTTACTGAATTTGGGATTGGTCTTTTTCAATTGTTGAACTATCAACAGTAATTCCTTCCATATCTAATCTAATTATGTCACAATCAGTATCTTCATCCTCTGATGTCATTGATGGCCCATCTCTAGTTTCACCTTGCACAAAAGCTTCGACATTCTCAATACAAGATTGTTCTTCCATGTTGAACACATCCTGTGAGGCAATCTTTACAGCAAAATGCCACCCTTTTGTAGTGACATCTTCTACATAAAATACTTGTCCAACTTGATATGTCACTACAAACGGTTCTCCTGTAGTTTGAAGTCATCTCAAATTAACAAGAATCAACCCATGTTCATCATGCTTGATTCCCCTCTTTGAGTAGATGTCCACCCAATCACACTTAAATAATGTCACCTTAAAGTGTTCATAATAATTGAGCACAATAACATCCTTCAAAACACCATAGTAGGTAACATCTCTAGTAATTGGATTGCGGTCAGTGGTTTTAGAATAACAATCAGTCTTAGCTACCAGAAAGACTCCACTATTTTGTGTTGTTCGATTTGCATCTTTTGCCTTGGTATGAAATCTGTGACCATTGATAACATAGCCTTGTACTTATGGCCAGTTGATGTGGACCTTGAGAAAGAAACTTGATTTTATCATCCACCATCTCTGTTCTTAGGAGTGTCTCAATCTAACAAAAGAAAAGTTTGTTCGACTTTATTCATGAAGCATAACAAATTTAATTAGAACAACTAAACTTACATGTTCCTTAAACCATCCATCAAATGAATTACTATGTATTCTCTGAACCTCCTTTAAGGACTTCTGAGGATGTTTTTGCCTAATGATATCATAGTGCTTCCTGAATAAAAAATATGTGCAATATGTCATTGGAATATGTTATAGCATTTTATTAATAGAAGATAGTTGTCACTAACTTACTTAATGTGGGGTTCAATTTCTTCACAATTGAATAGTACATGCTTATGGGCTTGTTTCAATGTATGTTCGTCCAAGACACATGTTACCATTTTACCAATACCATGACCTACGGTCGAGAAAATAGACCAATCATCATTGTCAGGTGTTGGCTCATTTTCCAAATTTTCTTCGTCAGTATCATTTCTATTTGGTCAATTTAATTTTGTTTCAACTCCATCCAAGTATCTTGAATAAAAAGTTAGACACTCTTCGGCTATATATCCTTCTTCTATTGATCCTTCTGGATATCTTTTATTACGAACATATCATTTTAGGGTCATTAGATACCTGATAACAAAGTTGAGGAAAATATTATGACAAATTACATTCCAATAGGTAAAGTCATCACAACGTGTGAAAAGTTATCTTTCAATTGGATACATCCAATGATACTGAACAGGGTCGGCTATCTTAGATTCATAAGAGAGATGGACTGATAGATGCACCATTATGTCAAAAAAACATGGAGGGAATATCTTCTCCATCTCACAAAGTGTCACAACTATTGCATTTTCCAATGCAGCAAAATCATTTGGATCTATGACTTTAGTCCACAACCTTTGAAAATAGCGACAAAGATTAATAATACATGACTTAGCATTCTTACTAGGCAAGGACACAGTGACAGCTAATGGTAGAAGTTGTTGCATCAACACGTGATAATCGTGACTTTTCATTGGTAGCATCTTCTGATCCTTTGGCCATGCACATCTAGATATATTAGACACATACCCGTCTGGAACTTTGACAGATTTTAAGAGGTTGAAAAATAATATTTTTTCATCTTTTCTCATTGTATAGCAAGATGGAGGTAGGATGGTATATTTACCAATAGTTTTTGGATGACGTGAAAATCTGATTCCCATATCCTCCAAATCCTTCCTTGCATTCAAGTTGTCCTTACTTTTATCCTTCAAACCTAGCAATGTTCCAATAATACTCTCACATATATTCTTCTCAATGTGCATGACATCGAGATTGTGCCTTACAATGTTAGATTTCCAATATGGTAGCTCAAAAAATATGCTTTTCCTTTCCCAATTGTGTGTTGAATCTTTAGCTCTTAGCCTTTTCTTACCAATTATAGTTCTTCCATCCTCCAATTGTGACAAGATTTGAGCTCCATAAGGAGGTTTAGGTGGACACCTAAATTATTTCTCACCATCAAATGCCTTTGCTTCTTTTCAGAATCTGTGGCTAGTTGGAAAAAACCTACGGTGTCCTCTGCACAAAACTTTATGGCTATGTGGCAACCAATGTGAGACAGTATCTTTATTACAATAAGGACATGCTTTGTAGCATTTAGTACTACAACCAGATAGATGTGCATATCCTGGAAAATCACTAATAGTCCATAATAAAGAAGCACACATCATAAAGAATTCCTTGGTTCAAGCATCATATGTATGTACACCAGTATTCCATAGTTCTTTCAACTCATCAATCAATGGATGCAAGTACACATCTATATTTTTGGGTGAAGTTGGTCCAAGAATGAGTAGGGACAACATAAAATATGGTTTCTTCATGCACAACCAAGGAGGTAAATTATATGGAATAATCACAACAGGCCATGTACTATAAGAAGTACTCATTTTCCCAAAAGGATTAAATTTGTTAGTTGCAAGTCCCAATCGAATGTTTCTAGCGTCTGCAGCAAATTCTAGATGCATCACATCAAATGTTTTCCATGCAGGTGAATCTAGCGGGTGTCTTAACTTGTCATCTTTTTCATATTCTTCTGCATGCCACCTCATTAAGGAAGAGGTTTTTGATGACATGAACAACCGCATTAGGCGTGGTATAAGTGGAAAGTGTCTGAGCACTTTGATAGATATTCTCTTGGGTTTTTTTGCAAGCTCGTCATCATCATCTGGGATTGTAATCATTTTCCATCTTGATGCTCCACATGTATGATAGATGTTTTTATCAGCAGAATCCTTCTAAAACAACATGCAACCATTTGGACAAACATGAATCTTCACATAATCTAAGCCCAACCCCGTAATCGTCTTTTTTAGCTCATAAAATGAATTAGGTAACTGTTCTCCTTCAGGCAGCATCTTCTTAAAGAACGTAAGAAACATAGATGATGCTTTCTTACTCAAGCCATTAAGAAAAACCAGGTGATATAATTCTAGGATGCAAGCAAGTTTGCTATATTTGTTACACCCTGGATATAATTATGTCTCAGAATCCTTTAACAAGATATAAAATTTGTTAGTATTGAAATGTTGATCACTAGATGGCTCCACTCCTTCTGTATTTCTGTCTTCATTGAAACTCGGAAAAGTATCATGCAACATATCATATAAATTTTCAGCATTCAGGAAATCTCCCTGATCAGTAGGAGCATCCATTTGAACATCGGAATCTTCACCATGAAAAGCCCTAGAAATATAGCTTGGTAAGAAGCCATGCCATAATAGATGGTTCAATATAGTCTTTCTGGTGACTTGGTATACATTAGCACACTTTCTACATGGGCATACAATCTTGTCTCCAATCGATGAATGTTCAAAAGTGAAATCTAAAAATTTTGATACTCCACATAAGTATTTACTGCTCGTTCGGTCATCCTCTTCTATCCGATACTTATCCATTCTATAAAAATAGTAAAACATATAACATATATGAGTAAGTATGTCATATTAAAAAAGACTATACAATATGAGAAAATATTAGTGTAATCATGCAAATGAAGTTCACTTGAGCCTATCCGACTAGGCGGGCACCCAAGCATTTTTTGAAATACTTATAATAAGGATAAAAGAACATAGTTATAATAAGGATAAAAGAATAATTATAATGAAATTTATCAATAATTTGTAACATAATAGGATATGCATATTTCTTTTTGTTGTTGGGTTTTGAATGTGTCATTAGATAGGATGGATTTGTGAATTTGGAACATTCATGAGAACACACACTTCAGTTATAAGCATTCATGTAGCAACTTTTAGTTCCATTCATTAATCTCCTTTTACATCCACACACAGGGGTGTACCCCTAAACAGTAACTAAACAAAGGGGTTGGTGTACCCCTAAATATGCACATAATTAAAATAACTATTAATATAGACAAGTCTAGATAGATAGACAACTAAATACTACACCAACATGGTCCCGCATCAGTAACTTCGAGGCCTTTTCATTATGATGATATTCTCCTGAAGTTTAGAAGAGAAAGTAGCTATGAGGATTGATTACTTTAAGACAAAAAGTGTAAACACAAACTTTTTGTCAGGACAATTATATTTGTTAATTGGGCCTATCGTGGTCTTTTTTATGATTGTGTTGTGTCGTGGAGCTCCTCACTATATTTATATGAATCTAAACTGACATGTGCCTCGTCATCAGATTTGTCTGAGCTGGTTTGCTCCATCGTGTGCTCATACCGCCGTAGATGATCGGGGGTCTCGTTGTTCATGTTGGTTATCCAAACTTTGATGGTATTATGGCCAACTGGACGGAGAAAAAGCTTATCACTACTGCCCATTAGCATCTTTCTAATCCAATCACTCCAACCAGATTTTGATATAAGATTTCCCGCCAAATCATACTCAACCTCAATAACATGTGAAGAATTGCCCAAATTTAGGGTGACTTCATCAGGCATGCAGTGTCTTCCATTTAGAAAATGCCAATGTTTGGGTATGGTTAGTTGGTTTAAGGAACAATCATCTAGGATGATGTCCAATTGTTCTTCTTCAGGGAATAATAACATTGGCATAGAGGCCCAGTTCATAGTGACTGTTGTGGGTGGACAGAGACTGCAAAATATTAGTACTAACAATTGTAAGTATATAAAATGATGTTATATATTTTCAGAAAAAGTAGTATAACATCAGTTAACCTTTTATTACTTGTCATAACCAACTTTATTGTGGTGGACATGATAGCTTGAAAAGAAATCTAGGAGAGGAGATCATGTCCTATATCTTTGCAATTGGTCCAATGTTCACTAATCCTTCTTTGAGAATTTCAAGGAAGTAAATAGTATTTTCTATAATTTGATGTAGCTTGGTATTTTATACAATGAGGTGACACTTATTAACTATTTGTTGAATCAACACTCATATTTTAGATTATCAAAGAGGTTACTGGTGTCTGGCTTATTTTGTATAGGTGTGAGACCTATTTAAATTGGAGTATCCATGCACTACTATAGAAGGTGTGAGACCTATTTAAAGAGGTTATTGGCGTCTTTCCAAATTTTTACTATAGTCTTGTACCTATGTGTTTATCAAAACGCTACTACAAGATATCTTATCATCTTATTATTTTGATAGTACCACAACTTTTATGACAAGAAGTATTCATCTAAAAATTGTAAATTTTCTAAATGAGTAATGTGAGGTTATTATTCTCTGACCTATATGTAAATGGGATAGATTCTTTCCTCTTTAGTTTTAGGAGTACATGACACTATGTTTGAAATACTTTTTATAAGGATAAAAGAACATACTTATAATAAGGACCCGGGCACACTCTAATCATTTTGAACTGAATCAAAAAATGAACAGGAGCATGGGTCCTATCCACTAGTATCAAAGGAGAATTCATAAACCTCAAAACCACCAACATGGTTTCCAAACCTACAACCTTAGCTTCTACAAGCTCACCTTCTACAAACCTTTAGAACATATATAGCCAGAAAGTATCAATGACTGCACGTATCAATGATTGTAAAGTCTATCATGCAGCTTGCTTGGCACATGAAAGAGAGACATGTTCAGTTGTACTGGCCCAAGTGGAAAGCAAATCCTATTAGGGATAGGTCTAAATCTGACTCACAAGCACTATTTGGCAAATTGTTTGGCTAAAACTAAAGTAGGCATACAAATTGTGGTCTTCCCTGAACTAATTGCATTTGATGTACTGAAAATGTCATGCCCCACACAGTAAAGTTGTGACATCAAAAAAGTCAAACCTAAAACTAGAAATGCACACTGCAAATTTTAACACGATCGTGTATGAATGCAAAACAATATTGAACTGAATTAGGATCAATCATAGGGATTGGTTAACTGAATTACCATTGACATCTACTTGTTTAGAAAATAGGTTAAGCCAAGGTCAACACACATTAACAACCATAGTAAAGCCTCATCATGATTTACAGACCAGTTCCGGACTCCTAACACATGTATCAATGACTACAAAGTATGTCATGCAACTTGATTTACACATGAAAAAGAGCCATGTTCAACTACATTGGCTCAAATGGAAACCAAAACCTATTAAAGATAGGTCTAAATCCTACTGATGGCCAGAATTTGGAAAACAACTTAGCTAAAAATGAACTAAGCATACAAAATGTGGTCTGGCCTGAATGTATCAGGATTATGAGATGAAACTACAACAACAATAATATGACCCAAATTGAGGAAAATGTGGCATGAAACGAAGTGGTGGTTCATATCCATGGAAAAAATCATATCAATCCAATCCATATAAGAAAAACACAACTAAAGCTAAGCGTGGGAAAAAATCAGTAAATCTTAAGTTAAAATCTCTATTGAAATCCCAGTCTAATTTGGCTTAGGAAAATATTTTGTGACCAATCAGTAAATCTTAGAGGACTTCAAAGCCAAGTATTAGATTATCTGAATCACCACTCATATGAATAATGTGTGTGAGATAATCCTTGAGAACAACATAGGATGGGACCTGGATGCATTCTTGCAACTGCTACCTAAGGAATACGTTGAATCAATTAGCATGGTTCCTTTCCAACTCACGGTTACAAACAATATGTAGATGTGGTGGCTAAACCGCTTGAGATACTTTAATGCTCATTCAGCCTATTGGTTTGGTGTCACTATCATGAGCAATATCCAGAATAAAGGAGGAGCAATGATGCAGGGATTTTGAGTCATATTTATAGGTTGGTTTCATATTTGTTTTGTGTCGTTATTTGTCATTTTGTGACTATAATGGCATGAGTCATTTCCTTTAGCCTATAATCATTGTATGCATCAAATCTATCTTATTTTATCCTATTTTGAATGAATTACTAAATTCCATGGATTAACTTGTGTTTTTCTCTTTGTTTCAGGACTTTATATTCTGAAACCTGTCGATACCATCGACAGGTCCATCAATACTATCGACATGGCAATAGTACCCAAGCCAAAGGGAAAGCATCCAAGTCGATACCATTGACCAGACTGTCGATGGTCTCGAGATTAGCTCAGCAGGAAGAAAATTAGCCCGTCGATACTATCGACAATCTGGTCGATAATATTGAGATGTCACCAAGGTGATCCCAGTTTTTAGTGACGGAAGCACACCCTAAGGTGTCGATAGCATTGACACCCTATCAATGGTATCGACGTAGTCAGATCAAGATTTCATCCAGAATTGCCACGATCGAACGAATGCGATCTTTTCACGGTCGTAAGTGATACCTATACCTAAGAAAAGGCAGCCCAAAGCAAAGGATGACGTTGCACTCAGCTGTACAAGTCCCGAAGGAATGAGAACGAAGAATGCAGCCCAGAGTTATGCCCCAGATGATTCCAAAGCCGCAGACGGACAATTCTACTGTCAGAAGGCTATAGAACGTACATATCGCACCGAGGATCATCCTGATCTTCTCCGTTTTAGGGGTTACATCATATTCTCATTCGTTTCCCCATGTTTTCCTCTTTCTTCTCGATGTATATCATTGAGATGAGCATGTGGGGCTAATCCCCATTATCCTTAGGACTGGGAGTAGCCCGGGGAATCGTTATATGACAATTTTCCATTGATTATCATAATTTGTCTCTATTCTCCCTAATATTTTATCGTGTTTCTATCACAATTTGCTATGCTTGATCACCATAGTTAATTTCTAATATTGTTAATTGCTCTTGGCGGAGGATTAGTGATTGAAAAGGCATGATTAATACATTAACCAATAAATTCCTTAGACAAGGTAATGTACGGTTAAAGGTGGATTCCCAGAGAATTTATTAAAGCACTTGGATCTAGGGTATAAGTTTCTACTAGCATGGAACTAACCTAGAACTAGGTAGTAAATTGTATTACAGAAGTAAGCAATTTTAACTACATGCCATAATCAGGGATAAGGAACGAATTATGTTAGTTGTGTAGAATTGCATGCAGCGAGACCTCATGGTGAAATCATAACCCTAAGGATTTCCATTCCATTTGATTAAACAAAACATTTAATCACCGCTCACTTTTATTTTCTCTTGTTTTATTTTTTATTTTGTTTCAAAACCAACAATCAACTTTTCCAATCTGTCTAGCTGATCGCGACCAGTTAGTAGTAGTCTACTGAAATTTATGTTTCCCTGAGTTCGACTTGGGCCTCACAAATCCTATATTACTTTGATATGTACACTTGCGTTTAACGCACGGATCAGGCGTGCCAAGTTTTTGGCACCGTTGCCGAGAAAATGGCAAATTTCAGCACTACGAGTGCTGCAAGAGGCCACTCTAGGCCACTTTTTGTTGCAATTTTAATTTTTGAACTAAATTGTCTATCTTTCAATTTCTCTATTCTCTCTAGCACTTTATATGCTTTATTCTTCATATTTCATGTACTAGTACATGGTGAATACGCGTAGTACAGACTACCACAGTCGACACCTGAGATTATGCTATTGGGTGAAGAAGACGAGCTAATAAATATGCAACCCGAGGAAATTGAATAGGAACTTGAGGCTTTCATAATGGTCGAGGAACAAACCATTTGGGAGAAGATTAAAGCTTCTTCTTCCTCTGCGTAGAAGGGGCCAATCAAGAAACAAGCTATCAACATACCCAGTTACAAGATTGATCCAGGGCTGATTCAGTTGGTCAAGTCATAGGCATTCCATGGACTCAAAAATGAAGGCCCAGTGGCCCACATTGGCACCTTTGTAGAGAACTGTGACATGGTGAAGGTGGATAGGTTCCCACAGGAAGCCATTTATCTGAAATTATTTCCATCATCTCTAGTAGGAAATGCAAGGGAGTGGCTCTACAATTTGGATGATGAATATGTCGAATCATAGGATATGATGATTGAGGTGTTCTTTGAAAGGTATTTTCCACCTGGAAATACAAATGATCTCATAAGGAAGATCCACAACTTCAAATAGCAGGCCGGTGAGACATACTCAGAGACTTGCGAACGTTTCAACATCATGTTGTGAAGATGCCCATATCATGGGCTGGATTTAGAAACCCAAGCGAAGATCTTTTATTTTGCTCTTAATGAACATGATAGGAGTAATCTAGACTCAGCTGGAATAGGTTTCTTTCTAAACAACAAAGGTTCCAAGTGTCGTGAGATTTTAAAGAATATGGCTAAGAAGCAATCTTGGGGTGAAAGAGATGCACCATAATAGGTTAGAGTTTCAGGTAATGCCAAGGCCATTAAAGAATTAAATGAGAAGATGGACTTGATAGCGAGGAGACTTCTAGCAAAAGATGACGATGGGTCTGATGATGTAGCATAGGCAAAGTTCATGCGCCAACAAGGCTATGGGAACAATGATTATTTGTGTTGGAAGGATAAGAAATTTTCTTGGAAGGATCTAAACAACTTTTTGCAGGATCCAGACCAAAAGCCGCAGCATAGCCTAGAGGAAAATAAAAATGAATTTCTTAGATAGGTGGTGAAGCAAAACCAAGATTTGATGAGCAGATTTGGCAAGCAACTTAAGTCGCAAGGAGAGTTTATGAATTAGTTCGGGCACACTCTACAGAGCCATGGTGCACAAATGAGGATGCTAGAGATGACTATAACCCAAATTGCAACTGAGGCGGCTGCCATCAAGCAAATCACTCAACAAAAACCAGCTGGGAATGCAGAGCCAACTCAACCACATCAGAAGGTTAAATATATATCAGTCAAAAAGGGGCTAGAGCTTCCTGTTGAGGAGATACATGAGTGGAGTATTATGTGTATAGACTTGGAGGACAAACCCAAAGTTCCATACCCTCACAATTTGTATGGATTTCTAGGAGGATGTAGGACACTAGTCAAATCACTCCAAGATTCCACCACTATTGTTCCCACATCTCAGATTTCTAAAGAGACCCCTATGTCGGAAGAGCAGGTGAAAGCTTTACTTTGTAGTGCAGTAGCCACTACCAATAAGGAGAAGTAGCTACAAGTCATGTCATCCACGGATGATGTGCTAGATCCTATCTTAGAAGGTGGCGTTGAAGTAAACTTAGGGGAGGATACCCCTAAAGTTCCATATATTCCACCGCACAAGCGCATAAAGGAGCCAAGCGTGCCATTCCCGGATAGTCTGAAGTCGAGGAAAGAGAAAAGGCACTTCAAGAAATTTCTTGAGATCTTTCAGAAGCTGCACATTAACATTCCACTGGTGGAGGCTATAGAACAAATTCCTTCATATGGAAGATTTATGAAAGACATCATCAACAAGAAATGATGGATCAAAGATACAGATGTTGTGTGTGTTGATGAAATAGTGAGTTCTATAATCCAAGGAAGGCTTCCAAAGAAGAGGAAAGATCAAGGATGTTTCTACATCCCATGTTCCATAGGTGGTAAATATTTTCCACAAGTACAGTGTGACTCAAGAGCAGGCATTAATCTTATGCCACTTGCCACTTTTCAAAATTTGGGATTGAAGAAGCCAACACAAACTTCCATGACAATTGAGTTGGCGGATGGATCCATTGTGAAGCCACAAGGTATATGCAAGGACGCGCTAGTCAAAGTCGACAAATTCATCTTCCCTATTGACTTTGTGTTCATGGACATGCATGAGCTGGAAGGATGTGAGATGCTATTGGGAAGGTCGTTCCAAGCTACGACAGATGTAATTACTGCCATTGGGCGAGGGTATTTGACACTTGGGATTGGTGATGATAGAGTTGAATTCAAATTGCCAAATGAATCATTAGAGACATCCCTTGACCACCCAGGTTAAAGGTATCCTTATATCTAGCCTAAAATGTTAAAGAAGGGCGCTTGTTGGGAGGCAACCCAACCTTGGTAGAGTGCATGTTTAATTGCTTTATTTTTCATTTTCCTAAGTAGTTTTCATTAATTTTGTACTTAGTTTATAAAAATGATACCCTGATGTGTTTGTTGAGTGTGCAGGACTGGAACGATGTCGATACCATCGACACATGTGTCGCTGGTATCGAGTTTGAAATAGTGAAGAAGCTACAAAAATTTCACTTTTTCGATACTATCGACAGCCTCGTCGATGGTATCGACAATGGAACAGAGCAAAAGAGGATTGGGACTAGAGCAGGTCGTTAGCATCGACCACATCGTCGATGGTTGTGAGATGTCTGGAGATTTTCAAAAAAAATCGTCTCAGTACTGTTGATACCATCGACACCCTCGTTGATGGTATCGATAGACCGACAGTAACGCTGGCCACAGTTATAAAAGAAGACAAATTCTTTCCATCAAATTCCAAGGGTAGTATCCTACTTGTGATCCCAGCGGCCACCAGTACCCACCGCACCCACCACCAGAGCAGTAAAGGGTCTTTCTTTATTTTATTTTCCTCTTTTGTTTGTTTTTTCAATTTTCATCTTTCTTTATCTTAGTTTTCTTAATTTCTAGATTTACTGTTTTCTAGAATCCACTATCTATCTAGTATAATCAGTGGAGTCTAATGTAATTGCTTGTCATCTCGATGTTTTCATTTGGGGGTTTGTGAGAGAATGAATTTTAATGAACAATCTTTAAAAAGTTGTAAGCTTGTCTTGTGAGAACTTGAGGACATCACTTGTGAAACTCTTTGGGTAGGTCAACTTGAAAACATATGAACTTGATTGTGTATCCTTATGGTTCATGTTAAGAGGATTGATATGGATGTTGAGCCTAAACCAACCAAGGTTAACATGATTTTAATTTGAAGTGAGAGAGAGAAATCCCTTGATTAATTGGTACACGAGTCAGTAAGGAGGGACATATAATTCTTTCTAAAGCTCTGTCAATTAGTCTTGTGATCTAATCCACCACAATTTCATTCATACTCCACCATAAGAATTGGGAGTGCATTACTGCCTTTCACTCTTTAATTTCATCCCATGTAGATAGGTATTGTATTACAGTTATTTTCGCATAATTTTTGCATAAAAAATATATTGAGTAGTTATACATGCACATTTAACTTAGGTGCATGTCATAGTAGTTTCATAACTTTCATTATGTAGTTGCATTCACATCTTTTGAGCATACAGTACATCATGTGTCTTATGTTCTTCTGAAAACATTAAAGGTGGTGAACTTGTTCCATACCCTATGAATAGAGTGCATTAAATGTACAAGTTATGTAAAAAGAAGGAAGCCCAACAAATAATCCATTGTCATTTTTGAAAATGAGGGCTTGAGAAAAAAAAAGAAAAAAAAAGATTGATAAGTAAGTATGAATAAGAGGAAGAAAGGAACATGTTCTCACCCGCATATTAAGAAGAATAAGCACATGGTGTAGTTTTCTTAGATATTCCATCTCACCTTCAGACGGAATGATAGTGCATGCACCATTCCACCAAAAATGTAGCATTAGGACTTGTTCATTTGCATTCGCATCATGATAGGTCATTCGTTTTTTTTTTTTGCATGAACGACTATACAGTGCTTCCATTTCTTCCCCAGCCACCTATTCCATCCACACGTTGCTCTAAGAGGTAGGACACCCATGATTTTTCTCCTCAATTCATGTATATCAGGAGAGTTGCTTCCATTTAGATGGTAGTTAGAGAAAATGAGCAATGTAGATAGGAGATTACAAGATGAACCAAGCCTAAACTCGAGGATTTTATTATATTAACTGCTTTACTTGATAGTGTTCGTGATCTTGGGATGGACATCTTTCATGAATGATTATTGTCGCCTAAAGGGTAGTTATCGTTTCGTGGTTGGTAAGGGCCTATATGTGTTTTGCAGGTGGGAATCATACTGTGATATCATTTATGTGATTGTATTCTTTAGTTGACCCTTTCAATCAGATTTTATAGTTTTGTGCTCGAGGATGAGCAAGACTCAAGCTTAGGGGAGTTTGATGCATGGATTTTGAGTCGTATTTATAGGTTGGTTTCTTATTTGTTTTGTGTCATTATTTGTCATTTTGTGACTATAATGGCATGATTCATTTCCTTTAGCCTATAATCATTGTATGCATCAAATTTATCTTATTTTATCCTATTTTGAATTAATTATTAAATTCCATGGATTAACTTGTATTTTTCTCTCTATTTTAGGTACTTTATATTCCAGAACCTGTCGATACCATCGACACGTTCGTCGATACTATCGACATGGCAACAGTACCCAAGCCGGAGGGAAAGCATCCAAGTCGATACCATCGACCAGACTGTCAATGGACTCGAGATTAGCTCAGCAGGAAGAAAATTAGCCCGTCGATACTATCGACAATCTGGTTGATAGTATCGAGATGTCACCAGGGTGATCCCAATTTTTAGCGACGGAAGCGCACCCTAAGGTGTCGATAGCATCGAAACGCCATTGATGGTATCGACGTCGTCGGATCGGGATTTCATCCAGAATTGCCACGATTGAACGATTGTGATCTTTTGGCGGCCGTAAGTGATACCTATACCTAAGAAAAGGTGGCCCAAAGTGAAGGATCATGTTGCACTCAGCCGTACAAGTCCCGAAGGATGGAGAGCAAAGAACGGAGCCCAGAGCTATGCCCCGGACGATTCCAGAGCCGTAGACGGACGATTCTACTGATGGAAGGCTGCCGAACGTACATATCGCACTGAGGATCATCTAGATCTTCTCCGTTTCAGGGGTTACATCATATTCTCATTCGTTTCCCCATGTTTTCCTCTTTCTTCTCCATGTATATTGTTGAGATGAACATACAAGGCTAATCCCCATTGTCCTTAGGACCGGGAGTAGCCCGGGGAATCGCTGTATGACAATTTTCCATTGATTATCATAATTTGTCTCTATTCTCCCTGATATGTTATCGTGTTTCTATCACAATTTTCTATGCTTGATCACCATAGTTGATTTCTAATACTGTTAATTGCTCTTGATGGAGAATTAGTGGTTAAAAAGGCATGATTAACACATTAACCAATAAATTCCTTAGACAAGGTAATGTATGGTTAATGGTGGATTCCCAGAGAATTTATTAAAGCACTTGGATCTAGGGTATAAGTTGCTACTAGCGTGGAACTGACCTAGAACTAGGTAGTAAATTGTATTGCGGAAGCAAGCAATTTTAACTACAGGCCATAATCAGGGATAAGGCACGAATTATGTTAGTTGTGTAGAATTGCATGTAGCGAGACCTCGTGGTGAAACTGTAACCCTAAGGATTTCTATTCCATTTGACTAAACTAAACATTTAATCATCGCTCACTTTTGTTTTCTCTTGTTTTATTTTTTATTTTGTTTCAAAACCAACAATCAACGTTTCCGATCGGTCTAGCTGATCGCGACGAGTTAGTAGTAGTCTACTGAAATTTATGTTTCCCTGAGTTTGACTTGGGCCTCACAAGGCCTATATTACTTCGATACATACACTTGCATTTAACGCACGGCTCTGGCGTGTCAAGATTTTAAGGGTGCTGGAACGACATCTATCTAGTGTTTCTTTATTTTCTTTTCATCTTTTGTTTATTTTTGCAATTTTCATCTTTCTTTATCTTAGTTTTCTTAATTTCTAGATTTACTAGTTTTCTAGGATCCACTATCTATCTAGTGTAATCAGTGGAGTCTAATGTAATTGCTTTTCATCTCGATGTTTTCACTTGGGGGTTTGTGACAGAATGAATTTTAATGAACAATCTTTAAGAAATTGTAAGCTTGTCTTGTGAGAACTTGAGAACATCACTTGTGTAACTCTTTGGGTAGGTCAACTTGAAAACATATGAACATGATTGTGTATCCTTATGGTTCATGTTAAGAGGATTGATATGGATGTTGAGCCTAAACCAACCAAACGTTAATGTGATTTTAATTTGAAGTTAGAGAGAGAAATCCCTTGATTAATTGGTACACAAGTCAGTAAGGAGGGACATATAATTCTTTTGGAAGGTTCTATCAATTAGTCTTGTGATCTGATCCACCACAATTTCATTCATAATCCACCATAAGAATTGGGAGCACATTACTGTCTTTCACACTTTGATTGCATCCCATGTAGATAGGTATTGTATTACAGTTATTTTCACATAATTTTTGCATAAAAAATATATAGAGTAGTTATACATGCACATTATCCTTAAGCACACGTCATAGTAGTTGCATAACTGTCATTATGTAGTTGCATTCACATCTTTTGAGCATACAATACATCATGTGTCTTATGTTCTTCTAAAAACATTAAAGGTGGTGAACTTGTTCCATACCCTCTGAATAGAGTGCATCAATTGTACAAGTTATGTAAAAAGAAGGAAGCCCAACAAATAATCAATTGTCATGTATGAAAATGAGGGCTTGAGAAAAAAGAAGAAAAAAAAGATTGAGAAGTATGAATAAGAAGGAGAAAGGAACATGTTCTCACCCGCATATTAAGAAGAATAAGTACATGGTGTAGTTTTCTTAGATATTCCATCTCACCTTGAGATGGAATGATAGTGCATGCACCATTCCACCAAAAATGTAGCATTAGGACATGTTCATTTGCATTCGCATCATGATAGGTCATTCATTTTTGTTTTTTCATGATCGACTATTATGTGCTTCCATTTCTTCCCCAACCACCTATTCCATCCACCCGTTGCTCTAAGTGGTAGGCCACCGATGATTTTTCTCCTCAATTCATATATATCAGGACAATTGCTTCCATTTAGATGGTATTTAGAGAAAATGAGCAACGTAGATAAGAGATCACAAGATGCACCAAGTCTTAACCTGAGGATTTTATAATATTAATTGCTTTACTTGATTGTGTTCGTGATCTTGGGATGGACATCTTTCATGAATGATTATTGTCACCTAAAGGGTAGTTATCGTTTCGTGGTTGGTAAGGGTCGGTATGTGTTTTGTAGGTGGGAATCATACTGAGATATCATTTATGTGATTGTGTTCTTTAGTTGACCCTTTCAATCAGATTTTATAGTTTTGTGCTCGAGGAGGAGCAAGACTCTAGCTTAGGGGAGTTTGATGTAGGGATTTTGAGTCGTATTTATAGGCTGGTTTCATATTTGTTTTGTGTTGTTATTTGTCATTTTGTGACTATAATGGCATTATTCATTTCCTTTAGCCTATAATCATTGTATGCATCAAATTTATCTTATTTTATCCTATTTTGAATGAATAACTAAATTCTATGGATTAACTTGTGTTTTTCTCTCTATTTTAGGTACTTTATATTCCAGAACCTGTCGATACCATCGACAGGTCCGTCGATACTATAGACATGGTAATAGTACCCAAGCCGGAGGGAAAGCATCCAAGTTGATACCATCGACCAGACTATCGATGGTCTCGAGATTAGCTCAGCAGGAAGAAAATCAGCCTGTCGATACTATCGACAATCTGGTCGATAGTATCGAGATGTCACCAGGGTGATCCCAGTTTTTAGCGATGGAAGTGCACCCTAACGTGTCGATAGCATCAACACCCCATCGATGGTATCGACGCCGTCGGATCAGGATTTTGTCCAGAATTGCCACGATCGAACGACTGCGATCTTTTGGCGGTCGTAAGTGATACATATACCTAAGAAAAGGTGGCCCAAAGCAAAGGATCACGTTGCACTCAGCCGCACAAGTCTCGAAGGAAGGAGAGCGAAGAACGGAGCCCAGAGCTACGCCCTGGATGATTCCAAAGCCATAGATGGATGATTCTACCGCCGGAAGGCTACGAAACGTACATCTCGCACCGAGGATCATCCGGATCTTCTCCGTTTCAAGGGTTACATCATATTCTCATTCATTTCCCCATGTTTTCCTCTTTCTTCTCCATGTATATCATTGAGATGAACATGTGGGGATAATCCCCATTGTCCTTAGGATCGGGAGTAGCCCGGGGAATCGTTGTATGACAATTTTCCATTGATTATCATAATTTGTCTCTATTCTCCCAGATATGTTATCATGTTTCTATCGCAATTTTCTATGTTTGATCACCATAGTTGATTTCTAATATTGTTAATTGTTCTTGACGGAGGATTATGGTTGAAAAGGCATGATTAACACATTAACCAATAAATTCCTTAGACAAGGTAATGTACGGTTAATGGTGGATTCCCAGAGAATTTATTAAAGCACTTGGATCTAGGGTATAAGTTACTACTGGCGTGGAACAGACCTAGAACGAGGTAGTAAATTGTATTGTGGAATCAAGAAATTTTAACTACATGCCATAATCAGGGATAAGGCATGAATTATGTTAGTTGTGTAGAATTACATGCAGCGAGACCTCATGGTAAAACCATAACCCTAAGGATTTCCATTCCATTTGATTAAACTAAACATTTAATCACCACTCGCTTTAGTTTTCTCTTATTTTATTTTTTATTTTTTTCAAAACCAACAATAAACTTTTCCCATCGGTCTAGCTGATCATGACCAGTTAGTAGTAGTCTACTGAAATTTATGTTTCCCTGAGTTCGACTTGGGCCTCACAAGGCCTATATTACTTCGATACTTACACTTGCATTTAACGCACGGCTCAGGCGTGTCACCAGGGTGTTCCCAGTTTTTAGGGACAGAAGCACACCCTAAGGTGTTGATAGCATAAACACCCCGTCGATGGTATCGACACCGTCGGATCAAGATTTCATCCAGAAGTTCCATGACCGAACGGCTGCAATCTTTTGGCGACCGTAAGTGATACCTATACCTAAGAAAAGGCGGCCCAAAGTGAAGTATCACGTTGCACTCAGTCGTACGAGTCCCCAAGGAAGGAGAGTGAAGAACGAAGCCCATAGCTATGCCCTAGATGATTCTAGAGACATAGACGGACGATTCTACCACTGGAAGGCTACAGAACGTACATCTCGCATCGATGATCATCCGGATCTTCTCCATTTTAGGGGTTACATCATATTCTCATTCATTTCCCCATGTTTTCCTCTTTCTTCTCGATGTATATCATTGAGATGAACATGTGGGGCTAATCCCCATTGTCCTTAGGACCGGAACTAGCCTGGGAATCACTGTATTACAATTTTCCATTGATTATCATAATTTGTCTCTATTCTCCCTGATATGTTATCGTGTTTCTATCCCAATTTTCTATGCTTGATCACCATAGTTGATTTCTAATACTGTTAATTGCACTTGACAGAGGATTAGTGGTTGAAAAGGCACGATTAACACATTAACCAATAAATTCCTTAGACAAGGTAATGTACGGTTAATGGTGGATACCCAAAGAATTTATTAAAGCACTTGGATCTATGGTATAAGTTACTACTGACGTGGAACTGACCTAGAACTAGGTAGTGGATTGTATTGCGGACGTAAGCAATTCTGACTACAGGCCATAATCAGGGATAAGGCACGAATTATGCTAGTTGTGTAGAATTGCATGCAGCGAGACCTTGTGGTGAAACTGTAACCCTAAGGATTCCCATTCCATTTGATTAAACAAAACATTTAATCATCGCTCATTTTTGTTTTCTCTTTGATTAATTTTTATTTTGTTTCAAAAACAACAATCAACTTTTCCAATCAGTCTAGCTGATCACGACTAGTTAGTAGTAGTCTACTGAAATTTACGTTTCCCTGAGTTTGACTTGGGCCTCACAAGGTCTATGTTACATCGATACGTGCACTTACATTTAACGCATGGCTCAGGCGTGTCAAGCAACCTGAATAGATTATCCACACTGATTTGGACTTTGAGGTGGCTATACAAAATGTCATATTTTCTCTGGTGAGTGGCTACCGGAATCTTAGTTACAAGAGGGAGGTTGAAAGATAGACACTGCATAATTGGAGACATATCCCCATCAATGGATGAAGAAGGGAAATAATACAACACATGATCGATCAATTCAATGGGACTAGGGAAGGGCAGTATGTAGGTTACATCAGGGCTACATCAGGGTTGAATGACTCAGCCCGCAACTGGTCTGTAAATCAGCCCACGCATGATCGATCAATTACTATAGGTTTCTCACAACTTCTCAACAGCAGGAAGCAATGTTGGTCAATAACATTGCTACCCAGAGATGGAATGTGATTCCTAAAGGTAAGATTCATGTCAATAAGGTTGCTTCCCTTACAATGATGGTGGGAGTTGTCTTAAGAGAAATCATCGGAGACGTGAGTGGAAATATTGTGATGACAACATACCTCTTTAGAAAGTTGCAAATCTTAGAGGAATTGGACTGAGGTGATCAGAGTCCGTCACTCGAGCTCGCCGGTGCCGGAGGGGCAGATTGAGTCTGCGGCGGTGCTTTGGCTTGGCTCGGTCCAAATAGGAAGTGGAGGAAGGTTCCCGGTGATAGAGATCTGCGTGCGGCCGGCAAGTTGGCACTCCTCCACTAGCAAATGGCACATAGCGCACCGCCACCAATCTCCATCAGCACCTAGCTAGGGCGACGATCGGCCAGGACGCTCAACGTGCTGGTCTCTGGAGCGGAGAGCTAGATAAATCGAGAAAGAGCAGAGCGCTAGATCGGACTATCATGATTTTTTGGAGCACGAAGGGGAAAACTTGGAGCGGAAGTAAATATTGTGTTACCAATTACTTTTCTAATTTGGTATGGAAATTTAAGATTGCCACTAATTAAAAAAAATGCCTTTAATGTTATGTCCTTTTTAGAAACTCTATAATAGGTGGTTTAGAGGCATTTTAATTAAAATTGCCTATATATTAGAAAGATAGTGACTTTTTTTTATAAAAGCCACTAGAATAAATGCCACTATTGGGCAATTTTGCTGTAGTGAATCTTATTATATACTATATGATTGTTTCATATAATTGTTTAATATAAATACACCAAATATTAGTTAGGATTTAATTGAAGTTATCAGTGTTGTATGAAGTCACTATGAAGAGGGTGAAATGCTAAACGAGTGAAAATTTGAGAGTTCACAAATAAACAGAATTGAAGTTAGTAAGGATGATTCATTCGAAGAATTTAGTTTATGGACCAGTTTATTCTTGATACATGATATTTCAATCAATGGTGTGGTAACCCTAGTTCAGTTTCACATCAAGATTTTGTATACATGTTTAGTTGTTTGTGAGCTAGTAGAAATAGTTTTTTTAAGTTAAATCTTATGTTGTAGTTCTTTTATGTGAGTCACAATCAAATGTGAATGAGTTAAATGAAGCCCTAAGAATACAGTAATCAATAAATGAAGTAATTCTAATCCATTTTTCTCAATATGATAAGTAGAATAGCCTAGTAGCTTAGTTTACTATTTAGATTATAGAATATCTATAAAAAGAACTTATTACAAGGTTAATCTAAGAGATGTTGATTTGATGTTTGAATAGTAAATTAGACAAAGAACTAGACATTAGATGCCCTAAACACACAATATATGTGGAGGTTTGCACCACCGTGGAGGAAAAGTACATACCGGCTGATAGAGTCAAGGATGAGGTAGTAAGAGAGTACTAGAGGGGAACAAGAGTCTCGACCCAGTGTGAAATAACTCCTTAAAATAGTAGGGGTATCCAACACTAATCAAAAAAATTGAAGCCAAGAAGTATCCACAATTAACCAGAGATCTTGGGGGTACCAAGTTTATTAAAATTTTAGGTAGGTACTCGACATTTACCAAAGATCACAATGGTGCCCATTTTAGTAACTACTCAGTGGTCAGCCCTTGTGAAACCACTAGCGTAGATACTTTAGCCAGAGTGCTTTTGACTCTCAAACCTATCTATCGATATTTAGAGGAGAAGTCTAGTTCACTAGCTAGCTGTTTAGCTATCGAGACCATACGTGGAAAGGCCCATTGCAAACTAGGTAGTTAGTTAGCAGACTTAGAGTCTCATGTTCACTCTAAATCTTGAACAATAAGATCATATCTTGTTGTGATACTTTCATAGTAGTGGTACACTTCATGTGGGTTCAGATCATTATAAGATGGATAAAAGATTAATCAAGTAGAATTTTATTATTTGTAGTTATATGAAGTTACTTGCCATGTGTATGTTTTTGAATGACTAAGCCCTTTTTAGTTTGATCAAGTATGTTCAATTATTTTGAATAGTCCTTTAATTTATATGCATGTGAATGACTAGTTGCTTTATATTCTTTATTGTTGTACTTTGAGTTTGATTGCACAATGTTGTATCTTTTGTCTATTCAACTGCTTTGTATTGTTTCTTATAAGTACTCATTCATTAGGCAAATGGTTCATCACTCTACTCACAACATTGTTAGGTACATTGTGAGCATATGGAGAAATAAATGTATATTAGAAGTCCTTCCACAGTTCAAATGATAGAGACATTCAAATTGTCACTCACTGTCACTCTAGGTCCTTGTTTTGAAGTACAAAGAGTTGTATATGATTTTTATTGGCATAATGTTTGATCACAATAGTGTTTATTTCAATAATCAAGCCAACAAACATGTACTATTGAAACATGGTATGGATAGCTTAATATGTTCTTTTATGTTTACAATCAAATCAAACAATGAAAGTTTTAATTCTCATATAAGTTGATTCATATGGTTTTTTCTCATATATAGTTCAATTTTTTAATAAGGAAAAAAGTTAAGAGCAATGTATTAATTTTTCTTAGATTTCAAATTAATCCCTAATTTCATGATCTATAAGTGATTCTTGAAGCAAGGTGTGATAGATTGGTATCATATCTTAGGTTGAGTCGTCAGGGACCCCTAAATTAGAAAGTCAGAGTCATGAGTGTGGCTATAGCTCTAAGAAGCCTAAGTATTTGGATATGTTGGCATGATATCTGAATACTTAGGTTAATTGGTATCAATCTACTCTGTGTACTTTTGTCTACACACCCTAGCCTAGTATGTAGAGGGAGGATGGATCAGAGATCAACACTAAAAGTATAAGGTTAGAAGACAAGAAAGTAAGAAAACAATAAGAGCATAAAGACATAATGTGATATAAGTTTTGTTTTATACTGCTATTTTGATTTGAGATGAATAGAAATATTTGTATCAACATGACTTCATATATAAAAATTTCAAAATATATATGGTTATTTAAGATTGTTGATCATTATGAAAATATTTTAGTTGATGTTTATATTCTTGCATCAAGTTGAAAAGAAATTATCTTGAAAATGAGCTTGCCCTAAGTTGATATTATTTTCACCTGCTTGAGATAAATAGGAGTTGGTTAATCATGAGTATCTCTTGGCTTCAGGATTGTAGGTTTGGCTTGGTTCGGCTAGCATGATGCACCAAAATCTAATAATTCCTATAAATAATCTAATAAGAGTAAACTATGTAGAGTTAAACCCAAAATGTAGTGATAGTGTATATACAATAAGAAAATGAAATACAAGGGAAAAACTAAAATAACTATGAATCAGTTAGAACGATAACTATGTTGATGTTTTGGGAATCTGACAAGAAACTCTAATTTGGGATAAAGGAAGTTAAAATATTGATTCAAGACACAAGATAGTATGGATCATATGAAATCATGAATAAAGAATGTATAGATTGAATTGAATCATTTAATTCATTGAGGCATTTTATTCAAATTTTAATCAAATGAAAGTAATTAGAAAGGGATTAAAGAATACTAAAATACACATAAGAGATGATTGTGAAAAGACTCATGCAAGTAGAGTATTTCAAAGATAGAGACATAACCAAAGAAATTAGAATGAAGTGATATAAAGTTGGAAATAAATCCTAATTATCAGTATTACATGAAGTGTTTAAATATGAAATTAGGGCAACAAAAAATATGTAGAAGGTTAATAGATAAAGAATCAATTATGAGTAATGGATCGTATAATCAAATAAAATGCACTTACATACTTCAGAATAAAGGGAAAACAAGATAAAAGAGTTAAAGTATACAATAACCTCATTAAAGAGGTTCTCAGAAGAACTAAAGTAAAGATAATCATATGCCCATGTAAAATATAACTTCTGAATAAAAAAACCTAGATGAGACAAGTGAAAATTATGGAAATGACAAACTTCATTAGAGAAAGAGGGTTACTTTATATAATTAAAAGAAGGAAAGGTGTATTTCTATCATGAACTATAGTGCATTCATCATCACTGTTGTTTCGATTCAATTTTCAATAGAGTAACTATTTAGTTTGAGTCAGATGTACTCAACAAGTTTGTTGCAGTGAAATGAAACTATTTAAAAAAATAAGAACAAAAGGGGGGCTAAACAAATGAACAAGTCGTATAAATGTGACTATATGCAAAATAGAGAATCTTTATTAAAAGAAAAACTATGTTTGACTCATGCATGAGCCATATGAATAGATATAAAGGGCATATTACATTTTTTGCATAAGAAAAGTGACTACATGGAGAATAGTTAATTATAAATTCAACATGATAATATTAAAAGGACAATAATAAATATATGGCATTGAATATGGAATCAGACACTTGAGTGTGAAACATGATCATCAAAGTATAAAAGTTACTTATGGAAGATGGTACATATAGGGAGAGAATGATTAAAAATAAAGAAAGGTTTGAAACATAAGGAACTCACATAGATGATAGAAAGAAATAGATTGTGAGATATAAGAAAATGATAAATAATCAAGTCTCTTTTATGATAATTAATTAATTCAAGATATGAGAAATGTGTTAAGTGAACACTTAAAAATAGAATTATAATATCAAAATTTTATTCTCTTTGTATTTTTTTCGAAATGAAAGCAACATGGGGATGAAATAAATAGAAAATTTGAAATGATACATAACAATTATGAGAGACACTCCTAAACATTATGAGAGACACTCCTATTAGATGTAATAATGATATTTTTTAATGGTGAAACTCTATTGGGGTAAACTAAGTAAATGACTTACCAGAAATGTCAAACAAGGGAAAAGAAATTAAAGTGAAAAAGATAAGGAAGGTTTTAATAAACTTCAAGAGAGAGAAAATGGAAATCCATATTAAGGAAGGTAAAAGCTTGTTGCAATGAGGTTAGGTTGTGAATAAGGATCTCATATTATAATGCTTGGGGATTTCATAGTCCAAGGAATGTCACTAGTGATTTGATGTTAAATCCTAAAAATATCACTAAATAAGATCTTGACATGAGCAACATGAGAAGTAAACTACCTAAAGGTTGCAAGTGAGAAAGATAAATAAACAACACAGAGATGAATAGGAGCAGAGCATACAAAGTACATTTGAAATGAAAGAAGTGTGATCTGAACAAAAAGAGAAACATGATATGAACAAAGTGCAATCTGAAATAAATTCTCACATTGATACATAAATTATGGATAATAAATTCTTACCTAAAATATTTTGATGCTAGATATGTTTGCATTATATGATCAATACGATAAGGATAATTAAAAAGAAGTAACTAATAATAAATAAGACAGAAGTAAGACAAAACAAGGGGTTTTACAGTAATATATGAATTTGTTTTTAGAATTATTATTTTTTGAAGACATACCAAAGGATGTAAACTTGTTTAACATATGATTTGAGTTGTACATGTGCAAGAAAATACTTAAATGAACAGATAGTTTGTTATGATTCTAGTAATTCCTACTAGTATTCTACCTGAGTAGTTTATAATTGTTTCTAATACTAGTATTGCAGCTTATGAGTGTCTTGATACTGGAGTAGCATAATAGTAACTTTAAATTAACAAAGTGAACTTTCTTTAGTAAACTCATATGTGATACGAAATAATAGTATAGAGTCAATAGTATATATCAATGTGGTTAGAATGGACTACTTGTAATGAGGTAACGTCTCAAGAGTGTATGACAATTTTAAAGAAATTTTATTTTTCATTCTCTTTCTTAATAATTAATTGTGACATAGAAATTTCTTTTTTGTTGTCAAAAAGCTTTTTTTCAAAAATATTTTGATTAGAAGAGAAAAATAGGACTCAATGTTGAGGTCAATGGTCAAAAAACAAATACACGAGTAAGTGATATATAAGATTTCAATATTTTAAAAGAAACATTTAATGTAATTTCCTACACATTTATGTTTTGAGGATGAACCCTTTTAAGAAGGAGAGATTGTAATAACCCAGTTCAACTTAGCCATATAATTAGGGTTTACTTGGATGATTATATGATTAACTAGATTGATCATTGCTTATCCTTGATCAATGATGGTAGTCTAATTGTGATGTTTTAAACCTAACGACAAACTCTTAAAAAAATTACATTGAATAATGATGGTTTGATAAGTGTAAAACCTAGTTAGACAAAAATAAGGTTTTGGTAGTATATGAATACAAATTTGAAAATTTTACTGGTGTAGCAAACACTTTTTACTATTTTAATCTCTACGTCGAATTTCTTTGAAATTTAGATATAGTTTGAAGAACTCAAATAAAAATGTCTTTAAAAAATATTTGAATTTTTTAATGTTTTATGACATGTTGATTGTCCATTTTACTCCAGGATAAACTTATCCAACCATGCATTCAGGCTGACATATAGTAGTATGGTATTTTATATTGATCTATTTATTGGTACATCCAAATGAGCTAAAATTTTGACTGTAGCTTTCAACTCACTTTCAGACATCATATTAATTTTTTAGAACTTTTAGGTGATATATGGGTTGTATAGAGCGTGGTGTCAGAATAATTTTTTTACAGTAACAACTCGGTCGACCAACCAGTTTGAACATATAAATAAAAAGATTAAAATTTGATTTTGGATTTGCTTATAAATGTTCCAAGCACCTCAATTTATATATATTATCAACCTAACACCCTTTTAGATCCCATAGCTTGTCATCCATTTCCATGATATGAAATTTGAGAGAGATCGGAGAGTTAGGGTTCTGAAGGAGTTAATGTTGATTTGTGGTTTTAGCTTCCAGAAGTTTGTGAATTCATGTAAGATCATCAACCATGGATATCCTTTCATGATGAATCTGTATCCTATGTTTGAAATTCGTCTCTCTTCTGATTTGATTCAAAATGATATTAAATTGACTTTTTTTTACATTCTTTCTATAGGCTTTCTGTGTCAGAAGGAAGAAGAAAGCAATGGATAGCTTAAAGTATAATTCAGTTACAGAAACCTCAGTTCTTAGGCTACAAAATTTTGGTGTTTTACACATGAGGTGAGTGAGTACTTCTATTTAACAATAGATCACACTAATTTAATTGAAATTTACTAAAATCTTCAGTTCATTCTAAACACGATTATGAACTCAAAGTTCGCCTTTTAGTTCTAGCTTTTACAAGATGATTTAAATGGATTATTGTCTGATGTGAGAAATTTTTTATGATGAAATGATATTAGAAATAGATACTAATCATCTAGAGCATAATTCTAAAGTTATTGTTGAAGTCAGAGGAAAATATCAAAACTTGTAATTTCTGGTTATATCCAAATTTTATAGTATATAGAGAAGCAAAGAAATTTGTTGACCTCAACCTTACTATATATTTTACGATTTTTATTCATGTTAATGTTTAGTACATATCACCAAATATTAGTTACAGATTCAGCTGAAGTTATCAATGTTGTATGAAATCTCAATGAAGAAGGTGAAACACTAGACAAATGAAAACTTTGGAGTTTGCAAATAAACATAATAGAAATTAGTAAAGATGATTCATTTGAAGAATTTTAGTTTTTTGATCAGTTTATTCTTGATGCATGATATTTTAGTGAGTGGTAAGGAAACCCTACTTCAATTCCACACTAGGGTTTCATATACATGTTTAATTGTATGTGAGCTGGTAAAAATGGTCATTTTATTATTTAAATCTTATGTTGCATTTCTTCTATGTGAGTCATGAGTAAATCTAAATGAGACAAATGTAACCCTAAGAATAGGGTAATCAATAAATCAAGTACTTCCCTTCCAATATTTCTCAGTATGATAAGTAGAATAGCCCAATAGCATAATTTACAATAAATATTATAAAAAGCTATCAATTGAACTTATTACAAGGTTAAGATAAGAGATGTTGATTATATGCTTGAAAAATATAATTAAAGAATGAATCAGACATTAGATTCCCACAATAGTGTAGATTCCCTATAGTGGTATGCACCACAATGGAGGAACGTGCATACGGATTGGCAGACTCCAGGAGTGATATTTTCATAGCACGCCATAGAGGTGCAGGACTCTAAGCCCAACATGGAAGGACTCTTTAAAGTAGTAGGGGTATCCAACATTAACAAGAGATTATGGTGATATCCACTGGTACCAAACATTAATCATTTATCCTGATGATGCCAAGTTTAGTACAATTTTGGTTAGCTACCAAACATTTACCATAGATCTCGATGGTACCTAGTTCAGTTACTACTCTGTGAGTCATCCCTTGTGGAAGCACTAGAGTCAATACTTTCAGATAGAGTTTTTTTTACTATCCACTTGAGTACCCAAGTTTATAGAAGGAGTTTAGTTTTACCATCCAACTATTTAACTGTAGAGGACAACTGTGGTGAGACCGATTGTAGACCGGGTAGCTTGTTAGTAGACTTAGAGTTTTGGGTTTATTCTAAGCCTTTATAGTGAGAATCTTACATTGAAGAAATACATTCAAATGTCATGATACACGTTGTGTGGGTTTAGGGCATAATAAGATGAATATGACATAAACAAGTATGTTTTGTTATTAATTTATTGTTTGTAGTTATCTGAAGTAGCCTGTCATTTTTAAGTTTCTGAATGATAGTCCCTTTTTAGATTAATCAAGTTTGTTCAATTTTTTATTTTCTCTTTGTAGTTATCTAGAGAAATCATGTCATTTATATGATTTTGAATGACTAGTTTCTTTATATTTCTGTATTGATCTACTTGAAAGTTAAGTTATTATATTTTTTGTCTATTCATGTGCTTTAAACTTTTTATTAGAAGTACACATTCACTAGGCAAGTATTGACCACTCTACTCACAAAAATTTTAGTACACCCTAAGCATATGGAGATCAAAATGTATATTAGAAGTCCTTCCACAAATCAAATTCTAAAGAGGTTTAGATAGTCGATGCATGTCAACTAGGCCCTTGTTTAGAAGTACAGAGAGTTGTATATGATTGAAGTTGTCACAATGCTTGATCACTTTAGTCTTATTTAAATAGTCAAGCAAACAATCATGTAATGTTGAAAGATGGTAAGATAACTTAATTTATTCTTTTATGTTTGCAACCAAATCAAAGAATGAAAGTTTTACTTCTTATATATGTTGATTCATATGGTTTCATTTCAATTGATGTTCAATTTTTCAAAAAGGAAAAAAGTTAAGAGCGGTGTTTTGGTTTTTCTTAGATTTCACGTTATGCCCTAATTTCAAGATCTATTAGTGATTGTGGAAAGTAGGTGTGACATCTCGATATCATAGCTTTGATTGTGGAAAGTAGGTGTGACATCTCGATATCATAGCTTAGGTTGAGTTATCAGGGGGCCCTAAATTAGTAGGTTAGAGTCATAAGTGGTGTAGTTAGGAGGTGATGCGGCTATATCTCTAGGAAGTATGAGTATTTGGATACCCTAGCTTAAGTTGACCAGTATCAAGATACTATGTATGTTCTTCTCTGGATACCTTGTCTAGGTTGTCTAGGTATGCAAAGTGAGGATGGATTGGAGATCAAATCTAAAAGTATTAGGGTTAGAAGACCAGAAAGTAAGAAAAGAATAACATCTTAAAGACATTATTTTGATACAAGTTTTATTTTATACTGCTCTTTTGATTTGAGATGAATAGAAATGATTGTATCAATATGAATTCAGATATTCAATTTTTTAAATATATATGGTTCTTAATGATTGTTGTACACTGTGAAGTTACTTTAATTACTCTTTATATTCTTATGTCAAGTAGATAAGAAATTATCTTTAAATGAGATTTCCCTATGTGTATATTGTTGCCACTTTCTTGAGATAAATAGGAGTTGGTTAATCATGAGTATTTTTTGGGTTTAGGGGTGTAGGTTCGGCCTAATCTAGCTGGTAGGATGCATTAGAGGGATCTAATGATTCTTTTTAATAATCTAGTAGGAGTAAAATATGCAAAAGTTAGAGATAAACCCACAATGTAGTGAGAATGTATATACACTAAGATATTGAAATACAAGGGGAAGACTAGAATAACTAAGAATCAATCAGAACTAAACTACATTCAATTTCTGAGCATCAGACAAGAAACTCTAATTTTAGAATAAAGGAATAATGAATAAGATTCAAGACAGACTAGTATCGATCATATGATATGATGAGGAACGAATTGATAAAGAGAATTGAATCATATAACTAATTATGGCATCTTATTCAAATTTGAATTATAGGAAAGTAATAAGAAAGGAGTTAATGAATATTGAAACACACACAAGAGGTGAATTGTGAAAACACTCATGCAAGCAGAGTATTCAAAAGATAGAGACATAATCAAAAGAAACCAAAACGTGGGATTAAGGCTTAATTATCAGTATTACATGAAGTGTCTAAATATGAAATAAGGACAAGACAAGAGGAAAATATGTAGAAGGCTAATACATAAAGAACCATTATGAAGAAAGGATGATATAATCGACAAAAATTCATTTACAAATTTTAGATCAAAGGAAAAATAAGAGAAAAGAGTTGAAGTATACAATAACTACATAAAAGAGGAGGTCAACAGAACTAAAGTTAAGAAAACCAAATGAAAATGTAGAATATAAATTCATGATAACAAACTCAGAAGAAATAAAGGAAAATGATGGAAATGGAAAACTCGATGAAGGAAAGAGGGTTACATGATATTATACAAAGC
The DNA here is from genome assembly GCA_963693085.1 of Alisma plantago-aquatica. Lineage (NCBI taxonomy): Eukaryota > Viridiplantae > Streptophyta > Magnoliopsida > Alismatales > Alismataceae > Alisma > Alisma plantago-aquatica. Next base: position 1,758,133,544 of record OY856409.1, read on the forward strand.
ATGAAATGTGTATTTCTATCATGAACTCTATTGTGTTCATCCTCACTTTTGTTTCAATTCAAATTTCAATATAGTAACTATTTCGTTTGAGTCAGATGTGCTCAATTAATTCCTTGTGTTGAAAAGAAACTATTTTTTATAAATAAGAACAAAGAGGGAGACAAAAAAGAACTAGTAATATAAACGTGAATTAATTGAAAACTAGAAAATATTTAATAAAAGAAGAACTATATATGATCCATGCATGAGCCAATCGAATTGAAATAAAAAAGATAAAAATAGTAAAAATGATACAAATGGTAAAATGATAATAGTAAATATGGAATCATATTTTGAAAATCCTATTTTTCATAAAAAGGAGAAAAATAGGGAGAATAATTAATCAAAAAAGTCAACTTTATAAAAGTAAAATGATAATAACAAATATACGACATGGAGTATGGAATCATACACATGAAAGAGAAACATGATCGGAAAAGTATAGAAGTTAATGATACAAATGGTAGAACAACATATAGGGGAAGAATGATGGAAAATAAAGAAAGGTTTGAAACATGAGAAAGTGATATAAATGTTAGAAAGAAATAGATTGTGAATAAAAGAAAATGATAAATAATCATGTATACTTGATGATGCATAATTAATCTAAGATCTAAGGAATGTGTTAAATGAACACTTAAAAATAGAATTATAATCTCAAAATTTTCTTTTTATTGTATTTTTTCCTTAATGATAGTAACATGGGGATGAAGTAAAAAAATCTAAATGATACATAATCAATATGAGAGAAACTCATATTGAATGTAATGATAACATAATATTGAATGGTGAAATACCAATGGGCTAGATTAAGTAAAGTGAATTACCAAAAATTGTATATAAGAGAAAACAATTTAAGTGATAAAGATAAGGAAGGTTTTAGTAACCTTAAAGAGAGATGAAACTGAATTCCATATTAAGGGAGGTAAGAGCATTTTACAATGTGGTTATCTTATGAATAAGGTTCACATCTTGTAATGTTTAAGATTTCATAGTCCAAGAGATGTCACTAGTTGTAACACCCATGACCTGGGTTATGGATTAACCCTAGAAGTTTTACTTAAACAAGTTCATTATAAACTTGTTCTAATATTTTGAAAAGTGATCAATACTCTTTGTGAAGTTTATTTTCAAGTTTGAGCTTATTTGCAAACTATGCGTGCATTACATGACAATCTAAGTGAAAAGTGCAATTTGCCCAAGATGAGGGGATACATTGCAAATGTCACATGATTGAATGTGTCCTAAAGTGTTTTAATATCATAAGAGATAAAATGATGCTAAGTGGTGGCTTGTGGAAAGCCTAAAATTCAAGTATTAAGCTTGTTTTAACAATGCTAGTGCCTTATGTACCAATTTTGGTACAAATCAAAACTTACCCAAAATATAGGGTTGATATGAAATTTACCACCTATAGTGTGTCCCTACTCCATTTGGGTATCATTTAGAGGAGAGAGAAAGAAGGTGGCGCCATAATTGAACCACCTTTGAGTAATAGTACTCTTAGTCATGAAAAGACCAAGAAAGAATTGAAGGTGAAGCCCTTACCTGAGCTATATCGAGTTGTAGTCTTAGGGTGGGAGTCCCTATCGGCCAAGGGGCCATGAAGGGAGTTTCCTATCGGTTTGAGAAGCTTTAGATTTTCCCATGACGGGCAAGACACTTCAAAGAAAAGATATGAATCGGCTTGTAACTTGTATTGAAAAAGATGGAATTGAATATAATAATATAGTGAGTGGAAGAAGACTTACCTTAGAAGCTAACTCAAGAGCTGACCCTTATCCTCTACATTATCCTTGAGTTTTTATTTTTGCATGGCAAGATAAATAATGGGATGCATGCAAATATATGTGTCGACTTTGCATGGCTAGGTGGCACTTAGTAGCCTAAGCTAATGACACCTCTTACACTCTTTTCCATAAACATCTAGTATAAATACCTTGCCCTTCACTTGTTAGTAAGATTTTCAAATATTATTAGTAACCTTCCCTCTTGTATCATGCATACCCACTTGTGTCGTGCATAGTGAGGAGAGTTGAGTGATAGAGCTTGATATCGGCCAAAGATAAGAGATATCAGCCAAATAAGTCACAGAAGGTGATATCGCCCATCGGTATTGAAGATATTGTGCAAAAGTTGGGAGCTCGAGTTGTGGATCTTGGAGAGGTTCGTCTTCAACCTTTGAATGTGAGTATTTGAAGCTTGAAGCTTCGAAGATACTTGAGAGGTGGGTTATATAACTTGAAGCCATCTATATTATTATTATATTTTCTTCAATATTGTTCAACTTGTTGATTTCTTTCAAAAATCAGATTTCCTTTGATCAATTAATATATCTATGAGTTCCAATAAGTAGTTACGAATGTTATGCATGGTTTTGGGTTAATTATATAAGGACCTTGAGGTTTATGATGATGACATCATCATTGAACAACCTGATATGGGTTGAAGACTCTTGAAACCCGATATGAAATCCAAGATGAAAAGTAACCCGATATAGTGGTGAGTAATATTTTATACTGGATGAGTGACATGTCTTGTGAATGATATAGGAGTTACCTACTAGTACCTTATAAACGATACAAGGTTAAAGCAATAACTTTATACAATATGGGCAAAACCCTAGATGATGACATGAGAAATTCGATATGCTTTAAAATTCATTTGCCTTTGAAGTTTGATATACCCTACTACCTTGAGATGAGTTGAAGAGAATTTAGTATCCATATTGTCAAAGAAGAGAACTAAACCTTTAAAAGGATTTAAGTTAAAGGTTTCACTTAAATGTAGAAAACTGATATGATGGAAAACTGATATGATACCCAACATGGGATCACGATATGATACCCAATATGGGATCACGATATGGCAATCCAATGTGGGGACATGATATGGTAAACCCAAGATGGAAACCGATATGGTAAACCCAAGATGGAAACTGATATGGTAAACCCAAGATGGAAACTGATATGGTGAACCCAAGATGGAAACTGATATGGTAAACCCAAGAAGACAACTGATATGGTAGTTTGAAGTGGAAAACTGATATGACAATTCAAGGTAAGAAATTAATACAATATTATCTATATGTTACTTAAAAGATACATGGTAAGGCCATAATGATATGCCTGATATGGTGCACTCCTGTACACGATATGAGAATCCCATATGTCTCTATGTTGATATATGGTCAAGAGTTCAAACTATACCCGATATAAGGATGACTTGAGATGATAAAAGCTAAAGTGACAGCCAACCCGATATGGCTACATGATATGGAGTTAGGTGATAAACCCTAAACCCAACATGATATTGTGGTGTTGTCAAAGGATTTATATGGAACTATAATATGATGTTATGTGCATCTTCAAGCATAAATAGGATAGCAATATGAACCATGATACCCGATATGGTAGGCATGCTCCAATTCATTACACTTGTCTAAGTGATGTATGTTGTGTGATTAATATTGAGACATAATGAGTTTAATTTAATTTAATAATGTTAAGCTAATAGACCTTAAGAGGTGAATTAAGTAAGATGCAATCAATATCCTAATAAGGATAAGGGAGAGTGACTTTAACATGGGTGATAAATATGTTAATAAGTATGTATTGATACTCCTATGATGAGTGGAGTATGAATTATGGTTTGATTCTAGATATTATGATCTTAAATCCTTAATTGTTAAAAAAGGGAAAATCTAACCCTAAGGTAGGGTGATGATATGCTTTTACAATTGTAATCGGTTAGATTGAGATAATCCTAACCCCAGTAATGGGAAGGATGTACTTTCTTATATCACAAGAGTGATGATGTAGATAATCCTATCCCTAATAATGGGAAGGATGTACTTTCTTATATCACAAGAGTGATGATGTAGATAATCTTAACCCTAATCATGGGAAGGATTCATTTCTCTTAAATTGAATAATGATGTTATATGTTAATAAGAATATTTCATCATAAAGTGCACATTATACCTGAATCATGAAATGATGAGCATAGCAAGATATGAGCTATGATGTGCTATATCAATAGACTTAAATAAGTCTTGTAAGCCATGTGGAATATTTGTATAATGATTATACAGTTTGATATCTTAAAGGATAAGTTTTTGCCTAGTAAGAGGTGACAAGATGTTTAATGAACTATGTGAGCTATGTGAAATACTTGTACAATAAGTAAGATGAATATCTTGGTCAGATAACCTAGAGGAAATAGTTACCTGTTACAGAGGTAACAATGCTATGTGCGAATCTAAGGGTTTGAATACCCAGATCCAGTAATCATGATGATGATGATGATATGAAAGGATGAGTGTTGGTATGTTTGCCCTGAGAGCCAATCATGGAATGATTGGTGGGATACATTAAGATTGATTTGATAAACATCAAAGGCAAGCCTCCAATTCTTTCTGGTTCAGTCATATGAGATAATGATAGAACAGATTGAGTGTCTAGAGAATGAAAGTACTCAATGACGTATGCTTTTAAGTTGAGGACTTGAACGATGACATCATACAAATGCTAAGAGTTTGTACATTCTTATTAAGTCCCTAGTCAGATGTCATTATGGAAGGTAGATAGACAGTGATGACACACAAGACTAGATTGTGGTGTTGGTTGATGATAGAATCTCGTTAGTCATGATATGGAGATATCAAACCAAACACATAGGTACTTGTTAGAGAACAAGTGTACCAAATAGACCCACCGTGAGTTTGACACATGGAACCATGACATGGTAGTCACAGTCAGTTCTCACAGTGATGGTGGTGAGTGTGATTCTTTGACCTGAAATCACTACACTCAACACATGTCATTGGGTACACTTTGAATCATCAAACGCAGTCCTGAAACATGGGTTGTTATAAAGGTGATGATTGGGTGGCTTTGACACATGGGGCTTTTGAGGGGTGAGTGATAGATATGGGATTTGACCCTCCTGAGGGAGTATGATATCCCTGGCCACTTGATGAGTTGGATTGAGATAGGCGTGCGCACGCATGTATGAATCAGTATGTGATATTGATGTCACACATATTTCCTCCAATCTACTCTGAGATCAAGAAAGTGAATGAACGTTGACAGGATGACTGTTCCATGCCTTGAGTTCATTCAGGATATCAATGAAAAAGGAATTATACATTCACTGTAACACCATTCACATATTGTAGGATTGAAAGTTGTTCCCCAACTTTCTATTTCACTTGGGTAGCACTGATGTGCGACTAGGCACCACTCTTTGCTTGTGAAGTCATAAGTGTTATGGACTTTCACTGCCAATGTGAAATGGGCCTACAAGGTCACACACATAGGATTTAACCTGGAAGAGGAGTTTATCCACAAATGATGTTTAGATTTATTACTAAAGGAGTTTAGTAGTTCAATTAAACACTCAATCAATTGATAGCTCAATATCATAGTGTTCAAGGTGTTGGACCGATTGATTAGAGTATCGGATTGATTGAAATTGCAATTGACTGATTTTGCACAGTCTGCATTCCCAACTGATCGGCTCATATGATGAACTGATCGGCTCAGGTTGATGAACCGATCGCCTCAAAGTGGTGAGTCGATCGGCTCATGGGTCAATGAAACGATCGGCTCAATTGTTGAACTGGTCGATTCGTGTGACCAACCGAGATCATTTGGAAAGTCAGAAGACTCTTTTTCCAAATACATATTTGTTTTACTTGTACAAATTTGATTTGGACAAGAATTAATATTTGATTAGTTGGAAACAAACATGAAAGTCAATTTGAGTTGGACCAGGACCACGAACCGATCGGCTCATGCTTGAACTGATCGGATCATGCTTGAACCGATCAGCTCAGGCGTCCCAACTGATCAGTTCAGGTGTGAACCGATCGGCTTAGGTCCCCAACCGATCGGTTCATGCTTGAAATGATCGGTTCAGCTGGCACAGTTGGTTGTTTTTTGGAAAATCTTGAATCCTTCTACTCCTACTTTAATCCCGCATTGCCCGGGATAGAGAACCATGTCCCATGACCCTCCTATATATAGGGGTAATGGGGGCTTCTCAAGTACAACTCAGAACACCAGTTGCTCGGTGAAGTTGTCGTTCTCTCTGGTTGTGGTAACCAGGAGAGCCCGAGCAAGTGCTACCCGATAAGGGAGGCACAACAAGGGAAAGACAACTACAGAAAAGCAACTGGTGGTAGGAGAGTGTGTCGGTGACTAGTACACTGACAGGAGGGTACGACTCCTTCCGGTGCCTTGTGCGACAAGGCGATCGGAGTTCTAGGTGGTCTGTGTGGACTACTACAGAGGCGGGAGATTTTTGCCGCTCGGAGGACAGCTGTCAATCTGTCAGTCCATGTGCAACCAGGAGCTGTACAGACACCATCCAAGACCGGAGGTGAAGACTGCACAAGCCGCGAGGTAACTTCGCCGAGCAAGCCTCGGGACAAGGTATGTCTCTACAAACCATCTTTCCTACTGTATAGACGCTGACGCGATTCCTGAGTTCTAGGTTTTTGGGAGAAAGTTTTTGTTTCTTTACATACCTATCAGTGCCTTATCGATATGATCGATTTTGGTTTGTCGCCTTTATTTATTGCATACGATGCAAATGAAATTGACTTTATGCATGTCCAATCCTAAATCCACAAATTCCAATATACATATATGATATGTAATATAAATGCACTCGATACACATCTCCCTTAAACGAGTTTTTTGGTGGATGTATAGCATGGTTATGGCCAATAAACCCTATGTATGTGTGCTTGGTTGAATGTGGTTGCTTGCATCTCGGTCTGCGCATCGATTCCCTACCTCCTTATTCCTGATGTAACTCAAGATAACTCGAGATTTCTTTCCTAGCTTTGCTCCCCCCGGATGTAACTCGGGGTTTCCCAATTTAAATGTAAATATGATAGATCTTTTTATGTCAAAGAACGGAGGACAATCTAATGACAACTGAGACGGTCAGTTCAAGGCATGAACCGATCGGTTGGCAATCCAGACGACCGGCTCAAGGAACGAGATGAGCAGGTGGCGACCTGAGGAGATGCACGACGATTAGTGACCCAATTGGCTGGTGGCACCCAACTGACCCGCCTGATGGTGAGCCGATCAATCATGGAGATGAGTTGATCAAACCTAGAATGGAAAAGCACAGAGTTCACCTTTTACAGGTTGCATGTGATGTGGACCTAGATGACTGTGATTCTTCTTGGCACGAGGAATCACATTAGGATGGCCATAATCATCTCTTTTATCATTTCACATGTTTTCTATGGGATATAGCATGTATATGATATGTACTATATATTGTGGTGATTGGATATGTATATGTACCTATAAAACCAAATCCCTCATTAAATATTAAGTCTTATATGCCTTCCATTAGCGAAATACATGAAAAACGCGATCAACCAAGCATAGATTACGCCAAAGCGTGGTGCGTCATCCATCTTGCAGAAATGTGAAGGGTAGACATGTAGGTTTGCCAAAGAAGGGTGCATGTTTACCGTGTCAACTTTTGGGATAGACTTAACTGGTGATTCTTAGAGCGTCTAAGCCCAGAGGCACGGAATGCTCATGGCAAGGTGTTGTGCATGTTCATTCATCAAGAGTTGCATATGATGCAATTGGCATGATGGTCTACCTAAATAGTAAATATTATGGGCAATCAGCCAAAGCTGACTCATGACTTGATGAAATATGGATCTTGACCCACTAGAAGGTTGTACGCTGCAATCTTCCGAATTGATGGTGAGGGCTATCAATTTGAAGAAAATAGTGGGAGTGATAATTAATTAAAGTCCTAATTATATCGTCAACCTTTCAAATCTATCAAATAAGTCAATATTGAGTTTTGCACTAAATTGCATATGTTTCCTTTTGTAGTACAAATGACAACAAACAACAATCACTTTTCGCTATGATCGGTCCTTGAAAAGGACAAGCTCAATGGGACTAACTTCCACGACTGGTTTAGGACATTGAGAATTGTTCTCACTCAAGAGTGAAAGCTCTATGTCCTGGATACTCCAGCTCCAGAGGAACCTGCTCCCACCGCACCAAAGGCAGAAAGGGATGCTTATAAAAAACATTCTGAAGATGCCATTGATGCAAAGTGCTTGATGTTGTGCTCCATGAACCACGAGTTGTAGAGACAACATGAGAACATGGGTGTCATTGAGATGATTCAGCATCTCAAGAGCATGTATGAAGATCAAGCACGGAAAGAGAGATATGATGTCTCCAGGGCGTTGTTCAAGTATGTCATGATAGAAGGAGATCCAATTGGTCCTCACACGCTCAAAATGATTAGGTATGTGGAGAATCTGGCAAGACTGGGATTTCCCCTGAGCCAAGAGTTGGCTACTAACGTGATACTTCAATCATTTCCAGAATCCTACAGTCAGTTTGTGAGGAACTACAACATGAACAACTTTGACAAGCTATTGACAGAGTTTTTGGGCATGTTGAGGACAACCGAGGCATAGATGAAGAAGGACAAGTCTAAGTTTGTGATGATGATCAGCAAAAAGAAAGGCAAGTCCAAGTGCAAGGGCAAGGGCAAGGCTAAGAAAGGTTCTGATGCTAGCCAGCATCCCAAGTCATCTTCAACTCTCAAGGACAAGGGAGGTGTGACCAAGAGAGGTAATTGCCACCATTGTCAAAAGCCAGGACATTGGAAAAGGAATTGTCCACTCTATTTGGAAGAACTAAATAAGAAGGAGGTGACAGACATCTCCACCTAAAGGTGTCATGAAATAAACTTGTAACACTTTTTGAGGTATATGATACCAAGATATAAAGTGTAAAGCACCCAATAAATGGGGCAAGTGTTGCCGCCATAGATAGGAGTACTTTAGTTTATTTTCAGCCTTGAAGGCATGTAATAGAGTTATGAACTACTATTTCGTATTTGCCAATGGATAGAAACACCTTATTTTTGCATATTGTATGACAATGATGGCAATTAATAAAGTTGATGTTTCAATCTTCGTGGCAATGCCTTGTTTATCTTGTGGTACTTGGTATGCATAAGATAAAATGATACCTAAAAGTTATTGGTAACTCAAACAATCAAATTAGCATAAATCATGAGAAATTCATTTCAAGTTTCCATATGATGGATAAATCTAGACTCTTTTGGTTAGAGAACCAGTAAGAGACATGAATCTCTTAGACATGATTAATCAATCTTCACTAGTGGTAGTGGGAGAATGATTATCCTGTTAGGTATAATACATGTGATGTATTTACATACCTATTAGAGTTAATGCTAGTACTTCAAATAGTGTTTAGAGAAATACCAATATGAATATCTTGAAGTGTTATCATAGATGAAGTACGAATTTGGTAAAGTATTAATTCTTGATGAGATCAATTAATGAAATACTTGAACCAAATGTTTGACATCCTTATGAGTGATTATAATAGTGTATCATAGTAAGCTCGTGATTAAGGCATGGTGATGTCTAAATCCAAAGGAGGCATACTCTAACGAGTTAGAGGATGATTATTAAATAACTAATTTCTTCTTAAATAAAGAATACCCCACACTAATAAAGGACATTAAGAATCATAAGGAGTTGTGAGTTCTTATATCCTTGACAGATACACCTCGATTATCTATGTGATGAGTTGGTCATGTGATGAATCAACTATCTAGATGAATATGAGGAACCAGATTTTAAGTTATGGTTTATGACCATTACATCCTAAATGACTTCCATGTGAACCATAAGGTATGACTTTGATGGTAGCACCCGTTGGGATGAAATCCATAAGTGTGAATGAGTCTTAAGTGTTAAGACTCATGGATGACATTTTGAGAAGGATGATGCTTGTTGATTGCAACTTAATGACTAAGAGATTTGGCATACGGATACTAAAACCACATTCCTATAAGGAATAAAACGAGGATGTGTACGTGACACAACCTATAAGGTTTATGAATCCATTAATGCAAATGAAGTCTACAAGTTACAATGGACTAATCAATGTGATTGATTGAGTACAAGCAACTCAAAACTGTGATCTTTACTTTGATAATATAGTCAAAAGGTTTGACTGATATGTCAAAGATAAAGAAGGGATATGTGATTTCGTGGGAGCATATTCACATTCCACATGTTGATGTGAAATGGAAATGTTCTAGAATGGAAATCCAAAGTGGAAATTATCTTTAGGGAAGATAGAGACATTTCCTATGTGATAGGAATAGAGATCTATAGAGATAGTTCTCAAAAAACCTCTTGACCTAAAAAGAGAAAGCATACATTGGCAATCTATACTGAAGGGTTCAGTGTGTAGAGATTCAGTGGGAGAAAACTTATTCATGTTACATGGAGTTAGTATCCCAAGGCCAAGTGTCTCAATTCTTATGAAGAATGGGAACACTAAGAATAGATATGGATCTATCATGTATGTAAACATCCCATTATCGTGCATGTATTGACATGGCAAGAATAAAAAGCATTCATCTTGTATGTAGGACATGACAATATGATATGATCCTTTGGATAACTTGTATGTGGGACATGACGAGTGGATGTTTGTCTAGTTCCAGTAAGAGTTACTGGAATACCATAAGAACTTGATAAGTACTTGAGAAGTACTAGTTCTATGGAAATAAGGAAGGATTCACTGTAAAGAGTTACAATGATGCGAACTTATGAAAAGGACAGAAAATTAATCACAAAATATATATGGGATATATAAAAGTGAATGTTTGTTGATAAATGGAAACGTTCCAATAAAGTCATTTAAAAGGAAAAAGTCGAGTATCTGTGTGTTAGAGAACATTAGTGGATACTATATGGATATGGAAGTTCATATAGATGAACTTATTGATATTTTGGTCATTGATGACAAGTTAGGAGTGCTTGGTCATGCAATGTGGCTAAAGGTTAGCAAAGGAATACTAGATTGCATATTACGAGAACTCCATCTCATATGTGTGAAGTACAGTGAAGAGATGAGAGACATGCAGTTAATACCAACTTTGGCAAGGTGTTGCCATAACTCACTATGTTAGCACTAGAGCACAGTAACATGTGGGACATGTTTGAAGATCACTAAGAATATGATTCAAGGGAGATTGGCTCACAGTGCAAGTGGGAGTCTGTTGGTATGTATGCCCTGAGAGCCAATCATGGAATGATTGGTGGGATACATTAAGATTGATTTGATAAACATCAAAGGCAAGCTACCAATTCTTTCTGGTTCAGTCATATGAGATAATGATAGAACAGATTGAGTGTCTAGAGAATGACAGTACTCAATGACGTATGCTTTCAGCTTGAGGACCTTAACGATGAGATCATACGAATGCTAAGAGTTTGTACATTCTTATTATGTCCCTAGTCAGATGTCATTGTGGAAGGTAGATAGACGGCAATGACATACAAGATTAGATTATGGTGTTTTTGGGAACGAAATATAAAATCTCCCGACCAGGAAAGGAATTGATGTTGATCTTCCTAATCCTTACATTATAATCTGGGAAAGCTATGTGGACTTCTCCCGAAGAGAGTACATGATACGACAGTAACTCTATAGAAAAGATGCCGCTATACCCCGGCATGCTAATTGCAGCTGACACAAGATGTCATGCTAAATCCTAAGTGGTCTTGTACTGACTGAGACAGGTGAGGTCTGGATAGCTGGCTCTGCCATTGACCTTGTATGGTACTGATTTCAACTTACTAGTGATCGGTTGGAGTATGAAAGGTATATTTCACCTCCTCAGGGCATAAGTGTGACTATAATATGTAATCAGCCATGTAGTGTATTTGTTTAAGGATCAAATATGGAAAGACATTGGTTGATGTACACTCCTTTTATACATGTTAGTTGAATAGATGTTATTCATATTTCTTCATATTCCCTTGCATAGTGAATAGATGATTTATTTCTTTACCATAGATAGATGCATTATTTTAAGAGAAATAACTACCATGTTCTACTTATAACAATAATTAATCCTGCTTATTAATACCAAAGAGTCTCTGCTCAATTTTTATACTACTTAGCCTTGATAATAATTTAGTCAGCGGAGAGTTATATCTCTCACTGGGACAATTGTCTCACCCCATGGGATCCACAATTTTTAGGTGGACGTGCACGAAGCGGTAGAGACCTTTCTGCAGAAGAAGAACAGCAGTCGGGATAGTAGTGATATCTCAGGTTGAGTGTGCTATCTATCATGTCTGGTAAATAGAAGTCCTATGTGTCGTCTCTGTACTCTCAGGTCCTTGGGAGATAGTTCTTAGTGGTTTTTACGAATGACTTGAGATTTTGGTTGTTTACCTTGAGATTTTTATGTTGCTAATGTACATTTTAAGGTAAAGCAACTGGTACTTGTTATCCTTGAGATGAGATGGTACAATGTATGAATGATATGAACCACATGTATATAAAGTTTTGGTTCTTTTTGTAAGAGTTTCTTGGAAGAGGATCTATGTGCAAAACGGTTTTAATTCTTAGTGATTTTTAATTTTGTTGCTTATGGTTATTCCGCGATTATTACTAGTGATGGCTTGATTGGTCGTTGTGTCGTCACACTACTGGTTTGACTTTGAGTCTTAAAAATATTACAAAACAAGATCCTGACATTAAAAATATGAGAAGTAAACTAGTAGTGATGATATATAGGATTTAAAGGTTGCAAGTGAGAAGGATAGATAAACAATATGAAAATGAGAGGATAAGAAACACATTTGTAATGAAAGAAGTGTGATATGAAAAAAAAAAGTCAGATATGAACAAAGTGTGATATGAAACTAATTGTTACATTGATATAAAGAGTAATAGATAACCCATTCTTACCTTGAAAATTTTAATTTTAGAGATGTTTACTTTATATGATCAAAAGGAGAAGGATAAATAAGAAGTAAATAATAGTAGATAACAAAGAAGTAAGAGAAAACAAGTTGTTTTTAGTAATATATGAATTTTTTTAGAATTATAATTTGTTGAAGACATGCCAAATGATGTAAATTTGTTTAACATATAGTTTTAGTTGTAAACATGCAAGAAAGTTATTAATTTAAAAGATAGTTAGTCATGATTCTAGTCATTCATACAAGTACTACATCTCACTATTGTATAATTTTTTTTAACTCTAGTATTGCAACTTCTGAGTGTCTTGATACTGGAATCGGACAATAGTAACTTCAAAATAACAAAAAGAACAATCTGTAATATGCTCAGATGTGATACAAATTGTATAAATCGATAAAGTTAAACTGGACTACTTCTACTAAGATAACACCTCAAGAGCATATGACAAATTTGAAGACTGGTTATTTACCATTCTCTTTCTTACTAATTGATTTTGACATAGAAAATTCTTTTTATTTCTTTGAAAATCTTTGTTTCAAATCTATTGTGATTAGAAGAAAAATAAAGGACTCAATGTTGAAGTCAATGATCAAATAAGAAATACAAGAACAAGTGAGATATAAGAACTTAGAATTTTAAAAGAAGCCTATAATGTAATTTTCCTACATGTTTATGTTTCTAAAGCAAAACCTTTTAAGAAGCAGATATTGTAATGACCCATTTTAACCTTAGCCTTCTAATTGGTTTTACCTCGATGATTACATGCTTAACTACATTGATCATTGCTTAAACTTGATTAATGATGGTATTTTATGATGTTTTATACCTAATGGAAAACTCTAAGCATGCTTTTATATTGAATAAATCTGGTTCGATAAGTGTAAACCCTAGTCTGTCAAAATTAAGGTTTGGATACCATATGAATACAATATCTAATAAATATAATGGTGTAGTAGGTGATGTCATTATAATTTTATCTATAACTCCAATTTTGGATAGTTTGAAGAACTCAAATATAAGTGCTATTCAGAAGTATCATAACTTCTTAATGTCTTCTTTCCTGTTGATTGGCAGCTTTTGCCTAGAAAAACTCATCCAACCATGCATATAGGCCAAAATATAGAATTGTGGTGTTTTATTTATTTATTGATACATTCAACTAAGCTAACATTTTGACTATAGATTTCCTATTCATTTCTAGACATCATATTAAAGTTTCAAATACTTTAGGTGATATACGACTTTGATTGAGTGTGTGTCGTCTGAGCCTCTTATTAGTAACAATGCAGTCGACCAACCAGTCTAAATAATAAACAAAGACTGAATATAGATTTTGGATTTGGTCATAGAAGTTCCAATCTCATCAATCGATCTATATGATCAACCTAAAACCATAGTAGCTCCCATCATTCGTCATCCATTTCCGTAATACAAAATTTTGAGAGAGAGAGAGAAAAGAATTAGGGTTTTGAAGGAGAAAAATGTTGATTTGGGGTTTTCACTTCCAAAGCTTTTGAATTCATATAAGTTCATAAACCCTACATATGCTTTCATGGTGAATCTACTCTCTTATGTCTGAAATTCTTCCTTCCTCTGACTTGATTCAAAATGGTATCAGATCACGCTCTTTTCACATTTTTTTCTCAATGATTCTCGATTTTTAGGGTTTTTGAGTCGAAAGGAAGAAGAAAATAATGGATATCTTAATGTCTGAGTTAGATTCAGGAATCTCAATTCTTAACAATGACATTTAGGTGTTATACACATGAAGTTAGTGAGTACATCCATTTAATGGTAGATTGCACTAGTTTGTAATGAAATACGCTAAAATCTTCAATTTCTTGTATACGCGACAATGAACCCTAAGTTTGTCGTTCAATTATAGACTTCACATAATGATTTCGAAATGGATTATTTCCTGATGTGACAAATTTTTTATGATGAAATAATATTAGAAATGTATAGCAATCATCTAGAACATAATTTCTAAAGTTATTATTAAAGTCAGAAGAAAATATCAAAATCTTGATTTTTTTTATTATATATCTGAATTTGTAGTATATAGCGAAGTAAATAACTTTGATGATCTGAACCTTATTGTATATTATATTATTGTTTCATCTTAATATTTAGCACAAATAGACCAAATATTATCTTGGTATTTAATTGAAGTTATCAATGTCTTATGAAATCTCAATAAGGATGTAAAACACTACACGGTTGAAAAGTTGGAAATTTGTGAATAAATAAAACAAAATTTAGCAAAGATGACTTATTTGAAGTATTTTAACTTATTTGATCATTTTATTCTTGATGCATAATATTTTATTGAATGGTATGGAAACTCTAGTTCAGTTCCCTACCAGGGTTTCATATACATGTTTATTGTATGTGAGCTTGTAGAAATAGTCTTCTTATTAGTTAAAGTTTGTGTTGCAATTTTTTTATGAGAGTCATGATTAAATGTGAATGAGATAAATGAATCCCTAAGAATAGGGTAATCATTGAATCCAATACTTTTGTTTTAATGTTTTGAGTATGATAAGTTGGGTAGCCCAATAGCTCAATTTACAATACAGATTCTATAAAAGCTACGAATTGAAATTATCGTAAGGTTAAGCTAAGAGATGTTGATTAGATGTTTGATCACTAGAATTAAAGAGTGAATTATACATTAGATTCCATAAACACCATTGATTCCCTATAGAGGTTTGCACTACAATGGAGGAAACATGCATATCGACTGATACAATCCAAGATGACGTATTTGGAGCGTACCTAAGGAATACATAGTCTAAGACCAATGTGGAAGGACTATGTAATATAGTAGGGGTATCCAAAACTAATTAAAGATTCTGGTGATACTCAGTGGTATCCAATATTAACCAGAGATCCTAGTGGTACCAAGTATTGTATAGTTTTCATACGGTACCCAACATTTACTAGAGATCTCGATGGTACCGAGTTTAGTTACTACTCAGTGAGTTAGACCTTGTGGAACCACTGGAGTAGATAGCTTTAACCAAAGTGATTTTGTCTCTTTGTATGAATACCCAAGCTTATAGGAGGAGTCCAATTTTACCAACTAGTTGTTTAACTGTCGAGGCCAGATGTGGCAAGACCCGTTGCAGACTGGGTAGCAAGTTAGCAGACCTAGAGTCATGGGTTTACTTTAAGTCTTGTACGCTAAGATCATAGCTCTTGGTGACACTTTCACATGTCATGGTACACTATAGTAACCTGCCAATAGTATGTCTTTGAAAAACTAGTCTCTTTTGGGATTAATCAATTATGTTAATTTATTGAATTACTCTTTCTAGTTATCTCAAACAATCCTGCCATTTATATAATTGTGAATGACTAGTTACTTTATGCTTCTCTTTTGTTCTACTTTAAATTAGATTTCTCAGTATTATATCTTTTGGATATTCAAGTGCTTTAAATTGTTTCTTAGAAGTATTCATTCACTAGGTGAGTAGCTCATTACTCTACCAATAACATTTGTAGGTACACCCTGAACATATGGAGATCTAAGTGTATATTAGAAGTCCTTCAACAAGTCAAATGCTACATAGGTTCATATAGTCATTTCCTGTTGCTCTAAGTTCTTGTTTATAAGTACAAGAATTTGTATATGATTTATGTTGTAATAATTTTTTATAGTGTTTATTTTAGTAGTCAACCTAGAAGTTGTGTAATGTTGAATTATGGTATGGATAACTTAATCTATTCTTTTATGTTTTCAATTAGATCAGAGAATGAAGATTTTGCTTCTGATATAAGTTGATTCCTATGGTTGTGTTTCATATACGGTTTAATTTTTCAGAAAGGAAAAAAGTAAGAGTGGTGCTTTAGTGCTTCTTAGATTTAATGTTTTGTGCTAATTTCAAAATCTAGGTGTGACATGTTCAATATTATTTTAAGCATTGCCATACCCATTTATATTTAATTAATCCATGAGCATTATCTATACATCATTCTCTCCTTCTAAAAGGAAAACTGGAAAATTACATTATATGACAAAACCAAATAGCAAGTACCACCAAAAATGGTCCCAACTAGGGTTTGCACGGACTCATCGCTGGCCTGGGGGATAGGGGCGACAATAGATATGATCCTTCCCTTATCCCATGTGGCCCTCTCTCTCTCCCTCCTCCATCCTCATAGTGGCCTGGTCAATTTTGTCTTGTGGAGGTGTTGTTTGGTCTACTGTTTGTGATGGCATATGGACCTGTGCATGTGGCATTGGGGTTGTGGGGAGTTCCTCCCCTCACATTGATTGTCCCTAGTTTGACCTGTGTATTTCCGTTGGCCTTGCTTGTCTTCATGCTAGGCTTTGAAGAGATACAAAATATGTTGCTTCCCCATTTTTGGTTTCTCGGTGTCTATCCCTTCTTGTTAGTGGTGGCATTGCTTGGTAGTTTAGGAGTTGTCTCTTTCTCATCTGGGTGACATCTAGAATAAAGGCATGATTTTTAGCTTTCATGCACCCTTATTGAATGTAAAATCACTTGGGGCTTTCCCCTTCATGTGATAGTTGTAGAGTATTCCCTCCACTCTATTTGGTCTTTTCATATTATTCAGGTGTAAACTCATGGTGTTGCCCTAGTTCTAAGGGGAATCACATGGCTAACAAACTGGTGATTGTTCTGTGGATATGGGTGGTGGTGATCAAGTACTTCTCTGAGTGATCAATGATCAATATTGATGATGGTATGTGCGAAAAAGTGCTATTTTGCTTTATATAAGGATCTTGAGTTGAATTTCCATGTATGTTTACAATCTCATCTCACTGGTGCATCTTTAGTGCCAATCTCATGTTTTGTTACCACCCACCTTTATAGGTGTTGTATGTATCCCTTTAATCTAATGACACATATTTTATCCTAAAAAGTAGCATTTATCACTACCCAACACAAGGACACATCGAAAAAAATGGAGACCAATACATATATCATTCCTCATGTACATGTATCCTCATCGAACACAAATAATCATAAGACACCAAAAATCAGATCAAATATAAAAAAATCTATCCAAACTCTATACCTATCTAAGAGAGACTTGTATAAGGTGTACTCTTACCTTTCAATTGGATAAGACCCCTGATGTAGAGGGATAAAATATAAGGGTATCTATACATCTCAAGATCCTCTTGATTTCTTCTCAAATGACATATCACGCTAGCCACTCAATTTACCTCCTTCTGAATATGATGACCTAGGATATCGCATTCCTCAACGTTCTCATATTGAAACCCAAATTTAAGGTGTAGGATGGGTTTTTCCTTTCAAAACACAGTCAATTAGGTCAAACCCATTATTTTCCAATTTTGGAGTTTATAGGGTCAGAAAATATTATCTCCATCTTTATTATACAAATTGATTTATCTATTATATTGTGGTTACATTTTTTTATTCTTTTCTCATGACATACTTTCCTTAATTCTTATTTTAGATTATCTTTGTTATGTAACTCAAGTATCCTCCTTACTTCATTTTCTATCACCATAATTCAATTATGCACAATCTAAGTCATAATGGAATTTGAGTATCGTATTGATGTGAATTGAGAAACTTTCCACAATGAGTAATGATTTGGATATAAATTATCTATTTGGAAAATAAGACGGGAGGCTAAAGAGATGTTTTCTTACTGATAGATGACAAACTCCTCTCCTATATATAGGAAAGGAGGCAAGTACAAGGGAAGCAAACTTAACCCTAATGGTCTCAGACAATCAGGCCCATATGACATTATAAACTAGATAATAATAATTGTAAATCTCCCCTCTAGTCAGAGTATCGATGAAGCACATGCCCATATTGGACTTATAAGACTCAATTAGACAATGACATACATATAAAATAAAAATTTCACTCCCCATACACGATTTTAACTCTCGATTAAACCTGACTTTCAAAAAATAATGTGATGATACCACCTTCAAAGTTATGTCATGTCAGCTGGAAATAATTAAGATTTCAGTAAGATCTTCTAAAGTGCATATGAAATGAATAACATCACCATTTGTCTAGAGAAAATAATAAAAACACCATGACTACACCATCTTTACTAAAAAGTAATGTTTGGTTTGAATCAGTGAAATCAACACATACAATGATGTGGTCATAGTTGTCTCTACAAACTCAATGATGACTACAAATTTATCTGTCTAGGAGTGTAACTCTTGAAGGATAAATGGGATTGAAAGACATCATCAAGTGAAGACCAAGTAGATCACTAGAGAACCATTTTGGTAGATTAGCATCTATTTGGATAAAATGACTTGGTGAAGATAAAATCTGGATGAATCATCAACCATGTAGGTGTAATATTTGTAAGATTGTTATTTTTGAGATTCTTGAAAATTAAAGATCCTTCTTATAAGATGAAACAAGATTTTCACATACTATAACCAAAGGGAATAAGAGACTATAATAAGTATACTAATCTTTGTCCCAATGTTTGTTAATGATACATTTGAAATCCTTGAACTTGCATTAAGTGGTAACCAACTGGAAGAAGCACATATAGAAAACCTACATGCTTATCATGGAATGAATATGAAGAATCAAAATGTTATTGAGAAAGAGATACAACAAAATGATGCAATGGAAGAAGCATAGTGTCATTGGTAAATTGATACATCAATGATGAACTAGAAGAAGCATAGTGTCATTGGAAAATAGAAACACCAATGATGCAATTGAAGAATGATTCTTAGTGGGAATGAAGCACCACAAAAACATCAAAAGATGGATGTGTAATAATACAGAGATCCATGAGATTAGAATAGCCTGGATTGACATGTATTATCTCTCTCAATTCTCTCTCTTCACACTCCCTTTTCATACATTATTTCTCTCCTCTACCCCCCCCCACACATGAATTATGAATGATTGAATAGTTGGTTGGGAAAAGAGATAATACCCCCATACATGAAAATTGATACACACATGAGGGATGGTGGGAGGATGAAGTTATCAAAAGAGAGGAAGAAAGAAAAAAATAGCATAGTTCCACCCTTTTTGTGCTTTATAGACTGTCATTGATTCTTTGTTTTGTCAATATGGTGTATTTATAACGGGTAATCAGAGTAAATGTGTTATGTGAACTGATTAAACAAACTCAATAGAAAAATAAATGGATCTTTATGAAACCCAAAAGGCATGTCAAAGAAAAGATTTAATTCTAGATTCGATTAGTAGAAGGTACATTGTGTATATGAGGTTATTTGGTAGTAGTAAGGAGAATGGTTGGGAGTGGTGTATAATACCCAAAAGCTCTTTGTGGGAGGTGGTGTAGAGAAGAAATAAACATATTGATAATAAAAAGATCTTTTATCCTCTCTTTTGCAGGAATTTTTGAGTCACTTCTCCATTACGAACAATGCACAATAGCAAATGAAAATCATGAATAATTCACTACTGAAGAATAAGGCTGCTAACTGACACAACCATAAGGGGAAGATAATCACATACAAGAGGAGTGAAGGATCATAATTTGGTGAGTGTATCGAGAATTAGACCCCCTTTTCATATGGAGTGGTGGGAGTAATGACTATCACGGTGCAAAGGTGGTGTCTTTATCATTGTGGATTATGCTACTGGAGAAATGACCCACTCAAATGTAGCAAATGATAAAGGAAGTCTTCTGTTGTGGCTCTATTGATCCAGTAAAATGGTATCATTTTACTTCACATTTTGAGAATATCAAAGATCAATAGTGAAGACAATTCCATACTGATTCCAAGTGCTCTACTTCTAGCAATGGTAGTGACATGGTTGTGTATGGGCACAATCACGCCCATCACATTGATATCTGGATTCTAAGTTTGATGTTGGATCTGGGCATGTGTGGATATGAAGGATGTTTGTTGGTGGTATGGACAACTAGACGGATAGGACTCAAGGAGGATGATGACAGTGGTCAGAATGAAGAGCTTGGGCAGATGGTTCAAAAGGAATTAATTTTTCTAAAAGAAGAATAAAGGAGATGACCATGGAGGTCGGGATGATGCCTAGCTAAAAACCAAGACAAGAAGAGATGACACTTGTATGTAGGTAGAGACTCTCTCTTTTTCTCCCTGGGGGTAGGATTGATGCTCTAATATCATGTGCTAGATTTTTGGAACTAGTACAGAAGTCATCAACACCTCGTCTAGTTTGTGTTCATGCCACATTAGGTACTTTTGTAGTCTTCTTGTTGATTCCAGTTGGATACACCTTCCAGTTGATTTGAAGTTACCTCTGGTGCTACATCAAAATTATGCCTTCACATTTGTGTTGTGTTATGGTGTGGAATTTGTTGAATGTACTTATACCACTCACACATTCCTCTCCATTGAAGATTTCACAGTCGTGATGTTATTGGTCACCTTCTCTAGATTGATGGTAGTGAGTTTTTGATATGGAGTTGGGTTTCTATTTATCATATGTTCTTCCTTCCATATGCACTTCAAAAGACCTTCTCCAAATCTTTAGGCTTTCCAGTCTATAGAAAACAACTTTAAAGGTGTCATCCATAAATCATTCTTGAAGGTCATTTTTAAGGGGGTGAAAATCTTATATGGGGAGTGACATTTTTTATATTCCAATTGTCGTATCATTTAACGGAACCTTATTAGTCCAATATAGATATTTGTTTCATCCATACTCCAACATGAGGGGGAGTTCTAAGACTATTGTTATCAAATTTATAATGTCATATGGGCCTCATTGTCATGGCTCATTAGGTTTAAGTTAGCTTCTCTTGTTCTTGCCTCCTCTCCTATATAAAGCAAGGAAGTTTGTTGTCTACTAACAAGAAATATCTCATTAGCAACCCATCTTACTTTTGAGAATCACTTTTAAGGAATAATGCCATATATTCACATATTCCTGGTTGTTGCAAAATTTGAACAAATCATTTATGGACATTTGAATTATATGAAACTTATTTACATTATGCCATGCATTATTACATGGGTCTCCAAAACATGGCTTTATCAAACTATATGTAGAAAATGTCCACATAAATTGAATTAGGTTTTATTAAGAAAAAAATTAATTATAATTTATTGATAAATTTTAGCCTTCTAAACACTATCACATTGCCTTCTTATTAAGGTATCTAAAGATATAAATTAAACCATTCTTGGGGTTTCCTCATGAACTAACACTAAAGGCATTTAATCCTTTAGATAGATTTTCTAAGGTTGGAAATTTAGCCTTCAATATGTTACAACACTTTACCCCCTTACAGATTATTTTTTCCTTGAAATCTAACCATCCATATACTACCAACCAACTACTTTCTAATTCTTAAAAGGTCATGCTAAACAACTCAAAAATATTAGGGTTATATAACCATCATGTAGTTTTGTTTTACTAGGCCGGTTCATGAGCATATGTCATGCTTCCAATTAGATGATCTTAGCTATCAAGGGTTGAGTCATTAGGTCTATGAGGTTCTAACTTATTAAATAACCCCAGTGTTTTCCCTAAAACTCTAACAGTTCACTAAGTACAATCCTCAACAATGTTGAGGAGCAAGACAATAGGCCCACTAAACCATAGCAACTCCTTAAGTAACACTTGTTTTTCAATTCTCGTATTGTATTCTAGGTCTTTTTCTTCAAGACTTTACATATTCGTTCATTATAACATAGTTCAAAGAACCATCAATAAAACTTTAAAAAAATGTGTTCATATAATATTATAAGGAGAATTACTTTTAATGATAAAAACTACAAAATATAAATATGGATCCTAAATCAACAGTGAGAACGAAGTCATAAATATTTCATGTTAACATCTCCTTGTCCTACTACTTTATCATCCTCTTTACCCAATCTCATTCTAATGGCAAATCTCATAACATCCCAAGATCTATATTGACACCCAACCTACATTAGTATGCATGAGAACATAGGATTCCATCTCATTAGGGCTAACTACTCAAGACCCTAATGGGTACATCATAGGATTCTACATCGTTTATCCATCATCACATGGACAACATGGATAAATTTTAAGGTAATAGTTACATATTGGATTTCTCATAGGGGAAAGGTCCTATGATGAACTTATGGGAGATAAAATCAAAATAAAGCTAACTGCCTTGGCTTTGATACCATATTTTTAAGAAATGAGACCCAGTAGCGGATCCACTCCTTAATCAAATAAAAGGAATAATTCTAACACAAACACCAATTTATTTTTTCACAAGGGTATATGGTCTAATATATTCAACTAGTATGTTCAAAATACCAAAATACAACAAAGGAATAAAATATTTTGACTATACAATATTATAAGATTTCATGGCTAGCACGTGGATGAGTGAATACACTAGGAAGAAGCTATAATAATGTTCCTGGATGTAAAGAGAAACCCACCAACTTAAAATATATATCCCATGGATCATCAACTACACATGTGTAGCTCTCACTCAACATGGTCATCCTTTTGAAGTCCTTTTTCCCTAATGGGTTGGATACAAGCCCCACAAAAGAAGAAAGCTAGAAATTTATAAACAAATGCTAGTATGTGCTTATAAAAAGGAATTAGGTGACAAAAAAAAAAGAAGTACAAGAAACAATATGTGAAGGTTCTCAATAAAGAGATAAAAAGGTAATAAAAAAGAACAAGTACAAGAAATAATATGTGAAGGTTCTCAATAAAGATATAAAAAGGTAAATCGTCCAATTGAACATCAAGAAAAATATCAATAAAACTGCATTGAAGGATATACTTGTTATGTTACAATATAAAGTTTGCCAATGAGTAATGAAACGGTTCATATAAAGCATTAACCAATAAGGATGGAGAAATTGCCTTTTAAAAATTCTACAACAATATTCAAAAATTAATTTCATGTTGATAATAAGAAGACCTACAACATATAAAGCAGATGTGTATATAAAATGGTGACTAAAAAGGAAAAAGGGAGGAAAGTTGATTGAAGTGATGGAACTTGGAGAGAGGCATCAACCATGGTCAGGGGCATGGATAGAAGTACAACAAGACAACAAATTGGGTATTGGATACCAGTAAATGAAAAAAGGTCAATGAGGAATCAAAAACCAGAGGAAATAAGGGTGTTATGGTTATAGTGTTGGAATCAAGTTTTTCACCCCACTTTAGTGGGATTCGGGGGCTAGTGGTTGCAATGCATACATATGGGATTTACAATGTTGTAGGATCATTGTAGAATCCAACACACAAAGGGCCATAAGAGATTGAAGAAGACACATCAACCTTAGTAGAAAACATGGATTTGGAAAACCCTATATTGTAGTAGGAAGCCCAAGGGTGGTGAATGATGACTGAAGTACTAAATTCCTCTTTTGGAAAAAAAAAGTTTGTTGGTGACCAATATTGTAACAATAGTAACAACATTTTTTCCCTAGAATCTATATTTGAAAAAAGGCTAGAAATCTATGATGTAACTCTATGAAAACAAGAAGGGATACTAATACTAACCCTCAAGAAAGATGTTGAGGAGAAATGTATTGCATGTGTACATATGATATGCTCATTAGGATAATAGGAACTTATGTGAGTTTCATGAAAATGAGGGAGAGAATTGAAATCCCATGCAATATATCTATTAGATCCAACATGTATGAAATTAATATTGAACACTACATAGTTCAAATTTTACGAATGAAGGACTATGACAAGTCTATCATACACATTTGATGGACAAATTTTGGATGATGTCTAACATTATGGTATTATTGATAGAAGACCTACTCTCCAATATTGTAACCTTGATACAGCTTCTTAATATACCACTTCAGATGTTTGTAGACACCATTTTTTAATACATGGGTATAGATATCATAAGGTTTTTCAATGTGGACAAATGCACTACAAGGCACACTAGAAGCTTTTGTTTTCATGACTGGTTGTAGAAGTTGATAAAATTCAAGACCTTGTAACAACCCTTCTTATTAATTGTATGAATTATGAAGTCATAGATGAAGTATTCCCTGACTCATGATCAACATGTGGCAAATTAGGCCACCTTGTTAAATTTTGTAGTGACCAAAGAACCAACCAGGGAGAGATTGTAAATGTCAGTAATGGGCCAAGCAAACCTCATAGAAAGACCAAGCATGAAGGTTGGTTGCACATAATGGAAACTATAGTAATACCAAAATGGTTTATGAACCAAGCCAGATAAGCTCCCTAATATACCAAACTATGAAAACAAGTTTGTAAATAAAAACCTAAAAGAAGTGACTAAAGTCACTACTGAGGAGACCACAAAAAAAGAAACCAATAACGAACCTAAAGAAGATACCTTCAAGCAAAACAAGTTATAGGTGAAAAAGAACTTGCACGTTGTAGATGACAAAAGGAAAGTCCTAAATTATATCTCAAACATAATTATTGACAAAGGTAAGGATATTATAGAAAAATATGGAGGTTAACCCTATTGTCAAAAATCAAGAGGCTAACCCTACCATTGAAGATGACGATGTGGTAAAAGTTCACACGATCTTGGAGCCTAAGGTTGACAAGGTGATTGAGGTACCATAAAAACTCAAGACTAACATAATGGAAAACAATACTAATATAAAAATGAAAATTAACTCAACAATTGAGGTTGATATATCTACTGAAGTACCCAATATCCCTCTATCTACTCTTTGCAAGATCAATGTTAGCAGCTCCAAGATGAAGAATTCAAGAGTCCAGCCACCATATGAGCCTTATGAGACAAGCCCAAGGTTGTCACAAGAATATGAAGATCATAATGAAGCTGGGATTCATGAGAATATGGAACTCGAGAAAGATGGTAATGGTTCTATGGTCCTTCCCCTTCAGTTTATAGTTTTTCTATGGGGTTTATTAAATTGGAATACTAGAGGGATTGACAAGGACGATACATGTCATGTCCTAAGAGATCATATGGATCAATATCACCCCAAAGCCATATCTATTGTAGAACCCCACATTAGTAGATATTACACACTGAGAACAATTAAGAAGATGGGCTTCTAAAGTTTTCATCAAGATGAAGCTATGGGCTTCACTAGTGGAATTTGGATCTCACAATTATAGTCGACTGTGAAGTGGATATAGTGAAAAACCTTACATAGTTTATTAATTTCTGATTGATTAGTATTTTATTGATAATATTCATTTATTCCATCCTACATATAACTATCAAGAACTTACTCTAGAAACTTTAGGTGGATTGGGTAACAAATTCAAAGAAGAATGTCTAATTCGTGGAGATTTTAGTACAACCATATACCATGTTGATAAAAGAGGAATAAATTCCTATAATCATTCTAAATCTAAGATTTTCCATAGTTCACTCCTTTATGTGGAATTGTCGGATCTCGCCTTTTATAATGTGAAGATTTACACATAAACATGAAATTTTATAGGGAAACATTGATAGGGCAGTGGCCAATACAATTTTGTTAACAAGTATGTGGAATGTGTTGTGGTACACCTTCATATATTACACTTTGACCATTTTCGCCTTCTTGTTATGCCCATGATAAATAAAAAAGGAAATAAGCATTTTGTAGAAAATCCCTAATGGTAAGGAAAGAATGACTTCTCTCATATACTGAGGTCAAAGTTGGATAATAAGCTAGACATTAATAATTCCCTGATCTACCTCATCAACACATTACTATATGGGATAACATCACTACAAAGATGGAAGGACAAAACAAAGACAAACTTATTAATAATATTGATAATTTCCAAATTAATTTATCTGATTGTTATGATGGTATCAATAACAAGTTGTGTACCTATATGAAAATGGAATTAAACCTGATATTACATGAGGAGGAGGAAGAATAGGAACTTAGATGCCATGTTATTTGCCCAAGAGTTGGAAAAACCAATGCTAGGTTCTACCAAGCATGTGTGAAACAAAGGAAACAATGCAACATTATTGGAAAAATAAATAATGGTGAGGGTGACTATGTCATTGATGAAGAGGAGTTACAAGTGTTGGTTGTTAATCACTTCAAAACATATTGTATTCACATGTGAATTGCAATCTGACAAACCTCGACAATATTCCAGCCTCTTTCTAGAGTTGAGTGATGAGAAGAAATTAATGTTGTTTATGAGCCTGCACTAGAGGAGATTCTTAATATCACAAACCCATGAGTACCTACAAGGTGTGTGGACTTGATGGAATGAAAGCCTCATTCATGATAAAAAAAAATGGTAAGTGATCAAAGTGTTTGTTTGTAAGACTATTTGAAATGCCTTAAGAGGCTACCCCCTTGATAACTTTTGTAACTCTACCATTGTTCTTGAGGCTACCACCTTGATAACTTTTCTAACTCTATCATTGTTCTTATCCCTAAAAAATCTAGACCAAAACTATTTGACCAACTTAGGTCGATTTTTGAAAATAATTTGGGAATCAACATACCTCAAAATAATATAGGTGAATTTCTCAAAGAGAAAGAATAATATAGGTGAATTTCTCAAATAGAATAATAGGGGATACAACATACCTCAAAATTAGATTCCAAAGTCCAAAGCACTTCTAGATCCAAGTCTAGGTCACCAAAGAGCCTATTAAACACATATATATATTTTATATCAATTTCATGTACATTAAATAAACCCTAAAAACATCCTTTATTGTTATGTGAATTAGGTTATGAAAACTATTCCACATTTCAGTTTATGTTATTAGGATTCCAAAACATATTTTATTATGTTTTTCTGACTTACAGATTATTAGTTATGATATTTATAAGATATTATCTAATTAATTAGGTCCATTAAGTGCACTTATTAACAAACATTAGATCAAGGTGATGAAATCAGTACCAAAGGATAGATTAAATTTTATCATTTTATTTACTATTTATATGTATTTTTCTAATCAAGGAATAATTAGTTATACATTTTACAAAAGTAACCAATTGAAAATTAGGAAAAAAGCCAAGTCAACGTTTTAAAAGTGAGAGAGAAGAGAGAGGGAGAGGCCATGCGGGCTTGGGCCAGCCACTCAGAGCCGCCCAAGTCAGTAGGCGACTTGGCCAACTCAGCAAAACTCATGCAAGCAAAATAAGAGATGTCCAAGCAAAAAGATTGTTTTGCCCATAGGAAAAAAATAAAACAAAGAAAGAGAACACGAGGGCAAACAAGACAAACCACACTGGGGATTCAAGCCCCTCGCCATGTCTCCTGACAGTGAAGCAGTTGCTTCACCCAAGATCATGAAAACGCATCTCAAGGCCCCCTCAAACATGAAAAACAAGACCAATTCCTTCACGGCACCAAACCAGACTCAGAGAGCTAGAAAATAGTAGGGGAAAGCAAGAAACTCACCGGAGCAAGTCACAACACCACCGAAAAAACAAAAAAGAGGGAAGAAGAAACAAGCCCGCACAGAGGAAACCGATCATCGAGAAAGCTTCGGTGGCACCCAAGGAACTTTCCTGCAAAGCCAAAGGTCACGAGGTGCTCCAGAATGCCATGACGGAAAACTTGCACTGAACCTTCAAACCTTGAGTTTGGAAACCAAAAAAAGGAACAAACAATGGTTTCTAAGCGAGGCAAAGAAGTACAGGGGTCCAAGGATACTTACCGATCAATCAATTGAGTCAAAGGAGGTGAGGAAGGCTAGGATGACGGTGAGGTCACCGGAGAAGAAAGTCAAGTAGATCCTACCACTCCACACGATGCCTAACTCAATTGAGACCGAAGAAGACCAGGGGAAGGTTTGAGGATTGTTTTTGGGTGATTGCACGAGTAGAAGGAGCACAAAGAAAGCGGTTGCGAAAAACGTTGGGGTGGAGAGATTTGGGGGTTCACTATATATAGGGTTTCAGGGGTCATTCAAGGGATCATCATGATCAGAATTAAAAAAAATCGATTGGGAAAGAAATCAGAGCAAACGGAGCAAAGACAAGAGAGAACGGGAATCAGGAAACTCTGAGTTACTATTTCCAAGCCGAGCATACTCCTACTCAAGGTAGGAGATGACCCAAGGCCGTTGGATCGGGAAATCAACGGCTCAGATCGACTACTACAATAAAAACAAAATAAAACATGTATGTGATAGATAAATGTCAGGTACTTTAGGAAATTTTAGAAAATCAAGTGTGATAAGGAAATAAATCAAGTTATACCAAAGTGGAAATTAATTAATGCTTTCTTTTCTCTTTCCTCAAATAATGGTTCTAGACTTATCCAAATTAAACCAAAATTTTCACATAAGTTAAGTTAGCTATTTAGATTAGGATTCCTCAGTTAGATTTCACTTTTGGAAACTTTAGATGCATTATTTAATATATTCTTGATTTCTCTTTCCTCTTGAATTAATGGCACTTGGATTATCCAAATTAGGTGAAACTGTATCCTTAAGGTATATTTGATATGTTGAATAGGAATTTTCCTTTATTTCCATATTTTGAAGACATATATCACATTATTAAGCTTTAATGTCTTTTATTCACTTTCTCTCCTAAACATTCCATATTATTTCAAGGTGGTCCAAATTAGATGAAATTTGTCATGTAGGCTTATATTGATGTGTAGATTATGAATTTGAAGTCTATTTTCACTTTTGAGACTTTCTTACATGTGTTATGTCATATGGCCCATTAGAGGCCCGTTAGTACATTATTCAACCAATTATGTTCTTATTACCTCCATATGTGTCATATGTGATTATTATACTCAATTTATTATGTTACACTTCTTGTGACACATTTTATATTTCATTATTGGTTTAATTACATGTATTATCTTATACTTGTTTGGCTACGTCAAAGGGGTCAAACTTCTTAAGGTAGAGATCTAGTTCTGGTATGTTACAAAGTTTCTCCTATCTTCAAGGCCTCAAAATTATTGATACAAGGAGTCATGTTATGCTCATAATTATTTGTACCTTGTATTGAAATATTGATTTAGATATTTCAACATATAATGAGGATTGGATAATGGAAAACTATAATGCTCATACCCAAAGGACCGCACCTTGCCCATGTGTGTTTTGTGAATGATGTGATTTTGTTTACTAATGCAAACAAGGAAGTAATTCATGTAATTAAGGAATGTTTAGGGTAGTTTGAACATGCATTACATTAGGTTGTGTCCATTTAGAAAACCTGCATTTTCTTAGTTGAAAGCATGCCAAGGAAAGCCCATAATGAGGTCTGCAGACTCACTGATTTCTTAAAGAGAAATGATCTTGGAAAATACCTTGGGGTTCCATTCAAGAACTCGTTAGATAAAAAACATACATTTTAGAGGTTTTAGTCGAGGTTTCAATTGGAATTAGTTCTTGGTCATCTAGGAGTCTATCCCTTGCTTGAAGAGTTTGTTTTGCTAAAGATACTTTTATAGTTGTTCCAACGTATGTTATACAAACATCTATCGTGCCTCTAAGTCTATGTGACCATATTGATGGTGAAATTAGAAAATTGTTTGGGGACGCAGTCACAAGCAACATCAGGTGCCTCTTGCTACTTGGGACGAAGTTACAAGTACCAAAAGAAAAGAAGAATTGGGTATTAAGTTCATGAGAAACTAGAACAAGGATTTGGTCTTGAAGAACTCATAGGGAAGTTAGTATAAGCAGAGTCACGGTATGGTTCAAATGCATGAAAGTAAGATACCTAGAATTTACAACCTAGATGACTAATCACTAGTAGAGATGAGGAAAGGCCACTATCAAAGGTAAACATCATATGAAAGTTAATTTCTTCATGATATTAATTAGTGGGTTGAATTTTGGAGTGTGGTATGATATTTCATGGAAAAAATGTATCATTCATAGAGATGTGGACACCAAAACTATATGTATTTATTCAGATGGCCTATGTTTGGTGAAATTTGATGGATAATGGGGCATTCACTTTGTCATGTACTAGCTTCTTAACAACATTCTTAAAACAATCCTTAAGGTTTGAGCTCCCATGGAAGAGAAGAATGAAGATATTAGTGGAATCACACCTTGAATGGGTCGCTTACAACCAAAACCACTTATAAGACATCACGCTTAGACAAGGAGAATGGAAGGCAAGAAGACTGGGATATAATTTTGAAAAAGAACATGTAGCTGACTGAGTTAAAATGTTCGTGGGGTTTCTTATCCATAATACAATCATCACCAATGTAAAAAGGGAAGCATCCTAGATGTCTACTAGAAGCATATTTAGTGGATTCAATCAAGATGAGGAGAGTTCCCTTCATGCTATGAGGGATTGCAAGCTGGTAGCTGATGTCTTGAAAAGAATATTAATTGATATGAGTCTATATGATTTATATAACTACTCCAAGTTTTTTTATTGGGTTTCAACTAACCTGATTATAATGCATGCATATCCATATTTGTTATTGGGTGTTGGTGTTGGTATGTATGCCCAGAGAGCAAATCATATGATGATTGGATTGGCATATGTTCTGATTGATTTGATAAATATCAAAGGCAAGCTTCCAATTTATTCTAGTTCAATCAATTATGAGATAAATGATGGAGAAAAATGAATGTCTAAAGAATGACAATACTTGATAACGTATATCTTTGGGTTAAAGACCTGAATAATGAGATCATATTTATTCTAAGAGTATGTACATTCTTATTATGTCCCTAGTCAGATGTCATTGTGGAAGGTTGATAGAAAACAATGACACATCAAGACTAGAGTGTGTGTTGGTTGATGACAGTGCCTCATTAGTCATGATATATTGTAACATCCCTGACCTGGGTTATGAACTAACCCTAGGTGTTTTTCTTAAGACATGTGTTTAGATTCTTGTGGTTATCTTTTGATATGTAATTAAAGCTCCTGAGGAACATATACTTCCATTTCTGTCCTTTTTGAACAATGTTGTAATATTGTTTTACTAAATATGGACTAATGTGCAAATTACCCAATTTGAGGGGTTAACTTGCAAATTTCACATGTTAAGATGTTCCTATGATAATTAGACATCATAATAATGAATATTATGTAGTTATATGGATTCTCCAAGCTTGGGCACCAAGATATAGCTTGTAGAGCAATCCTTGTGCTTTAAAACCTAGTTTTGGTGTAAAGTGCAATTTACCCAAAACATAGGATGCAACATGTAAAATATACCCTTTAGAGTATCTATCATGCATTTTGGCATCAAGTAGAGTAAAGATAATGAGGGGGGCGCCTCATTTGAGTAATCAAATAAGAAGGATAACCATTATAATTAAATAATCAAGATGTATGCAAAATGACCCTTTTATATGAGTAACTTAGTAAGGTGTTTGGCTTCTTTTCCTCTAAACCTGGGTGAGAGATAAGTTTTGCATGTGATAAGAAGGGAGAGACTTGGACATAAAGTGGAGAAGGACCCATATGAGAAATAAGGAAATAATTATCATTGCCTTGAAAATGTACCCAAAATATATAAGCACATCTCTTTTACAAGGCAAGGGATCGTTTCCCTTCATTTCCTCTTCTTATATTCTTGCTTGGCCAACTAAGGAGGAGCTATAGAGAATAAGAGGACGACCAAACTGATTTGGGTAAGTTTTAATGGCCATCTAGCTCGAATTCATGGAGGAAATCCCATTACAAGGTTGGTTTGCTAGTTTTCCTTACACAACTCTTCTTTCTAGCCATCTTCTCCATCCAATTCTTGAGGGAAGGACCTTGGACGACCTGTGGAGCTCAAGACACCATTAAATCTACGGAGCTTGGAGCTCTAGATCAGATTCTAAGGCGGGTTTTATAACTCTAAACCTTAAAGCTTTGTTTATGCATCTTCTTCCTATGAAAACGTTGCTTGTTCTCCTTTCTTTCACACTTCTAAGTGTTCTTGCAACCAAAACCGTGAAGAACAGATCATGTTCTTGAGGTAGAAGAAGGTGGCGTTAATTCCAAAGTTCCATCCTAATCCTACTTTATCAAACGGTCCTCCACCTCTTGCCCAAACGGTTTGCAAAACTGTTTGGAAGCAAACGGTTTCAAAACCGTTTGGAGGGCAAACGGTTTCACAAGATCGTTTGGAGAAAACGGTCTCCAAGACCGTTTGGATGTGTTGACCAGGCATTGACCATTTGGAGGGATGTTGTACATATTTTTGACTAATAACCCACCAAGAATCATCAACTAATCCCAAGTAAATCACCAATTGAAGGCACTGTAGTCACCTAAACCCTAATTGGGTCTATTGCTGATTTCAATGATGCAATCATGTTGAAGTTTGGGTTGAGTGGCCCAAACGGTTTCAAAACCATTTGGGGATCACCCAAACGGTCTCAAGACCATTTGGTGATAACCCAAGACCGTTTGGAGGTCTAGGTATAAGAGGAGTTGACTAATTGAGGGTCCAACCATATCAAGTTGTTGAGCAATTCAGTGATGATTTGGTGACCAAACCTAGGGTTCAACCCTTAAGTAATTGACTTGGTTTTTGATGACATCATGGGAAAATGGTTTCAAGACCGTTTGGAGGATGTCCAAACGGTTTCAAAACCGTTTGGTGGTCACCCAAGACCATTTGGAGGTCTAGAGTTGACTATGGTTAAGTGGTTGAAGATTGAAAGGCAACAAGTTGAAATATAATCGATTAGTGACCTAATGATCCAATCAAAGGTCCAAACCTTAATAGGTTGACTTATTTTTTGATGTTGACTTGAGAAAACGGTCTCAAGACCATTTGGAGGAGGTCCAAACAATCCCAAGACCGTTTGGGGTCAGGTGATGACCCAATTGAGTGATGGTTCAATGGGTTCAACATCAATTAGACTCATGGTGATACAAGTTGAAGGATGATCATTTCCAAACCCTAATCCAATTGATCCAAGCCCTAATTGTTGGTTAATTGAGGGTCAATTGAGTTTCAAATCAGTAGAGGGTTGACCTAATTAACCTAATTGATAAGTGGTTAACAAGTGCATGGTTAATTGAAGGGTTCAACATTGAAAACCCTAACTCAATTGGAAGAGTTAACACACTTATTGGTCCATGCGGTTTTGAGGTGTTTGGACCAAACGGTCTCAAGACCGTTTGGGGCCAAACGGTTTCAAAACCGTTTGGTGTCATGCGGTTTCAAAACCGTTTGGTGACCATGCGGTTTCAAGGTCGAATTGACCATGCGGTTTCAAGGTCGATTTGCCCATGCGGTTTCAAAGTCAAAGTTGGCCAAACGGTCAACGTGACCAAACGGTCTTCACCTCACCTAAGGAAAATGGTCTTGAGTGTGTACTTGGCCATGCGGTCTTGAAATTCAAAGGGTCCAAACGGTCAATGACTCCATGCGGTTTCAAAACCGTTTGGAGGTTGTAAGTTCAAAACCGTTTGGGGTCTATTAAGGTCAAAAACATTTGATGCCTTAAAGGTCAAGATGGCTTAGTAGTTGATTAACCTAAACCCTAAAGGTACCTAAAGTGATTAAGGGAAACAATTTCTTAGTTGATTGATGCATGATATGATCAATGATGAACATTACAAAAGTACCCTTAGTGGGTTAGTATGACTAATACCCCTTGATCAAGCAAACCCTAATGACCATAATGGTGATGACATGACTTATGATTATCAAAGATGCTTTGGCTTAGTCTAATCAAGAGTGATGTAAACATCATCTATTAGTAAGAGGAGAGAGAAGACTCCCTATATGTATGAGAATCAAGTAATTTACTTCCAACAAGTATGAATACACATAATTAGGGTATGATCCTTCATAGTGAGATCATGGAAACCCTAATCATGATGATTAATGAATCTTAACCTAATTTGAGGGCACGAATGAAAGTAATATTCATATATGATAATGGAATGACCTCAATTCACTGTAATTTGAATAGTAAACCCTAATCTAGGGTAATGTGATGTAATGTGAATAGTAAACCCTAATCTAGGGTAATATGATGTAATGTGAATAGTAAACCCTAATCTAGGGTAATGTGATGTAATGGGAATAGTAAACCCTAATCTAGGGTGATGTGATGATATGAACAAGTAAACCCTAATTTTGAGTTATTCTTTTAAGCATGAAACTCCATGAATAAAGTATGAGATAAGGAATCACTATTCCTAATCAAACTAAGATGATGAATAACTCTAATTGGATTGAATGAGAATCCTAACCCTAGAAACCAGCCGTGGTATTATGACATGGTCATGGTGAATCCTTTGTTGCACGACCATGTAATGAAGCACGGCCGTGGTGACTTACTCTTGCACGACCGTGCAAGATAGAACGGTCGTGGTATCCTATATATATAATTTGAAAATAACTTATGTTGTGCTGATATAGTTACAATGTGCATGTTATTAGTAAATGTTAACCATGCAGGTTTTCATAAAGAGCTGATCATATCCAGGTAAGGGTTATGATGTTATATGCATTGAAAACACTTTACATGCTTCAAGTATAATGATATGCTATGTTACCTAGTGAGTGGTAACATATGAGCTTGATAGGATGAATGAGCCATGAGAAATATATGCATTGTTATAATCAAAAGTCATACTGTTAAGATGACCAGATGATAAGATGTTACTTGGTAACAAGTGTTATCGTGATTCAAGGGTTTGAACACCCACATTCCTAAACCAAAATGATGAGATGGTTAGGGATTGATATCCCAATGTTAAAAGTATGTGATGTGAACTTGATACAAATAGTACTCTTTCATTATGGCATTTGTTTTATTGTTTTATGTTTGAATCATGCTTGATGCTAAAGAATGCCATAATGTAATTAAATAATCAAGTATAATGATATCATTTAGAGCCCTAACCATAGATCCATCATTGTCAGAAATTACATGATGGTCAAATAGGTTTTCCTAAGGGAACTCCTGGAGCACATACTTTTGAGTATGTGGGGGTTATGGACGCGAATATCCTTACGTCCTAATGTTGGATTTGATGGAATATGTATCATTAATCTCTCAATCCTTCATTATATGTTTATGCCGGGAAGATGTATCACTAATCTCCTGATGATGTTGTTAATGTCGCATCGATGAGAGATAAATAAGAAATCCCTCGATGGCGAAGAGAGTATAGAACGCCACTGTAACTCTAAATAGCAAAGTTGCCAGAATACCCTGGAAAGCTATTATAGCAGAGACACGAGATGTCCTGCATGTTGATCCGCACACTGACTGAGGAGT
Organism: Alisma plantago-aquatica; assembly: GCA_963693085.1. Taxonomy (NCBI): domain Eukaryota; kingdom Viridiplantae; phylum Streptophyta; class Magnoliopsida; order Alismatales; family Alismataceae; genus Alisma; species Alisma plantago-aquatica. Next base: position 1,758,169,516 of record OY856409.1, read on the forward strand.
GATGAGGTTATAGGATTTCGTCTCTCCTGATGACCTATGTATGGTACCGATTGCGATCTAGTGATGATCGGTTGGAGTATGAGAGGTGTAACTCATCTCCTCAGGGCATAAATATGTTTGTAAAATGGAATCAGCCGCATTGCATATTTGCTTAGGTTGAACTATGAGAAACAATGATTGATGATACATTGTTTATAGTGCTCTAGATAAGTAACTAGTATACATGTTCTTCATATTCCTTATTGTTATATGTCTTGTCATTCAATTAAGTTATAATTGAAATGATTACTTGTAAGGATGATGCTTCACTTAGTTTATACAATGTTAAACCTGTTGTTGAATATTTCTAATTCTACTACTTTATGTTATTCCATTATTACAATAACAAAGCTTCTGGCGGAGAGTTATAACTCTCGCTGGGACAATTATTCAATTGTCTCACCCCCGTGGGATTTGACTTTTTAGGTAAACGCCGAGGACGAAGGAACCCATCAGTGGGTGAGCAGCAGCAGCAACAATCTCAAGGACAGCAGTGATCCTCAGGTGGAGACACTGTCTGTCAAGTTGTGTAGATAGTATGTCCTATATGTCGTCTCTGTACTCTCAGGTCCTAGGAGTCAGTATATCTGAGATTTTGGCATGATGCCTCGAGATTTTGTATCTTGCCTTGTACAGTTAACAAGGTGGTTGATGTTGTAATTCTCGAGATGTGTTTATTACAGAGATGTAATGATGGATCAATTTCTAATTAACTTATCATGTTTCTTTATGAAAGAGTTTTATCGTTTGATGATCTCTTTACAAAAAGTTTTAATTTTTAGTGATTTTTTATAATTCCGCTGCTAATCGCTTCCGCATTCGTTGATCTTGTTTTCGTGATTCGATCGTCTCATATATGATATCAAACCAAGCACATAAATACATGTTAGATAAAAGTGTATCAGACAAACCCACCATGAGAGTGACACATGGAACCATGACATGGTAGTCAGAATCATCTCTCATAGTGATGGTGGTGATTGTGATTCTTAGACCTAAGATCACTGCACTCGTAGAATGTGATTGGGTACACTTTGACATCATCAAATGCAATCCTGAAATATGGGTTGTTATAAAGGTGATGATTGGATGGCTTTGACACATGAGATATACTATGAGTGATAGATATGGGATTTGTCCCTCCTAAGGGAGTATGATGTCCAGGCCACTTGATAAGCGAGACTAAGAATAGCATGTGCATGCACATGTGAATCAATATATGATATTGAGTTCACATATATCTCAGATAGTCTACTCTAGTTCAAGAAACATGAATGAACGTTGAAAGGATGACAACTCCATGCCTTGAGTTCATTCAGGATATCAGAGACAAAGGAATTATACATTAACTAGAACACCAATCACAGACTGTAGGCTGAAGTTTTTTCTCCAACTTTCTATTCACTTGGGTAGAACTGACGTGCAACTAGGCACCTATCTTTGATTGTGATGTCATAAGCTAGTTATGGACATTCACTGCCAAAGTGATATGGGACATATAGGGTCACACACATAGGATTCACCTGGAAAAAGAGTTTATCCATGAATGATGTTTGGATTGATTACTAAAGTGTTAAGTACTCAATCAAACATTCAATCAATATACTTGACTCAGATTCATCAAGTTCAAGTGTTGAACCAACTGATTAGAGTGTCAGATTGATTGAGAATGAAATTGATTGAATTTTGCACAATTTGGACCACCAACTGACCGGTTCACTGGGTGAACCGATCAGCTCATGGCCAGTGGGACGACCGGTTCACTCTGGTGAACCGATCGGTTCACTTGGACCAAACGAGCATCTGTTGGGTTTCCCAGTTCGTGAGAAAAGTTTCCCGTTTCACTTGTTCAATCTGATTGAGACAAGAATTAATCTTTGCATCAATTAGAAATGAATTAGGAAAGTCAATTGCAAGAAGGTCTGGGTTGTTAACCACCAAGTTCACTAAGTGAACCGATCAGTTCACTATGCCAACTGACTGGTTCACTATGCCAACCAAATGATCGGTTTTCCTTCCGCAGTGCAAACTATTCATGGAAAATATGGACTCTTATACTCCCGCATAGACTGGGAACCCTGACCTTGCCCTCTACTATAAATAGAGGGGTATAGGGGGCTTCTCCAGACACACAACAGACACAACTCAGAACATCAGTTGCTCTACAAAGTTGTTGTTCTCTCTGGTTTTGGTAACCAAGAGAGCCCAAGAAAGTTCTACCCATCTAGGGAGGAACAATGAGGGAAAGACAACTGTAGAAAAGCAACTAGTTGTGGGAGAGTCTGTTGGTGACTAGTACACCAACAAAAGGGGATAACTCCTTCTAGTCTGTTCTTCAGGACAACTAGAGTTCCTGGTAGTCCGTGTGGACTATCTATAGAGGCGGGAGACTTTTGCCGCTCAAGAGGACGATAGTCAACTGTAGTCAGGGTCAAGACCAGGAGCTGCACAGACACCAATGAAGGCAGGTGGTTTAAGACCACACTTTCTACGCGGTATAGTCACTAAGCAAGCCTCAAGACTAGGTATAACTCGCTAAAACCATCCTTCCCATTACATAGATGTTGATGTAATCTACTTGTTATGGATTCATGGTCAAGTAAATTTTTGTTTATGTTGCCTACTCTAACCACGTAAAACCCATCAGTGGTATCAGAGCCATGTCAATGATCTATGTTTTGGGATAATCGATATGATTGGATTTTGGTTTTACCATATTTTATTTATTGCATACAATGCAAATATTTAAATGGCTAATGTGAATATCTGATTAATACCACATGATCTCAAACTATTATATACATATATGATATGGTATATATGCAATCGATACGAGTCGCCCTAAAATGGTTTTTATGGTGGATGTGTAGCATGGTTATGGCCTATAAACCCTATGTGCATGTGTGTGGTTGGTTATGGTTGTTTGCATCTTGGTCAGCGCACTGAGCCCTCTTCTTCTATTCTAAATGTAACTTGAGATAACTTGAGATTCTCTTCTACCTTTTCTCCCCTCGAATGTAATTCGAGTTTTCATAAAGATTATGTAAAATAGGATTAGCTTTATTTATTTTTATGATGAAGACTGAAGATGGCTGCTTGATGGACCGAGACGACACACTAAGGAGCACTTGGTGGACCGATGGGAAGCCCCGACCGACTGGAGGATCCATATGACTGACTGGAGGAGACCAGCCGACCGTCCAAGAGGTGAGTCGACCAGTTCAAAGGTTGAACCAGTCAACCCGGATTGTCTAGCATAGATCTTCATCAATAACAGATTGCATGTGATGTAGACCTTAGATGACCGTAGTTCCTTGTGGCTCCAAGGAACTATAATAGGGTGGCCATAATCATCTCTTTATCATTATTGCATTTTTTGTGGGATATAGCATGTATATGATACGTACTATATATGTGGTGATTGGATACATATGTGCATATATAAGCATATTAAAACCCCTCAATAAACATATTAAGTTGAAGATGCCTTCCAAAAGCGGCACACATGAAAAGTTTGATCGACTAAGTGTGGGCATGCCTTCGCCTGGTGCATTGTCTATCTCGTGTAAGTGTGATGGTGAATATGTGGGTCTATTTATTGTGTTGGCTTTTAGATTAGACGTAACAAGGTGACCTTGATAGGATCAAGCACCTTGAGGCATAAAGATGAACATGGAAAGGGGTTACGCATGACATCTATCAAGAATTGCATACGAAAAAGATGCCTACCTAAAAGATTCTAGTTGTGGGTGATAGCCCTCGCTGGTCCATGACTTAGATGAAATCAGGATCTTACTCATTAGAAGGTTGTATGTTGCAATCTTTTGAATTGATAATGAGGGTTATCAATTTGAGATAAAATAGTGAGAAGCAAACATTAATTAAAGACCTAATAAAACATCATTAAATTTCAAATCAAATCAAATCAAAAGATTTTTAGACTAAAATTGCAAATTTCCTTTTGTAGAATAAATGGCTACCAAAAACAATTGATTTTCATTGTGATCGGTCCTTGAGAAGGACAAACTAAATGGGAAACTTCCACGACTAATTTAGGACATTGAGAATTGTTCTCACTCAAGAGCGAAAGATCTATGTACTAGATACATTAAAACCAGAAGAACCCGCTCCCACTACACTAAAGGCTAAAAGGGATGCTTATAGGAAGCATTCTGGGGATGTCATTGATGTGAAGTGCTTGATATTGTGCTCAATGAATTATGAGTTGTAGAGACAACATGAGAACATGGATGTCATTGAGATGGTTCAACATCTCAAGAACATGGAGTTCTAGGCAGTCCGTGTGGACTTCTCTAGAGGCGTGGATACTTATCCATCTAAGAGGACAACATCAGCATGTAGTCCAAGGAGGAACTGTTGTAAATGCCATGCAAGGTTGTTGTCTGCCGAGGAGTTGTAGATGAGTCCCAGTGCAACTAGAAGACAAGTGTGCATCTCAAGAGAGATATGATGTGTAAGGAACTGTTCAAGTGTGTCATGATATAAGGAGACCCAGTAGGCCCTCACACACTCAGGACGATTGGGTGTGTGGAGAGCCTAACTTGACTGGGATTCCCTCTAAGCCAAGAGTTGGCTATTGATGTGATATTGCAATTGTTGCTAGAATCCTACAGTCAGTTTGTGATGAACTATAACATGAGAAACTTTGACAAGTCACTGACAGAGTTGTTGGGCATGTTGAGGATAGTCGAGGTACATCTGAAGAAAGACAAACCCAAATCTATGATGATGATCAGCAAAAAGAAGTGAAAGTCTAAAGGCAAGGGAAAGGGAAAAGAAAAGTAAGGTTATAATGCTAGCTAGCATCCCTAGTCATCTTCAACACTCAAAGCCAAGGGAGGGGTGAACTAGGGAGGAAAATGTCACCATTGTCATAAGTCAGGACATTGGAAGAGAAATTCCCTCTCTACATAAATGAACTAAAGAAGAAGGAGGGGATGCAAGTCTCCACCTCAAGTATTATGAAATAAACTTAAAATGCTTCTTTATCTTAGGTATATGATACCAAGATATAGATCTGACATATATGATGTGCATGATCTGAAAAGAAGTGGTGGCCTTTATGAAAGGACCAAGAAGTAACACACATCAAGAATGGAGCAAGTGTTTCTTCCATAGATAGAAGTACCTTTTAGTTTATTTTAGCCCAAAAGGCATGTAATAGAGTTATGAACTGCTATTTCATTTTGCCAATAAATAGAAACATTTTTTTATTTCTACATCTTGAAATGACAAGGATGCCTATCAATACAATTTATGTTTCAATTTCAAAGATATGATCTTTTATGGTGACGCCTGATTTATCTTGTGGTACTTGGTATGCATGAGATAAAATAATAAAACCTAACAGTTATTGATGACTCAAACAATAAATTAGCATTATCATCTAAACAAATGAATGCAAAATTCATCTCTAGGTTCCATGTTGATGGATAAACTAGACACTCTTGGTTATGAACCATTAAGAGACATGAATGTCTTGTTTATTGGGCATGACGATAAGTCAATCTTCACTAGATGTAGTGGGAGAATGACTATTCTATTAGGTATAATACATATTGATGTATATACATACCTATTGGAATAAATGCTAATACTTCATATATGGTATTTAATGGAATACAAAAATGAATATCTTGAAGTGTTCAAGAATATCATAAATGAAGAACAAACATGGTAAAACTATTAATTCTTTGATATGATCAATTTATGAGATACTTAAACCAAATGTTTGAGGACCTTGTGAGTAATTATGATAGTGTATCATAGAGAACTCATGATTAAGGCATAATAATGTCTAAATCAAAGAAGGAACCATACTCTAAATAGTAAGAGCATGATCATCAAACAAATAACTAATCTTCTAGAATTCTTTTAAAGAACATGTTTTACACTAAATAAATGTACCATTCAAAAGGTATAAAAGACACCATATGAGATATGGTACTGGAAATGTTCCAATATGTCTTTTAGTGATTGAATACTCATATTAGAAAACTAGTTTCTTATAAAGAGATTCATTCACAAATCACATAATGTTAGTTGAATACTAATCTCAATCTAATAACAAAGTGTTTTTTATAAGGATATCTGAATTCCAATAGAATCAGTGGGAGAGAAGTACAACTCGAAATATTTCAGATCAACATAAATAACATTGAAACCTGATAAGGTACAAAAGGAGATTAAGAATTACAAGTGTTTTGGAATCTCAAATTCCTTATGTAACAGATACACCTCATATATCTAGTAGAAAACACCTTGAGCTTGATATCCTACAAACTCAAAGGTGATGAATTGGTCATATGATGTTGAGCCAATAATCTATCTAGATGATGTTGAGGAACTAGATTTTGAGTTATGGCTTGAAGCCATAAGATCCAAAATAACTTCCATGTGAACCAAATAAGGTATGACCTTAATGGTAGCACTTATAGGGATAAAACCCATAAGTGCAATTGGGTCTTAAGAGTTAAGACTGACATGGATGGCATTTGAAGAGCTGATTGGTTGAGACAAATTCAAGTGAGTTCAAGGTGTTGAACCTGATGAATTTATTTAACCAATTACAGTGGCTATAGGTCATAAAGGATCATGCTTGCTATTGGAACTTGAAGACTATGAAATTTGGCATATGGATATTAAAATTGCATTCCTAGAAGGAATAACATGAGGCTGTGTATGTGACACAACCAGAAGGGTTTTATAATTTCATTAATGCAAATGCAGTCTATAAGTTATAAGAGATTAATCAATATGATTGATTAAATACAAGCACCTCAGAACTGGATCTTTGCTTTGATTATATAGTCAAAAGGTTTGACTCATATATCGAAATAAAGAAGGGATCTTGATTACAAAGATTTGTGGGAGTGTATTCATATTACACATGATGATGAGGAATGAAACATTCTAAAAATAGAAACTAGTGTGGAAATACCTTCTTTAAGGAATAAAGAGGAATGTCCAATGTGATAGGAATAGAGACCTATAGAGATAGTTCTCGAAAACCTCTTAACTTGATACAAGAGAACATACATTGGCAGTCTATGCTAAAAGATTCAGTAGGCAAAGATTCATTGGGAGAAAACTTGTCCATGTTTCATGGAGTTAGTCTCTCTGATACCTAGTGTCCCAAATTCTTATGAAAAATAGGAACACATAGATAGATGCCTTATGCATTCGCAATTGTATCTATCATGTATGTAATTATCCCATTATCTTGTATGTATCAGGCATGACAAGAAAATATATGCATTCATCATCTTGTATGTATTGGACATGACAATATGATATGATTATCTAGTTATCTCGTATGTAATGGACATGACGAGTGGATGTATGTCTACCTCCAATGAGAGTCACTGGAATGCCATAAAGAACTTATTTAAGTACTTATGAAGTATTAAACGATTAGTTCTATGGTAATAAAAGGAAGAGTTGAGTGTAAATTAGTTACACTGATGCAAGCTTCTGAAATGATAGAAATTGATCGTAAAATACAAAATATAAAAGTGAATATATGTTGATAAATGGAAACATTCTGAGTAAAATTATAAACCATTTAATTCTAAAAGGAATGCCGAGTATCCTTGTGTTTTGAACACCAGAGGATACTATATGGATCTAGAAGTTCATACAGATTAACTTATAGATATTCCAACCATTGATGACAAAGTAGAAATACTAAGTCAAACTACGGAGCTAATTGTTAGGCAAGGAATATCAAATAGCATATTACGACAACTCCATCTCATACGAAATGTCCTACAATGAGGAGATGTGAAACATGAAATATACCGACTAAGGAAAAATGTTGCTAACTCACTGGATTAGCACTAGTGCAGCAGAAACATGATGGACATGTTTAGAGATCACTAAGAATATGATTCAAAGGTGATTGGCTCTAAGTGCAAGTGGGAGTCTGTTGGTATGTATGCCCAGAGTGCCAATCATATGATGATTGGATTGGCATGTGTTTTGATTGATTTGATAAATATCAAAGGAAAGCTTCCAGTTTATTCTAGTTCAATCAATTATGAGATAAATTATGGAGTAGAATGAATGTCTAAAGAATGAAAGTACTTGATAGTGTATCTCTTTGGGTTAAGGACCTGAACAATAAGATCATACGGATGATAAGAGTATGTACATTGTTGTTATGTCCCTATTCGGATGTCAATGTGGAAGGTTGATAGACAACAATGACACATCAATACTAGAGTGTATGTTGGTTGATGATAGTGTCTCATTAGTCATGATATATGATATAAAACCAAGAACATAGATACATGTTAGAGAATAGTGTATCGGATAGACCCACCATGAGAGTGACACATGGGACCATGACATGGTAGTCAGAATCATCTCTCATAGTGATGGTGGTGATTGTGATTCTTAGACCTGAGATCGTTGCACTCGTCAAATGTGATTGGGTACACTTTGACATCATCAAACATAGTCCTAAAACATGGTTTTTTATAAAGGTGATGATTGGGTGGCTTTGACACATGAGATAGATTGTGAGTGATAGATATGGGATTTTTCCCTCCTAAGGGAGTATGATGTCCAGGCCACTTGATAAGCGAGATTGAGAATAGCATGTGCATGCACATGTGAATCAATATATGATATTGAGTTCATATATATCTCAGACAGTCTTCTCTAGTTCAAGAAACATGAATGAATGTTGAAAGGATGACAACTTTGTGCCTTGAGTTCATTCAAGATATCAGAGACAAAGGAATTATACATTCATTGGAACACAAATCACATACTATAGGTTGAAGGTTGTTCTCCAACTTTCCATTCACTTGGGTAGCACTGACGTGTGACTAGTCACCTATGTTTGGTTGTGATGTCATAAGCTAGTTATGGACATTCACTACCAACGTGATATGGGACCTATAGAGTCACACACATAGGATTCACCTGGAAGAGGAGTTTATCCATGAATTATGTTTGGATTGATTACTAAAGTGTTTAGGTACTCAATCAAACATTTAATCAATATACTTGACTCAAAATCATCAAGTTCAAGTGTTAAACCAACTAATTAGAGTGTCAGATTGATTGAGAACGGAATTGACTGAGTTCTGCACAATCTGGACCACCAACCGACCGGTTCACTGGGTGAACCGATCAGCTCATGGTCAGTGGGACGACCGGTTCACTCTGGTGAACTGATCGGTTCACTCTGGTGAACTGATCGGTTCACTTGGACCAAACGAGCATGTGTTGGGTTTCCCAGTTTGTGAGAAAAGGTTTTTGTTTCACTTGTTCGATTTGATTGGGACAAGAATTAATCTTTGTATTAATTAGAAACTAATTAAGAAAGTCAATTGTAAGCAGGTCTGGCTTGTGAACTGCCAGGTTCACTAAGTGAACCGACCGGTTCACTATGCCAACCGATCGATTCATTGTGCCAACCAATTGGTACACTATGCCAACCAACTGATTCACTAGTGAAACGATCGGTTCACCTTCCATAGTACAAATTATTCATGGAAAATCCAGACCCTTCTACTCCCGCATAAATTGGGAACCCTGACCCTTCCCTCTACTATAAATAGAGGGGTACAAGAGGCATCTCCAGACACACAACAGACAGAACTCAAAACATCATTTGCTCTGTAAAGTTGTTTTTCTCTCTAGTTTTGGTAACCAAGAGAGCCCAAGCAAGTTCTACCCCTCTAGGGAGGAATAGCGAGGGAAAGACAACTATAGAAAAGCAACTGGTTGTGGGAGAGTGTGTTAGGGACTAGTACACCAACAGAAGGGGACAACTTCTTCTAGTCCATTCTTCAAGATGACTAGAGTTCTTGGTAGTCCATGTGGACTATCTATAGAAGCGGGAGACTTCTTCCGCTCAGGAGGATGACAGTCAACCGTAGTCCGGGTCAAGACCAGGAGCTGCACAAATGTCAACGAAGATAGGTGGTTGAAGACCACACTTGTTGTGAGGTATAGTCACTGAGCAAGCCTCAGGACCAGGTATAACTCACTGAAACCATCCTACCCATTACATAGATGTTGATGCGATCTGCTGGTTATGGGTTTATGGTCAAATAAATTTTTGTTTCTGCTGTCTACTCTGACCACGTAAAATCCAACAGTTGGTGTATCTAGCACTGTAGGAATCTACGTGTCTTTGAGAAGATGGTGATGCCTACAAACCATAAGGTTAAATTCGTACTTAAGAAAGTGATGGATACATCATTAGCTTGGATTAAGAATATGAGTGGAAGTAGGGAAGCAAGGAGTAGTCATAATAAATTTCTAAATGTGGATAAAATCAACACTGATGTAGTGGTTAAAATCAAGTGTCATAGCATTGGTTCGAGATTCCATGGGCGATTAGCTAATGAGTCATGGAAATACTATGTATATGAGTGATGTACTGGGATCCAAGATATCAACAATCAATTTAATAGTTAGCTTGCCCACAAACCTTCAGTGTGATAATTTTATATTTGAATCCATTAGTAATTTGGCAATGAAGATTATTAGGGATGATATCAAGAACAACCCGAGGTATGTTAAACATTTTATGCTTATAGAAGAATATGAAGAGGAATTGGCACGTGAAGTTTGGTAATAGGGAAGCCAACCAAGTGGTTGACTCTTTAACTAAATTCCAACTCAAAAACATCCATGGGCCTCATATTACATGAGACCCCCTAGGAGATGGAAAATGTCCTCTCTATTGAATTATTGCAATGGTAATAGCGGTGACATAGTTAATTCAATTAAGAATTCAATGTCTTGTATCTCTAATTTGAATTTTCTTTCCTGAGGATAGATAGATGAATAAAATAACCTCCTGACTTCCAAAAACTATGACTAAACTATGGTCGAACATGAGCCAAGGATGGGTAGAAATGTGAACCCCCGGTCAAAAGATGCACCCAATACGAATATTTATTTGTTGAAAGACGAACCTGGTACATATATACATATGGGTGGAAATACAATGTGATGCCCTGTCATGCCACAAAGTGAGATTACTCAAAACCAAACGTGAAAATAACACTAAGAAAGAAGATTACCAGAAAACACAGGTAATTCAAACTGATTACATTAAAACTCCATCAGCCAAAAAATTATTACATAAGAGCCCACAAAGTCTGCCATATGTAGATGCATCACATAACATGTCACATGGTGCTTACATCACTATAATTCAACGTTCCTTTCATCAACATGTTACATAAGATATTAGTTCCACATATATATACAAGCCAAAAACCTCATATCGATTCAATAACCACAAAACATCTCAAAAACACCCCAGGACCTAAGTGTATAGGGATGACTCTAGGACTCCCACACCAAAAGACTAGCAGCACATCCAACCTTGTCAGCTATTGTTCTTGCTGCTGCTCTTCCTCAATTTCACGACCTCTACTTCTTCGTGCACAATCACCTAAAAGATGTGGAAACCCCTGGGGTGAGACCAAACATCCCAGTGAGATATATAACTCTCCACCAACTCTATTAAAACATAGATATACTAAGTAGTTAATTAACCTAATCTAGAAAGTTGAGCACATTTAGATAAATGATATGTATCCAACAGATAAAGTAGATTAAATAAGACTAGGCAGCTACTACTGAATAGTAGATCGAGTTATATTCTAAAAAGGAATATGAAGAACATGTATAACAATTGACTTCTCTTACCGTCTTATAAATCAAGAAATCAATACAAGGATAAGGCAAAGGCTTCAACCAATGTGAGACATGTGCCACCTTAAGCACATACACTACACAGTTGTATTACGTCTTTTATTATGCCCCGAGGATTTGAGTCATACCACCCAAATCCAACTGCCCCCTACAAAGGGCAACCAATGGTGCCATACAAGGTCTGTGGAAGAGTGAGAATCCACGACCTCTCCAACACCTCATGGTTAGCACAAGAGAACACCACAGAGACATATCAGCCAACTGCAAGAGGGTGACATATGGTCATAAAAGGAACAACTCACTCATGGTCGTCCATAGAAAACACCTAGCCCGCCTTGGAACAGGTAACGATGCTAGAAGAATAGGTTCATGCATGCCCGTTCTTAAAAGAAGTGGCTCAGTCATGGCCATCCATATCACAAGGACATCAGCTCATGCATGGCTGATCGGCCTTTTTCACGCGTCCGGAAATGAATGCGGGACAAAGGAAGGAAACAAGCTTTAAATTTATAACCTGAAACCTTCTAGGCCCCCGCAACTTTATTATGGGGTCGAAGTAGATATACGGGGTCGAACACAGGGACGTGGTGACATTTAGAATGCCACAGATCTCGTTCTTTAGTCAGATAAGCCAAGACAATAGTCGATAAAATTAATTGCTAGAACTAGTCTAGCGGGTTGTCACGATATAAAACAAAACAAAGAAAACAAAACAAAACAAAACAAAATAGAGCTTGTGATTCTACTAAACAGAGAAAGAGAGTTCCTGGCTATGTAACCACAAACGGGGCAGTCTATGCACTCGTTCTCGGGCGTAGACAACCCTTGAACACCCAATCAAGCATCTAGTATGTACGGTGGCATCTGTCCTGTGGGGTCGTCCCACTCACTCTCACGATGCGTGACTATAACCATCAACAATATGTCAATGACCCTCTCTCGAGGAATGACATATTAACACCTCAGAATACACTAAGTTCCCTCTCGGGTCTTAGGATATTCCGAGGTGTTAGGAACAGAATACCTCAGATCTTCCCCCTCTCAGGTTCGGATCCAAACTATCGTCTCTTAGCTATTCCTACAACGGATCTCTCGATACAGGCAGAAACTGCAGTTCAAGCGAGTAAGAGATCAACCAAACTAAATCATAACTTGGAAAGAGAAAATAGAACATGCAACATACTAGATCTGATATGAATCTACTTGCTTAAGGCAAAAGTATATAAACATGCCCAGATCAGACTACATAGCCAAGAAGGAGCTAACTAGCCATAGACAAGCATAGCTGGCACCGAACAAAGATCGATAAACATCATTTGTACAAGAAACAAAGGAATGCAGTAGAATGAAAGAGAAGAGGGAAGAGATATAGCCCATAGAGGAGAGGTGGTTCTCGCTCCTCGGCCTCTGTGCAGGTCGGATCTCGGCCCTTGGGTCTTCTCTTCATCCCTCTGGACTCCTCAGCTCTCTCTCTCTAGACTGTATTGGGCAACCGTATCTGGCACCGTGTCGGGAAACCGTATCGAGCACCGTATCGGGAACCGTATCGGGCAGACCGCATCGGGCAGACTGTATCAGGCAACTGTAACGGGCAGTAGATTCTTGGGGAACTCGACACACTAGCTCCTTGGTCTAGGCACTAGCTTTTACAGGGTCCTCCCTCTGGCTCCTCCTCTGTTCTGTAGGTTGGCAGCTGCTATTTATAGGCAACGAGTTGATAGGAGTTGTAGCTTTTATTGGTCCACGTGTCCTTCATCTGTGGCTTCGATCGTGAGGCATCAGGTGGGCAAATATGACTGTCGCCCGACGACCGTGTCGGGCAGGGGGAGTGTCAGGCAGCTGTATCGGGCAGGCTGTATCAGGCAGCCATATCGGGCAGGACGTATCAGGCAACCGTATCGGGCAGACCGTATCGGGCAGCCATATCGGGCAACCGTATCGGGCAGCCATATCGGGCAACCGTATCGGCCAGACCATATCATGCAACCATATCGGCCAGGCCCTATCGGGCAGTCGTATCGACCCGACCATATCAGCCAGCTGCTGGAATTCTTGTCTTTTCAGGTTCGGTACTTGAGAGTCCCAAAATTGGCTAGTTTCGGTGCCTATAAGTCAAAAATTGGCTAATTAGCTACATTATTGCTTATTTTTACTACTTTTATCTAATTCGAGACAGAAATCATAAAACATGAACAAAAGAGTGCATATTAAGACTAAAGTGGCACAAAACTATAGATAAAATGCATAGAAAATATGCGCTAATTTGGGTGTTATCAACTACCCCAAGCTTAAAACTTGCTTGTCCTCAAGCAAGGTTGTGCTCAAAGAACAAAAAGATAACATCCAAATTAAGCATGGCAATAAATGCTAAGGTTAAGAAAAATAGTTTAAAACATCAATTCTCCTTATTCATGTCGTTTCAGAACAAACCCCCACCTGTCAGGCACAATCCTACCAAAGCAAGATCAAAGAGTTTCCAGGCAAGATTAAGCAAATTCACTACAACCTATCGATACTCATGAGGGTTTGAACCATAATTATTAAACATGAAAGAATTGACACATAGGTGATCACGCAGGTGATGAGCAATGAGCCATTACCATGAATCCATGCAAACCAATTAGGAATACCATGCCTCTCACTTATTCATGTCCTAAGAAACAAAGTAAAAAGACTCTAATGACTTCTGAGGATCCCGATCTGCGTCAGGTTGGTCCATGTAACAAGCAACAATCCTTGCAGTCTGAGCCAGTTGGCCCAGAGCAGTGAGATGAACTCCTCGTACTGCGCTCGAACCAACCCTGCTACTGAGATTGTCTCATAGGTCACCTAGGGGGTTCCTAGTGACTCTCTAATGAGCTTTTAGAGTGGTACTACTAGGCACGACATATCCGCGTTCATGAGCGCGGTCATACACCGGCTGGGCACCATCCTCAACTCTCCTAAAAGGGAAAACAACACTCATTTATTGTTCACACTCAGGCTTTTATCATCTGCATTCTATTTGTAGGCTTGGGTGAGAACTATATAGATATTTTTGGGATTTTGTGGGCGTCCAAGCCTCTTTTGCACATTTTTATGTTTTTCATCTTTTTGACTCAATCTAATGTGAGAAGGCGTGAAGTCCATCTAGTAAAACATTTCATCTTGATCATAGCTCAAAGCCCATCATAATCCGCTTGATACCTGTGTGAGAAGTAGCAATTATGATTCAAGAATCCTTACAATAGAGGCAAGCTTGTGAAATTCGCAGCTAGGAGACTTTAATCGTGATTTAGCTCATTCCAACGATCCTTTACCATGGATTTGCCGTTCACGACATAGATCAAGGGAATTTAGCTTTAAGCTATGAAAAAGGGACATAACCTTAGATTTATTACCAAACTCAAGGAAAGAGTCAAAGAGCAGGCCAAGCAAAAGGTCAAGCAATTTTCAAGATAAAAACTATGCAATTAGGCATAAATTCAAGCATTTATCTATTAGAGTCGCACACATAGACATAATTGTGAAGCTACAAGCTTATGCTATATGCAAGAAATAAGCGTGCATGTAAGAAGGGTGAAGAGAAAGAAGGGCAAAGCCTACCACCCCAAGCTTAAGAGTTTGCTCGTCCTCGAGCAAGACTTAAACTTGAAATAGTGAGACAGGAATGCATGATTGTTAATGGCAGTTATTGAAGTTCTAAAGATGATGCATGGATGCAAGGATATAAAACAGTTAGAGGAAATAAACTAACAAGAACATGAAAAAGAAAAATTTATTGTAATAAAAGGGCGGTAGGGTGGGTAATAGAAAAAGGGGGTGGTTGCCCCACGATACCGACACTGGGATCCTAAATCCTAAGTTTTGGGACCAGTGTCACCTGTGTCTTGCGACAGGTTCCGCCACATAGTGGGAGTAGAATTGGCGGATGTGTTGGCCCTGCCGAGTCTGAAGAAGTGAAGTGAAATCCGGTGACTCGGTGAAGTCATCTTTGTGCAGGAAGTGGCTTGAACGGCACTGGGATGAATTCTTCGGCATATCATCCGCAGGGTACCTTTCATTATATGATTCTGAAAATGAAGGTCTTGGGATGTCGAAACAGGATGAGATAGATGAGAGAGGTTGGACGTCATCTTGAGGACTCATATATTCTCTCTCCATCTCTACACTTGAGGTTGTATGCTCAGATAAATCTTCATGTACCATCTGAGTCATCCAATCATCTTCTGAGCAAAAAGTACCCCCTGAAGAATCTGTTTGTGGTTCTACCACCCCAAGCTTATCACCTGGCGTGGAGTCAGGTGCATCTTCATGCTCAGTAGCCATGTTGTAGTGAACCGTCCATCCTACCCCCTTGACGTCCACCAATCCTTGTAAAGGGATGGTGGCAAATGATGGCTCGTGCTGCTCCAACTCATCTTCATTACTATACTCACTGCTCCATGTCGAGCAGCTGTCGTCGTCGTCGTCGTCATCGTCGAACAAATTGTTCCAAACCATGGTTGGCGTACTTCTCAAAGCAAAATGACAAGTCTCAATATGAGAAATGTCACTCTGGTCTGGTTCAATATCTAACTCTGGTTCCTCAAACCAACCTTTTGGTTGTGAGGTTGATTGGCTTTTCGAGTCTTCATCATCGTCATCATAGACCCATTCATGTCTATGACTCATTTCTTCCATTGGTTCATCAGCTGGGTCATCTGGATAGAATGAAGGGCTTCCCCAAGTGGGTTGGTCTTCACAAAAAAATCCTAGTGAATCCAGTTGACGGTCTGAATAGGATGATGGTGCGTACTCCACTTCAGACCCAATGGAATGGTCTTGATGACTAACGTCTTTATTGTCTTGTGATGGCAGTTGTAACCGAATTGTAACCAAATCAATGAGCTCTTGGAGCCTCCTACCTTGTTCAACATCTTTATCAGGAAGTTGTTGTACTTGAGCAGCAATGCTTTCGAGACCCATTGATTCTGCCATGCACATATAAGGGGAACCCGCTGTATTGAACTGATGCTTTAGGATGAATCCTTATTCAACATTTTGAAGCATACTACTACTGCGCTCTGCAGCCTCGGTGGCTACTTTGAAATGATGCTCATGTTTGTCTAATAGTTGCTGGAGCGGATCAATGTTTTCTTGGAGATGAGGAACTAGGGAGGTGAGTGCCTTGACACTTTCTCCAGCTAATTCCACTGCCTTAATCAGTTCTTGATTCCATGATAGAACAGGAGTCGATGGTTGACTGGCAGTCTCCTTTATTGGAATTTCAACATATGACGACAGTGGAGGTGAGTATAACTCGACTAGTTGCAGAGCACGACCTTCAATTATTTGCCAGCAGTCGGAACTGCGGAAAAACTCAGGAGGATAGGTGGACAAGATGACTTGTCTTGCGGAAGCAAGGTCCATGGCTGAAAAAGGTATGAGAAAAAGAAAAGTGATTTAGTATATATGAACAAGTATGTGTAAAACAAGAGGAAAACTATGCATGTATATACAGACTTATAGTGACAGAAAAAAAAATCTACTAGGCATGTAAACGTGGAAAACCACGTCCCCGACAACGGCGCCAAAAGTTGATCGGCCTTTTTCACGCGTCCGGAAATGAACGCGGGACAAAGGAAGGAATCAAGCTTTAAATTTATAATCCAAAACCTTCTAGGCCCCCGCAACTTTATTACGGGGTCGAAGTAGATATACGGGGTCAAACACAGGGATGTGGTGACGTTTAGGACGCCATAGATCTCATTCTTTAGTCAGATAAGCCAAGACAATAGTCGATAAAAGTAATTGCTAGAACTAGTCTAGCGGGTTGTCACGATATAAAACAAAACAAAACAGAGCTCGTGATTCTACTGAACGGAGAAAGAGAGTTCCTGGCTATGTAACCACAAACGGGGCAGTCTATGCACTCGTTATCGGGCGTAGACAACCCTTGAACACCCAAGCAAGCATCTGGTATGTACGGTGGCATCTGTCCTGTGGGGTCATCCCACTCGCTCTCGCGATGCGTGACTAAAACCATCAACAATATGTCAATGACCCTCTCTCGAGGAATGACATATTAACACCTCGGAATACACTAAGTTCCCTCTCGGGTCTTAGGATATTCTGGGGTGTTAGGAACAGAATACCTCGGATCTTCCCCCTCTCATGTTCGGATCCAAACTATCGTCTCTTAGCTATTCCTACAACGGATCTCTCGATACAGGAAGAAATAGCAGTTCAAGCGAGTAAGAGATCAACCAAACTAGCAATCATAACTTGGAAAGAGAAAATAGAACATGCAACATACTAGATCTGATATGAATCTACTTGCTTAAGGCAAAAGTATATAAACATGCCCAGATCGGACTACATAGCCAAAAAGGAGCTAACTAGCCATAGACAAGCATAGCTGGCACCGAACAAAGATGGATAAACATCATTTGTACAAGAAACAAAGGAATGCAGTAGAATGAAAGAGAAGAGGGAAGAGATATAGCCCGTAGAGGAGAGGTGGCTCTTACTCCTCGACCTCTGTGCAGGTCGGATCTCGGCCTTTGGGTCTTCTCTTCATCCCTCTGGACTCCTCGGCTCTCTCTCTCTAGACTGTATCGGGCAACCGTATCGGGCACCGTGTCGGGCAACCATATCGAGCACCGTATCGGGCAACCGTATCGGGCAGACCGTATCGGGCAACCGTATCGTGCAGTAGATTCTTGAGGAACTTGACACACTAGCTCCTTGGTCTAGGCACTAGCTTTTACAGAGTCCCCCCTCCGGCTCCTCCTCTGCTCTGTAGGTTGGCAGCTGCTCTTTTTAGGCAGCGAGTTGATAGGAGTTGTAGCTTTTATCGGTCCACATGTCCTTCATCTTTGGCTTCGATCGTGAGGCATCAGGTGGGCCAATATGATTGTCGCCCGACGACTGTGTCAGGCAGGGAGAGTGTCAGGCAGCTGTATCGGGCAGGCTGTATCAGGCAGCTGTATCGGGCAGGCTGTATCAGGCAGCCATATCGGGCAGACCGTATCGGGCAGCCATATCGGGCAACTGTATCGGGCAACCGTATCGGGCAGCCATATCGGGCAACCGTATCAGCCAGACCATATCGGGCAACCGTATCGGCCAAGCCCTATCGGGCAGCCGTATCGACCCGACCATATCATCCAGCTGCTGGAATTCTTGTCTTTCTAGGTTCGGTACTTGAGAGTCCCAAAATTGGCTAGTTTCGGTGCCTATAAGTCAAAAATTGGCTAATTAGCTACATTATTGGCTATTTTTATTACTTTTATCTAATTCGAGACAGAAATCATAAAACATGAACAAAAGAATGCATATTGATAATAAAGTGGCACAAAACTATAGATAAAATGCATAGAAAATGTGCGCTAATTTGGGTGTTATCAATGGCCATCTCACACAACCTATCATTGTGGACGCAAGGAGATACTCAAATTGCACCCCCACATATTAAAAAATATGCACTCCGAATTAAACTCATTTCACTAATCTGGCAAATAAAGCTGACACTAGAATTGGATCTATGGCATAGGGCAAATTACATGATTAGATTTCACTTGATTAGTTAGCAAATTATGTGATTTTAGCATCAATCAAGTTACAACGTATATAGCTAAAACAAACTCTACAAGAAATAGGGTGTATTGCAACTTCAGAAAATATAAAACGTACAAGGTGTGAACTTGCCACACAACTGCCACATGATACTCATTGCTCTGCCTTTCACAAGGAGGTCACTAAAGTCACATATAACCATGGGATATCAATCCCTTAATCACATCACTTGAGGATATCACCTCTCAATAGGCATTAAGCCATCACCAGTTCATAGGACCCATCACGTTAAGCCCTACATATTTAATACTACATTGTACCACATGGATGTGCATAAGCACCGCCCTGTATCACATAATCATCACCATATCATACACAAGAAATGGCATACATATCACCTACAAGGTTAAGGCTTATAAACAAGAGAGAGAAATTATTATACTATAATGACCATTCTAGGATAGAGAAATAAACATGTCACATTCTCATTTAGGGTTAGGGCTCCATAATATAATAGATTAAGGTTTAAATCTAGATATAAACACCAAACCCTAGGAACACTCTACATGGCTTATACATTACTCATGGAAGTATATCAACTATGTGATCAAGCATGCCTCTCGACCACCCATCATACATATGCCACAACCACTCATGCAACTAGGTCACGGCCACCACAAGAAGCACTTGTCGCAACCCCAAGAAGAAGGGTTGTTGCAACCACCATTCCTATGCATGTCACAACCGCGACAAGGACATGGGTCGTCTTCAACATAAGAGCAAGTATTCATCTGAAACAGAAGCAAGGTCCTACCAAGTCAAGGCAGAAGAGAATGACATACAACTAGTGAATCCCAACCGAAAGCAACTCATTGGTCGTGAATCACCAAGATGTTGTGACTGCAGAACCCAAAGAAAAGACCCATCTTGACCCCAAATCCAAAACATGGCGTTACAACCATGACCAAAATTAGGGAAAACCTGGTGTTATGACCGAGACCCAAAACCTCAAGCCAAAGAGATGTTGTATCTCAAGACAAAATAGGGCATGGTGACCACTAAGGGTCAAACCACCACAAGACAAAGAACCACGATCAAACCAAGGTCAAAACAAAGATAAATCCTTGACTAAAATTGGTTATCCAACAAAAGAAACTCATCGTCACCTTAGAAGAAAAATCTCATGAAAAACGGTCATCAATCCCTAAAACAAACTTTATAAAACCACAATAAAAAGGAACCACAACAAGGGAGAGAAACCAAGATCATCACCACCAAAAGAATCAAACTAAAACTTCATAGATAACTAAAACACTCGATCATCAAGCATGCAACTCCACCAAGGTCAAGAAAAGAAGGAAAACCATCATCTACTATCTACTATTTTACTCTACTAAATATCAGCACTCGTCTCTATCATTACTGTTCCAACAAAAACCTAGACTCCTCCTTACCATTCCAATGAAAACTTGGATTCTTCCTTACCATTCCAACAAAAACCTGGACTCTTTTACATGTAATTGCAACTCCAACAAACCTAGACTTTGTTATCCAAAACTCTAGGATTTTTGTCTATCCACATTCTTTCTAATCTAGAAAATTTTGTATCATTAACCCCTTCTCCTGTTGTGGAGTCCCTGACCCTCCGTCTTCACGTGAGGGACGTCGTGATGCACTGCACGTTGTAGCAAGGATTTTCATTATCCACATTTGTGGTGTGGAAGTAAATATCCACCCACTACTTCTACTTCTTCTCCCTTTGTCTCATCATATGTCTCTCTTTGGCTTAAACATCACCATGTCCTCCTATATAGAAGTTCCAATATGTGACTATTGGCACACACGTCCTCAAGGAGACTTTGTAGCAGTTGTTGTGCAATGAGAGGGAATCGGAGAAAAGACCAGGGTTGGAATTAATGAACAAAAGAACAAGTGTTTTCTGTATGGGCTATGTACTACAATGAATCCAAAGAGGTTAGACCCCTTAGAGGTGGCATTGTTTTTACCTAATGACATTACTTTTATTTGTTGGCATTGTTTTTATCTCCATTGTTATTTCTTATTTTGTGATGCCAGTTTTAGCAGGTGAAGCGGTTTCTTTAGAAATAAAAAGGGCATCATCCACTATATTAATTTCTAAAATTTGCATCATCCAGAAGTTATATGCTCAGCCAAATATTTTCAGAGCCAATTTTAACGATACCCTACTTCGACATGGTTATGAAGTTGGTAATGTTAAACTCTCCAGCACCCACATTTGGGGAACATGGAGGTAACGGCCTATGACTGACTGACAACCATGTATTTCTCCATATTATATGCTTTTCGGTTCTAATTCTGTGATTTCATAACATGTTCACTATATTAATTTTGGGAATTTTCCTCACATTACACCATAAAAAATGCCACGAAGTTAAAGTAAGTTATACGGTGCTTCTATTATAAATTAATTACATATATGTGTGTGTATTCTGCACAATAATTAGAAGTGACTCTTTGTTTCCTAATTGCACTAACTAGTAGAAGTATCTAGAAAGTAAATAAACTATGGTGTTTGAATCTCGATCCCTCCATCGTGGAACTTTTTGGAACCAAAAAACCTTCATTGTCCAGATATATATTTGTTTGTAAGTATGAACAATGGGTTAAGAAAAAAATAGAAAAACTATTACAAGGACCAATATTGTTGATGATATTCTTAAGATAACAAAACTATATCCTCTTTTTTACTATAATGAAAATGCTACATTTTCTTTCCACATTTGTCCTATATTTTCTACAACATTAATGGTAATTGTTTGGTAGGTAAAACATATATGCCTTTAACTTTGTTTAAAGAAGAGATTGCGGCATTATCATGTCTCAATTCATTTTCTATTTATGTATTCATGCCAACTAGTCATGCAGACTTAAGAACATTCAGAGAGAAGCTTTTCAAATCTATGATTACATAAGCCTATATTATACATTATTATTTGTATCACAAAAAGTTTCTTTGCATATCTAATTTTAAAATTGAATTTTTTGAATCGTGTGTTCTATAGAAGATCATTGTTACATACTTACTTTTACTTTGATTGTTAACATTCTTAACTGAAGTTCAAAGAAATTAATTGCACAAGAGCTGAATGCATATTTTTGTCAATGTTTAAAGGATTCATAATGACTATCACATTCTTTTCATAAGAAAAACAATGTTGCCAATTACAATATGTTAAATATCAATTTTTCTTTGTCTTCTGGTAATAATCTATAGGATGATTTGTTCTTCACATGCTATTTTTTCTACACAACATTTCATTTGATGATATCAAATTCCTAAAAAAACAGTTCATACAACTCACCAATTTTAAAAAATATTCCAATCCAATTTATAGGTGTTAGTTATCAGTGCACTTCTCCACATATGGAGCATGTTGTAAAGATAGATAAAGGGAAACAATAGAGTTTATAGTTGTTATAAGTATACATAGACTGTAGGAATCTAGTGTAATGTTGATGATGTTAAGACGAAATGCGGTTTGAAGTTCATCTCAATTTACAACTAATAAAAAGATTGGCGATATAATAAAACCATAAGTTAAATAACATTTTCCAATGTTAGGAACCCTTCCCAAACATGACTACTTTGGACCAACCCAGCAAGGAAAACTCACGCCTCTCAAATAGCCCATAATTATTGGAGTCGGTTATAATGTTATGGACTCAAATTAATTCTTAGGATAATTCTATTACTTGGAAATTTAACTAGGTTCAATAACTTTATATGAACATGATCCTATCAACAAGGACACTCCTCATGCTCCAACTAAATTTATTGTTAAAAAAATAAAACTATTTTCATAAAAAATGCAATACATTTATCTACAATATAGGCTCACTAGGAATTTTAAGGATGACAAAATGATGGAGTTATTCATATCTTTTATTTGGTCTAGAAGAATGCTTCCTTAATGTCTGGTGTATCAAATACAAATTCTCGTATATTCAAATGTTAACAAGTTGTTTAGTAAATTTGATGGCCAAGAATACTGGTATGATAGAAAAGAAGGATGCTATGTATAGCTATATTCACTTTATCTTTTTTATTAATCCTTCACTTTAAGTCACACCAAGATGTCGAGTTCTAGATTAATAAAATTAAGTGTTACTTATGATTATTTGTTGACCTACTTTCTTAGCACCTTAAAGTAGTATTCTTATTCTAGATAGTTTAAATTATGGTATCTCTACTCTACTACCATTAGTGTAAAAATTTTTGAGCATATTATACCTTTGAATAAGTTTCAAATTAGTAAAATTTATGTTCATATAGTTAAGAACACTATGTTTCTTCTTTCTAACAAACATTATTGTTGGTATCTGACACCAAAGTTCATAGCTCAATGTCTATATAGAAACAAATACAAAATATTAGTGTAGGTTAGCAATTTTTTTTTCTTTCTCAAATACATACCTCAACATGATATGCTAGCTTTAACCTTCAAAGCTGACATTGCTAGAGGTTGTAATTGAGTTTTTTATGAATTGAAAGCTATAAAGTTGTAACTAATTTTTTTTATATGTTGAATGGTTTAGTTATCTATCAAGTTATTAACAAGGTTTCCCACAAGTTATACTATAAAAAATAAATATAGATCAATTATTAAAGTGATAAAAGGTCAAATATATGATAATTGCTTTCACTTTTTATATTATTTATGATACAATAAGAATAACAATGACGTCGGTAACTAAACAGACTTGTTGATATTTTTAGCATGGTGAAGTAACTAAAAAGCGATGTCTCGAGGTCGCAGACGAGGGAGGAGCGGGAGAGGGCGAGGGCATGGTGGTGGCTGGATCCCTGACTCTAGAGGGGGGAATGAGGGCGAGATCTCATCCACACCAATCATGGTGTCTCCGTCGAGTCCAAGTGTGGCAGATTGTGGCAAAGCTCGATCCCCACAGTCCTCTAACAGCTCGGTGGCCAAACCCTCGCAAGAGGAAACAGGTGGGAATACTGTTTCATCTTCGTCGTCGGCTACCCACCCTCAATCGCAGCCTCCAAAATAGCCTCAGGCAGACGCAAGAAGCAACCCGCTTGACCGGTTGGGAGCCTGCAGAGTCAGCCGAGATGCCAGAGATGTGGCGGTGTTACCATTATTCGAGTCGGAGGTGAAGGATGGCAAATCGCGTACAATGATTTTGAGTCAAGGTGTGTCGGACTGGTCCAGATGCATCTCAATTCGATTTGTTGGAAGGAAGCCATATCGGGCTCAACTCCTTGGTTGGATCATGAGACACTGGCACTCCAGCGGCGACTGTGTAGTGGTGGCGGAGGAGAAGGAAGGTTTCATTGTTATGATGCCGACCTCGACGGAAAGGGAATGGGTGTTGGATGAAGATCCTTAGATGATGGACGGCTCCCTGCTGGTAGTCCAACCGTGGGAGCCAGGGGCAAATCTTTCCCCTCTATCCTTCCTTGCCATTCCAGTCTGGTTTAGCATAGAGAACCCAGGCTTCCCTTGGACAAAGATGAATCTTGTGCGGGTTGCCAGCCTTGTGGGGAGGCCGCTCAACCTGGTGGATGCTTCTCTCTTGATTAGATGCCTTGAAAGTGCAAAAGTATGCATGGAGCTCAAGGCTCCTGCTTCGATACCTAGCTCAGTTTTGGTAGACTTAGATGGTGCCCAGAGATCATTGAAGGTTGACTATGTTGCAAGGCCCCTTGTTTGCACATGTTGCAGGTGCTACGGGAACAAACTCTCTTCTTGCCCTATGATTTGTAGCGAACCTAAGGTGTTCGAGGAAATGTAGATACGATTTGGGAAATACTGTGGTGTTCGTCAAAAGAAGCAAAGGTCCGGGAGAAAACCCTGGAGAGGAGATCAGTGGGAGAAGAAGGTACTGGCATTCCGGCTACACATGATTCATCCTCATCTACTCAACTGATTCTCCTAGAGCCAGACATGCTTTGCAGACAGCAAACTTCTGAATTCGGTTGCTTGAATTTGGAGTGGGAACTAGATGTTCCAACACAACCTAAGGTTACTAGTATCATAATTCAATTTGTTGGGTTGTCTTTTGATTACTATCAGCAACCAAGGGTCTTAGATGAGGATGGATATTCATCGACTAGCTCCATTGATCTTGATTCTGATCCATTCAAGATCAAGGATGAAGATAGATCAAGGAAAAAGAAAAAGAAGGGAAAGGAAAAAGATGTGAGTAGGATTGTCTCAGATTTGAATGATGCCTTGGATTCCTAATCTTCTTTCTTCTGTGAAGCTGTCAGCTACTTCCGTGGTTGTTTGTTAGGGTCCCTGATCAGATGTCTTATCCTGGAAGAAGTGAACTTCAATCTATGGCTCACCTTGAATGTAGGTGGCCGATTAGAGACCTTTCATGTAACACTTCTTTATGGGCGATACGACTGTCAGTGTTCTTAGATTGTTGAAGGTTGGTTGCTGAAGCTCAAGGTGGGTTCTGGATGAGTCACTTTCATCTGAATAATGAAGTCTATTTAGTTACCTTTCTCATTTGGAGTTGAGTTTGAAGTGGCAGTTCTACCAACTTTAGGGAGGTTGCATTGATGTGGTAGATCATGCAATACTCATTCAGACTTATGCGTTCTTGTCCTAGTTGTCTGGTATCTCAAGTAGCAGGTGCAAAATCTAACCTGGTGAATGGTTTCTAGCAAAAAAGCAAGGAGTTTTGCATAGATATATTTGTGGGTGGGGTTATTGAGTATGTATGATTCTCCTTCTTCTATGTCAGTTGTGTTTTCCTTGTTTGGTTTTTCCCTGCTCTTAGCTTCAGACTTTTGTGGGTTTTTCTTTATCGTTCCTGATTTTATGTGCTCTTCCTGTGTGGAGGCACATAAATCTAGTTTCTTTTATGAGGCACTTTGTACCTATAGTTTTGGTTTCAATAGTAACACATTTTTTTGCTGACCAAAAAAAAACAATGACGTCGGTCATTTTTTAACATGGCAAATGAGATGAATAATATCTTCCTTCAACTATTTTAGAACTTATATTTATTGTAATATGATCCCCTTGATCTTTTCATGATCGAAAAAATAGTGGTTTTATCTT
This sequence comes from Alisma plantago-aquatica, assembly GCA_963693085.1. Taxonomy (NCBI): domain Eukaryota; kingdom Viridiplantae; phylum Streptophyta; class Magnoliopsida; order Alismatales; family Alismataceae; genus Alisma; species Alisma plantago-aquatica. The sequence goes on from OY856409.1 coordinate 1,758,195,882, forward strand.
TTGCTAATATCACATAGTTATCTTTTCATTCGTTTTATTTCACATAAGGTATAAATTCTTAAAATATGAAACTTATGTGTAAAATAGAAAAAATATGTAATCACTTTTCTCGGTAACACATTAGCAAATTTTTGGTAATAAATAACTTTTTTTAATCAAAATCATAATAAACACTACCTATAACTTATTTGTTTCTCTTTCCAAATATTCTACCTTGACATCAAAAGATAAATTTTCTTATTGGGAATGGTATACAATGTTTTTTTCTTACCAAGAAAACACCTATCCTCAATATGTATAAAGTGTCATGGTCAATTCTTGGGAATAACATCCTTCAATTCCTATTGTAACATTCCAATCATGTGCTTGCAATATAATGGATTATTTAACAATGACTTCAATACATATTGGTCGTATGTTATTTGTATAACAATTATTTCTGTAAAACTTTTATAAGTGGCCTTATGATTAGTTGAGATAAACCAATTTACAATGTTGAGGTATGTATTTTGATATTAGTTTAAATTTTTTATATGCTCCATATGTTGAAAACAAATGAAAATGAATTATTTGTAAACAAATATTCACAATATACTTTGTTCAGTTATATGTTGTATAACTCAAATGCTTAAATATGACTACTATTGAACAAGTGTATTCTTGATTCATGAAATTTCAGTCATTTGAATAAAATGGTCAATATATCAATATGTTTTGTATGCTTCATTTATTTAGGTAATGTTTTTTTTGAAAAGATATAATGGTGTTAACTGAAAATCTTTTTCAAAACTACATGCATGATTTCTTAATAGTTAACCTTAGTCCCAAGTTGAGTGCTACAAAAATTTCTGTTGCTGTCATTTTTTACTCAATCCTTTGCTTCTACCTTCTTGTTTATTAGATTAAGGTTAGAGTCAAAATATATTTATGTTGTTCTTATGTTGGGTGTTAAATATCTCTAACATTGTTGGACATGAGAAAAAATATAGAGCATAGACAAAAAAATAATAGCATGTAAAGAACATGCTTCCATTTACTTGTTAAATTATTGTAGCAAGCAATCAATTTGATTGTTTAAGATATCAGGTAGTATACAAATGATAATTTGTTCTCCATTTCATAAAATATTTTGTATCAATATTTATCATGTTTATTTTTGACATAATGTTGATACAACATCTTTTTTTGTGAACGCAGATGAAATAAAAATCAAACAAATGAGTGAACTTATAATATTATGTGGGAAAAATCACAATGGATGATTGATGTGTAATATTTGTTTCTACAGTAAATGTTTTTTCACCTCTTAAACTCTTTTCATAACATCAAATGTTGAATAAAATATTTATACAAATAACCAGATTAAATATTGGAAGATCCATGTGTTTTCATGATACATGACTTTACATATAATTTAATATGGACACTTTGTTTACCTATATGTAAACATTTAGCATAAGTTGACTAATAATCTTGTAAGGTAATTATCTTTGAAGAATAAGATCCATTTAAACTAGAAACATGTGTCCAGTTTGAACAAGCTACTTGGTTAATATTTATATGCATATCTTAGTGCAAATCATTACAAGAAGTTAACGATAATATAACTTAATTCCATGAATGGCGTATAAAGACCTTCTCCACTTTACATAGAATTGATTTCCTTGTAAGGTGAATAGAAATTTGTAATTGATATCAAATGCATTTTTCTAATCCTATATTTGAATTGCACATATTATTTACATGTCAATTTGTATAAACATAATCTCCATGAATATATTGCTGATGTTTTCTCCTTGAATCTCATTTTAGCCCAGGATCATTTGTTGACCCACCTAGGCTATGTTAGTGGCGTACTCATGACTTTTCCCATGCCATGTACCATACATGGTGTGGGTTTGACCCACCACATGTATAGGTTTACCACGATACCATTTTTGTCTAACACAACATGCATAGATCAACTAGAAGAAACAATGATTCCAACACAATCCTAATTGATTATTAATTGAGATAATCTATTTCTACATCTTAGTTTTAATTGAGATCATATATTGAGACTTACATATAAAGTTACAATAAAGATGTTGGTTTGTTTGTCATACGTTTTAGAACCGCCAGGAGGGATGGTTTATAAAAGCAACTAAGTTATCTCATTTGTAGTTGTTTGATAGGGTTGGACCTCTCCACCTCACAATGACAATTTATATAAAAAGTTTCAATGAATACCACCATTTTATTGTTGTTCTATCCTTTAGGTTATCGTCCATGGTTTGTTAAAAATGGTGTTGTTCTATAGTCTTCTCAAGCAATCAATACACATTTCACATTTCATAATACATGCTATCATATAGTGTTGTTATCGGTAGAAAAATCCATGACTTTTATCCATTCACAGTTTATTCTCTATCCACTATGAAGCCTCTTGACATTAAAAAATAAAATTTTAACACCTATACCATCCTTACTTTTATATGTACTATCTAGAAAAGAGAATAGCATGATATTGCAGCATGGTGTATCAGCGTTATAAGAACAATTAAGTGATCATGGACTTAAATATGGTCATATGACATGCCAATTGTAAATTAATAGATAAATGAAAAAACAAGATATGACAATTTAAGCACATGTCGACAATGGGAAACTTCTCCTCAACTTATTGCATAGGCATGCATGATGGATGAGTGAAGATAGTTGAAACTGACAACAACTCTCATATCTTGAACACAACTAATCCTCAAGGCCACTTTGCACATTCCATCACTTAAGTGGAACAATTGTGTAGATGTCATGAATGACGTGTAGGTTATGAATGACATGTAGGTATAGATGTTATGCATTGTTTTCTAGGGTAGAACATTAGATAGAAACAATTGTGTACAAAGCATACAACAGTTATATCATTGGATGAGACAAATGTTAAACTATTTGTACTTTTTTTAATCAATTTTTATGACTTATCAATTGATTTTTTGTCATACAACTACTTAATGAAATGATAGTACCATATAGGTGACGTGCAAAGCACGTGCAACTGCTAGTGTACCACTAACAACAAAAATCGGTACAAAGGAATAAGGGTTTTGGATTACATCCAAACAAAGCATGTTCTCAACATCATCTAAGTTCTAAGGTCTATCACCATCCATTAGCATGTTAAGGAAAAATTTAGAGAGATCACAATAATATGCAAGCATAAAGAGTGCAATAATATAGGAGGTTAAGAGTTATATAACCCACCTTAAAGAAGATCAACTCTAAGGAAGGCAAGCTCCAAGCATAAGATCACCAAGGAAGATCAAGCTCCATCAAAAGCCCCACTTTCAGCCACAAGATCACCTCAAGAAAGAGGAAACACCAAGGTCAAAGTATAGATCAAGAAATACGGGCTGAACCAAAAGAAAGAAGGGGGAAAAGAGAGAAGAAACTCCCTCTCACTTGGGTGTCGCCTTGTCAAAACATGGCCTATTACCCTTGTGATGGGGAGCTTACTCTCAAGAATGAACACCATGTCAAAACATGGTCTAGGGCCAAGAAAAAGGAAGAAGATGAGGTAGAAGATCGAAAGAAAGCATTAACAAGGAAGATAAACACTCACCAAGGTTGAAGATGACCTAGGATCACCACAACACCACATGCAAGGGTTGAACCACCTCTAAAGAACCAAGAATAGATCCTTCTTGCTCCACCAAGCTCCAAGATCATCCAAGCAAGGAAGGAGAAAGAGGATGGTCGAAAAAGATCACTTGCATCGAGAGAAGATATTTAATATAGCAAAGGAGGAGAGAGGTAGGGCAAGGGATGAAGTGTCAATGAAAGAAGGCCCCAAAGGGACACTTGTCCACTCAAGAAACTAACATGCAACCACATAATGCACACATGCAATAGATGGTGATACACTCTTGGTTGGATCTCGACCACCTAGGACACCCAACCCTCATGTTGTGACCACAATAAACCAAGGGAACCACCCATGGTCATGACACACCACTAAGGACCACTAGGTCGCGACACAAGGTCACCACAAACCCTAGGTCGAGACCTCTTCACAAGAGCACCCATATCGACCCATGACACCCAAGACCATATCAGTCATGACAACCACACCTAGGGGAGGTGTCTCGACCATGAAACCCTCCAACCAAGCCCTAGGTCGTGACCAAGGTCAAGACAAACCAACAAGGTCATAAGGTCAAGGCACACCAAACCCTACAAAAACCCTAATCACCAATAAGGGTGATACCACTCAACTAAGGGTCCACCAAGGTGCACTAAAGCACCACAACCTCTCTCATGATTCCAAGAGAGAGAAAGAACACTCTTGAGGTGGAAAATTACAAGAATACCCCTTCAAATGGGTAATTTGCAATTTGCACTATAACTAGCATAGAAAGCACAAACAACATCCAAACAAGCTCAAACTGGAGACTAAAACTCTCCACATGCTCTAAGATCATCTCATAGGATTAGAGAAAGGTTCTAAACATAAAATTGAGCCAAAACAAATAGGGTTAACCCAAAACACAAGTCAGGGGTCTTATAAGACACACCCTGGGTGGAAGGGTACACACCTACACAAGATATATAGCTTGGAAGAAAGACACGCCCACTATGTACGGTTAAGATACCATAGATAATTTTAGTCTGAATTTAACATGTTGAAATAGTGAAGGAAATATAGAAAGTCAATCCATTTCCAAATAATTTCAAATATAAGGGATGAGGACAAACATAGAATAACAATTTGATACCATAGGACCCATGATTGAAAATTCAAAAATTCTTAAAAATTAAAGAAAAGAGAAATGGTTCACAATGAAGAATTTTTTGTACTAATCAAATTAGGGTTTTTTCCACTTTAAGGATAATTAGGGTTTAAGTCATCACATAGATCAAGAGAGAAAAAAAAAGTAATTGCCCAATTATGAATCAAAAGAATCCAAAAAGCCTACAATTTAGTCTAGATATATCCAAATTCAACCCTAGATCCTAAATAAGGTTGTAAGATCATATTAAACAAATTGATGAAGTTAGGTTAAACTCTCATTGATTACATTATCCATATGAAAGAAGTTTTTATTCAGTTGGAATTAAGTCATGAAACTCGCATCATTAGATGGAGAATACTTCACATCATGTTTTGTTTTGTTTTTCTATCATACTAGTAATTTATTACAAATTTTACATGTTTAAAAAATGTATCACTATTATAATAGAAAATAGGTAGAGAAGAAATTATGACCCTTCATGATTTTCTAGCATCTTATCCTCATGGAAGGAATTTCATTTTCTTTCCAAGGTCTAAATATGTTGTCACAAGAGAAAACCAAAAAATGAAGCCCCAAAAATGCCCTTTTGAGCATGACCTGTAAAACTTAATGCGAGGGTGAAATTTAGAAATCACCAGAGAGAATATTCGAACATGTTGCCATGACTATAGTTTTTTAACCTTGTTAACCTCTGAGCTAAGTTAGGAACCCAGCTATGAGGTGTAATAATACTCAAGGAATCCTCTTGCTGAGCCATCCTGGTCTTGATGACCATAGGCTTAAAACATGGGATGGACAAGAATGTTGGGAAGATCCTTTTGAAGATCAAAAAAGCTAGGAAAAGTGAGAAACAAAAATGGAACCAAAAAAACTCCAATGACAAGAATAAATACACTTAGGAGGTCCCTAGGAAGATGCATGACAGAATATAATGGATGGAGGAACTAGAAGTTAGATGTTGTTGTGACATCATAAATAGAACTACTAAACCACTAAGAAGGGGTAAACAAATAATACCTCCAAGTGCATGGAATTGATGATACAAAAAGCTTCTCTAGTGTCCAGGGAAGAATTATGAAGTGCTTCCCAATGTAAGAGGGAAAGGGAGGGGTTTCTAGGGGTTTGAGTACCCTTCCTGTGGTTTACGATTTCTTCCTAGAGATAGTCCTATAGGCATAACTGCCTAAAACCATGAAAAAGTTGTGTAGAGATGGAAGGAACAATATATGGGAAGATTGAGTTAGATATATATCTATATGAAAAGAGACCTTAGTAAACTAGGGATAAATCTATTTGGGAAACCACATGCAAGTTGATGGAGAAGAAATTGGGGAAGGATGATGAGGAGATAGGGAGATAGGAGAGAAAGGAAGAAACTTTTTATTTTTCATGGACGAGAGAGGATATTGAGAAGGAGGAGATGATGCGAGCATTATCAGAGCAGGGATCAAGGGTAAGAAGAAATACTACACATTAAAATTTGAGGGGAAATGAAAAATGAGCGTGATAGATACTAATGTTGTAAAGAAGTGAAACCACTTCCTTACTAAAATTTTGAATAACAAAACCTCCAGTCCAAACACACCTTCAAGGTATCTTGGAGTGGGTGTAAAATTTTCAAATCTTTATATAATGGTAATCAAAAGACCAATGTATAGCAGCGGAAGAAAATATTTGACTATTCAATTATAAAACAAAGGGTTACAACTTAAACTTACATCACAAGGATCCATGTAGAGGAAATCTAAACCACCTCAAGATTGTCTCCAAGCTTTAACTTTACAATCTAAGTCCGGGTCCACATGTCAAGCCATCCATGTCCTCCACCTAGGGTTGGAAGCATACCCCAGCAAAAGAGAAACAATAGGAGACATCAGCAAAGGCTGGTATGTGCATACTAAAAAGAAAATTGAGCAATATAAGGAAATAGGGACATCAAAATAAAAGGCTTCCCATGCAAGAGATAAGTACCACCCCAAACGGGTAACAAGAGAAAAGTAACATGACAAAAGGGATACTTGCCATAAAACAAAACAAATAAGATTGTGCAATACTAGCTCATAGAGAGAGTAGGGCACACACCCCACAATCAACATCAATAACATGCATGCATGTGAGATAAGCATAGCCCTAGAACAATATAAATACAAAGGCGGCCAAGGCTTCACATCCTTGAAAACCTGATAGAGAATGACTCACCATCAAACTCCCAATATATATAAAAGTTGAGCCAAGGCTTCACATCCTTGAAACTTGGGTATGGGGCACCACCACCACCATCCCATAAACAAAAAGGGCACACACCCAAAACCAATGTAATTTACACTACTCTAGTGCTACTGAATCACATAGCATGTTTAATGTAGAGGCAAGTAGAAAAGTATAGTCAAAAGATGATACAAAGGTTGCCATCACACAATGGACAACACAAACCATATAACATCCACTTCAAAGTGACACATATCAATATAAGAGACCAACATGCACCAAGGCACAAAATAAGATATCAAGAAAATATCCAAGTCCACAACAAGCAAGATAGTTCACACGAACCATGATATCAAGAGAATAGACATATATGTAGGCAAAATCCAAAAGAATGATAAAGTAGGTGAATTGCTCAATATGGATGAATAGGGGATACAACATACATCATAAGAGAGAAGAATTACTCAAAATGAATAATCGGAGATACAAACATACCTCAACTTCAGAGTCAACGATCCAAAGTCACATCTAGATCCAAGCCTAGGCATCCAAAAAACCTATTAAGCATATATGTGGAATTAGGGTTAGGTTTATATTAATTTCAAAAACCCTAAAAACTACCTTTTTATTATTATGTGAATTAGGTTATCAAAACTATGCCATATTTTAGGTTATATTTTCCTGAGTTCAAAACATATTTTATTATATTTTTTTGACTTATAAATTATTAGTTATGAATTATACAAGTTATTATCTTATTTAATTAGATCCATTAAATCACCCCTTTAAAACATTAGATTCAGGAGACAAAACCAACACCATTAGAAAGCCCTATTTTTTCTGATTCCAATGAGTATTTATTTAGATTTTTTTGATTAGTAGATTATTAGTTATGGATTTTATAAAACCACCCAATCGGAGAGGAGAGAAATTCCATGTCAGCGTGTATCAAACGAGAACGAGAGAGAGGGAGCGAGAGTCCACGCAGACCTGGGCCGGCCATTCAGGGCTGCCCATGTCAGCGGATCTCAAAACAAAGTCAGCAAGGTCTTGTGCAAAGAAATTAAAACACGGCCGAACGAAAAGACCATTATGCCATTCGATCGGAAAACTAAAACTAAGTGGAAGACGAGGGCAAGGCAGGCATAACACAGAGGGGATTTAACCCCGCTCTCAAGAGCAACCATGGCCGCAAGAACAAGCTTATGCAAGCTCAGAAGGCAAGATCCTCAAACGAGAAACCAAGGACGAACCACAACGAAAATCTACCCAGACGTTCGATGAACCACGACGAACTCGAGGAGCCAGACAACGATGAAGGTCGTGGAGAAAAATAGAGATATGCGAGTACAGGTTCACACTATCCAAAAAGGGGGAAAGTGAAGATACTCACCCAGGTACCCAATCGGTTGGATCAAATGCATTAAAGGAACCCCAGCAACCAACCCGAGTCTTCTCCGACGACGGAGAGGGTCCCAGACTCCATGCCAACCAGCTGACGACAAAAGAAAGTAGCTGGAGTAGGGGGGGCATGCCCAAAGCCTGACGGGGCCAAACCAAAGCAAGAAAAATGGAGTTGGGACCCCAACGGAGGTGAGGGAACCGTTCCTTCGTTGTCTGATGGTCCAAAGCGACGAGGAGATGAGAAGAAGCAGGAAACAGGGGAAAAACAGAGCACCAGTGCGGCACTAGAAGTTGTGGGGAAAGGGGGTGACAAACCCTACTTTTATATGGTCATCAGGTGCGGAGGAGAGAGAGGATGATGAGGGCGAAGAAACCAGGAAGGAAGGTGAAGAGGGAAGAGAGGAATCAGAGAAGGAAACCAGGGAGAGAAACCCCCATCACTGCGTGCGAAATCGGAAAGGGGAAAGGAAGAAGAGAATCCAGTTGCCGCTGGATCAAAATCCAAGGGTCAGGATTGAACCCGAGAAACCAAAACAGGAAAGCAAGCGTGACATATCAAATACTAAAGTGAGATTAATTTAATGTACATAATTTCTCTTTCCTCTATTAAGGGTTCTATTCTTATCCAAATTAGACCAAACTTGACACACAAGTTAAATTAAACATGTAGATTCCAAATCTATAATTAGATTTCACTTTTGGAAACTTTAGATGTATTATTTAGCATATTCTTTGTTTCTCTTTCCTAATTCATTAATGACACGTGGATTATCCAAATTAGGTGAAATTTCATCCACAAGTTAACTTAAGATGTATTGAATACGAATTTGCCTTTAATTCCAACTTTTGGTATCATAAATTATATTATTGAGCATTAATGCATTTTATCAACTTTCTCTCTCCTAAACATACCATGTTATTACAAAGTTGTCCAAAATAGATGAAAATTGACATGTAGGCTTATTTTGATGTGTAGATTACGAATCTAAGATTATTTTCCTCTTTTGAAGTCATTTATTACTTTATTTGATATTTTGGGGAAAACACTCATCTTCTTTTCCAATTTGAATTAAATGAATTATTATTATATGAATAAAGTGAAACTTGACTCCCAAGGTAATTGGAACCCAAGGAACATGATTTTAAACTTATATTTCACTTTTGGGATTTCTTTTTATGAGATATGTGATATGTCCCATTAGAGGTCCATAAGATCATTATGCATCCAATTAAGTTATTCATCATCTTATTATCACCAAATAAATTATATGACATATTAGATTACATTTTTCATGCATTAGATTATTAGGATCACTCTATCCTCAACCTTATTTGGCTAAGACCAAAAGGTTAAACTTCTAGGGTAGGGTTCGAGATCCGGTATGTTACAACACTCCACCCCTTAAAAGGATTTCGTCCTCGAAATCAATAGATCCAAACATCAACTATCAACTATTCTCCACCCCTTAAAGGGTTCAACCTAACAAGTCAAACTAAACAACTTTTTAAATCTACCCACATCCCTTAGTTATGAAAGTTTTTAGAGATTAATATTTCCCATGTATCCAACTAAATTCACCATCTAGGGTTGAGTTTTTAGGTCCTCGTGTCTCTAAACTATCAACCCTACATGAACATTCAAAGTCATAGGGTAGGTCAGCTACATCATTATACCAAACCTAGTCACAAAACTAAGGTTTCTACTCAACTAGAGTTTCTCTTCATTGTGACTTAGTTTGAGAAAACATCGACAAACCTGAGAAAACTTTTGTACGTATAGTAGTATAATGAAAATAATTTTTGGAGATAAGAATCATTGCGAGGTGAAAACAAATAGTTGGCCAAAACTCAATGCGAAAACCAAGTCACAACTTTTCCATATGAATACTTCCTCATAACCTAATCTCATCCTCAAAACAAACCTCGTTGCATAAGAAGATCATCATTGATCAAATCTAGGGTCAACATCTCACTTAGAGCTAACTAACAAAGTCAGGGTTCTAAAAGGGAGACAAAATTGAAATAGTCGATTCCGACTACCATGGGCTCTGATACCATGCTGTAAAGAAGTGAAACCACTTTCTTACTAAAAATTTGAATAAAAAAACCTCCAGTCCAAACACACCTTCAAGGTATCTTGGAGTGGGTGTAAATTTTTCAAATCTTTATATAATGGTAATCAAAAGACCAATGTATAGCAGCGGAAGAAAATATTTGACTATTCAATTATAAAACAAAGGGTTACAACTTAAACTTACATCACAAGGATCCATGTAGAGGAAATCTAAACCCAATAGAATCCAATGCATGACATAAAGGTTTCTGAACTAAGCCCAATAGAATCCAATACATGAGATAAAGGTTTCTGAGGCTAAGAATTCAAGTTTTGGTATAGGTTACACTTTCACATGAGGAGTATTGCATGTCCCTAAATGAAATAATATCATTATAGATGATATTATATGATTAAATAAATCTAGTACTATCTCATCATATCTATAATGTGATCTATACTTCATTTTCGGATCTTCATTTAGATGGTGATGGTTTGATCCTCAACTTTATATTACAAAATTAATTAGGGCTAGGAATCCTAAGGTAAGTATGGAAAATAACATGTGATAAGTAAATGCTATGAAATGTAGTATAAGAACCTCTTGAAATTTAGATCAATTGAATTTTCTCTGAGACCAACAATTATACATAATAATATGATTACTTGTCTATAATACCTAAAACAAGTTACGGCCCCTAACTAAATTTACACATCTTATTTTGATTCTAGATATACTATTGATATCTAATTAATGTTTAAATAATCATGTTGAGTTGATATTGATTAGGGATAGTAAGATCACTAGTAATAGATATGTTTACCAATTTAAAATAAATGAGTCAAATGATTGTCATAAATCCCAGTTCAATTATGAGACTTTTAGGTTAAAGTGTAATAAAGGATCACATGATTATTATGGTCTATTACACCTATACGATAGTGATTTTTGGTAGGAAAAGTAGAAATCATTGGTGGATCTATGTTAAACCTAGACAAAATATGAAGCCCCAATACCTAAGTCAAAACCTAGTTGATCCCAAAACATAACCTTGAAGTATAAATCAAAATGATAATAGACGCTTCATGTGTTTATATAGAAATTATAGATTTAAGATCATATTCCCACCACAAGATATCATTTTATGATTATATCAAGTAAGTTTTTCATGCTCTTTGTACATGTCCCTTCATCATATATAAACTATTAGTGTAAATTATAAGCTTTAGATTGTTCTTTCATGTGTAGTAGTAAAAGTGCGTTTAAACTTTCAGTTCATATAATGTGATAGTCTTCTCTTGAACTTTTTTATTTTTTAGTCTTTAAGCATGCTTGCCAGGAACTAAAGATTGTAGATTTTGTTAAGCTAAATTATTGGACTTCAATTCTCAGGAATAAACTATTTCAATACATCATTGAATAGAAAATTAGTTTTCCTTAATATTTCATATTTAGATTCTGATTCAAATCTATATTACATATTTGGTACATAGATAAGATATTCATAGTCAAAATATTTATGCTTGAAAAATCAAAACTTTATATAATGACATGTCATAATATGGTAAGTCCTCGTCAGAGGTCCCAGGACATGCAATGGGCACTATGTCCACAAAGGGTGCAGTGGGCCATAGAGGAGACTTAAATCTCATTAGATGGTGCATCGTGTTGTATAAGACACTTAGGTTTCAACAAAGGACACTACATGCCAACATAGGGTGCATCATGTCATCGAGTACACTTAGGTGTAAACAAAGAGCACTACTTTCCAACATGGGTGCATCATGCCATAGAGTACACTTCAATGTCAACAAAAGGTACATCATGCCATAAAGAACGCTTAAATGTCAACAAAGGGCACTAAATGTTGATAGAGGGAGCAACACACCATAGAGGGCACTTTGTTGTCAATAGAGGGATCAGTGTTACAATAAAGAAGGACTTATTGTATTAAAATATCCACAAACAGATAAAAATGTAAGTAAAATATACATTAGTATAATATAAGTCGACAACTTTTAGTTTCTAGTTTCATCTTTTGGTTGTAGCATATTCACAACTTTTCTTATTAGAAATTCAATGATACTTATTCTAGCATAAATATACTTGTTTGTGCATGGTTAGGTCTGTTATGTTCACATGTATTGATATTCAAAAAGAGTTGACAAGACAACAATGAATCTACATATTGAGGAGGATTTCTTGGTGGGGCATCATCTAAACAATTTAAGAGTTTACATTAGAAATGCCAAATTTGGTATCACGTAATAGATATATTTTGTAAAGCTTGTTGTAGTATGTTTCTTTGTTAAGAATAAATGAGAATATTTTCTCATCATAGTTCTATGGTAGTTTTTCTCTATCATTATTATAATGTATATCATGGTTATGATACTTCCTAGGGGGAAATTAAATGGTTTCTTATGCTTCCACCCATGTGTTATAGAATGGGGGGTGTTATAGACTGCCCACCCATTGGCCACTCAGCTAGACAAACCCTCAAGCATCAAGAATCGACCCCACCAAGCCATCAACCCTCTCAAGTACAAGTACACTCATTGACCCTCAATACCAAGATGACCCATTGACCCTCAAGGTTAGCGAACCCATTGACCTTGTTCATAGAACCCATCGACCTTGGTCATTGTGAACCCCCTCAATCTTGGTTAGTGATGAATGCCTCATCCTAGGTCACGGTGATGAGCCAACAACCACCTAGGCTCAACCATCAACCCTCCAAGAGTGAGACATAGACATCAACATAATGTGAAATATTGACTTCACAAGCTTAAAACGATAACATCCCAGACTTGGGTTATGCTTTAACCCTAGATGTTTTGCTTAATAAAGTTGATTATATGCTCGATCTTATCTTTTGAAAAGTAATTAAGACTCAAGAGGAGCTTATGTTTCAATTTAAGTCCTTTTTTATTAATAAAGTAATTGCCTATTTTGGACTAAAGTGCAAATTACCCAAATTGAGGGGTTAACTTGCAAATGTTACATGATAAAGTGTTCCTAAAGTGTTGAAGAATCATAAGAATGAGAATGATGCAGAGGTATGGCTTGTGATAGCCTGAGCACTAAGAAAGAGTTTTATAAGCAATGTTTGTGCATTAAAACCTAGTTTTGGTGTAATGTGCAAATTACCCAAAACCTAGGGTTCAATATGCAAACTACCACCTCTACAGAATCCCTCATGTTTCTTGGCATCATGTAGATAAAATAAAATGAGAGGGGCGTCTCATTTGAATCACTTTGGAGGAGAGAGAATCTTGATATTAAAATAATCAAGATTTAAGCATAATAGAAACCCTAATTCAATTTAATGCAAAAATAAATATATTAATTGAAGTGCCCTTCAACCAAATATGAGATGGTTGAATTTGCATAAGTGTGAACGTCCTTGTTCCTTGCAAAGGCAACGAAAATATCCTAAGTTAGTGGAGAGACCACTCACATTAGTTAACTAAAAAGTAATATCCACTAAATATGGGATATTAGTATTATATGAATTAAGGTGCTTAATTGCTTTTCCTTTAATTCATGGATAATGAAGAGGAATTCGAAGGTGGAAATGATACCTTCGTATGCAAGGAAGTTACGGGGTTAAGTGACACCATTTTGGGGAGTTGAAGGATTATTATAAGACTTTCTCTCTCATTGAATTTCCTTATATACATCCCATTTTCCACCCACATAAGGACTCTTTTTCAGATTTTCTTTCTCTCCTTGCTTTGTCTGAGCAAAAGGGAGCTTAGGAGAAACATGAGTACGAACTCAAACCTATAGGTAAGCTCCTTAATCATCTTCAACCTTGATTTCATGGTGGAAATCGAAAATCAATGCTTGATTTCTTCTTTTCTCCATTCAATCTTCAATCCTAGCCATTTCTTTTCACTCAAAGACTTGAGGACGAGCCTTGGGAGGTTGAGAAAGCTTCATTCACCATTGAAGGCGTGAAGCTTGAAGCTTTGATTCAACTTTGAAGGTGGGTTATATAACTTAAATCCTTAAACATTGTTATTAATTTCATTCCTTTATCATTTATTGATTTCTCCTTCACTTTCGATTTTCCATTTGATTAGTTGTTGAAATTACCACAATAATCACAGAAAATTTTGGAGGTCTGGATCTTGAAGATGATGATGTCTTCTTAAGCACACACCTCAACAAAGTACATGAGCAAACGGTTTCAACATTGGAACCAATCGGTTTCAAGATCGATTGAAACCAAACGGTCTCAAGACCGTTTGGGAGTAAACGGTTTTAAGACCGTTTGAGATCAAATGGTCTCAAACCATTTGGAGAATTAATGCTGATGTGGATGGATGATGATCCAATGATGTCAATTGATTTGGTTTTAAAGGTTCCATGTATGGATGATCCACTAATTGCAAGCCCTAATCGATTGAATTGATTGGAACCCTAGTTGAGGGAATCGATTTCAAGGTTGGATGATCCAAACGGTCTCAAGACCGTTTGGAGGTCAAACAGTCTCAAGACCATTTGAGACCAAACGGTCTCAAGACCGTTTGGTGGTCAATGGTTAATTGAGGTGGATAGTTGGAGATCCAAGGGCTACAAGTTGAATTGCTTTCAATGGTTCAGATGATGGATGGTTCCATGATTGAAATCCCTAAATCGATTTGATGATGGAAACCCTAATTGATCCATTCGATTTCAAGTCAATAATTGATGATTCGGTTTCAAGACCGAATGAGAATATTCAGTTTCAAAACCGAATGGATGGATTCGGTTTTAAGACCGAATGGATAATTCGGTTTCAAAACCGAACGGATGATTTGGCTTCAAGATCAAATGAATGTATTTGGTTTCAAGATCAAATGGTTTGATTCGGTTTCAAGACCGAATGGAGAGATCCAGTTTCAAGACTGAATGGAGGGATTCGGTTTTAAGACCGAATGAGTTGATTCGGTTTCAAGACCGACTGACTTGATTCCGTTTCAAGACCGAATGGGTTGATTCAATTTACAATTGGTCAAGACCGTTTGTAGGTTAAAGTACATCAAGACCGTTTGAAGGTCAAGGTACTTCAAGACTGTTTGAAGGTCTAATTGACTCAAACCGTAAAAGTATAATTAACGCCATGATTGTTGATGATGTTTATCAAAGGTAATTACAATGGTTGTACCTTCAAGATACTTAAGTGATTAGTACCTTTTGAGGGGTTAACCTATGATGCTAATGGAAGCAATGAATTAATACACTATGTCAACCCTTCATTCGAGTTGAGTTAACCTAATCTAATCAAGTTTGATGTAATTAACCTTCTAGAGAGGATGAGAGAGAGAGGAACTTATACATGAATGATAATCATATAGTGATTAAACCTCAACACTCTCAACATAAATACAATATGTAATTAGGGTATGATCCTGGATAGAGAGATCATGAAACCCTAATTAAGAAGGGTGATGAACCCTAACCCTAATTTAGGGTAATGTTAAGTATAACCCTAATATAGGGTAATGTGATGTGTAACCCTAATTCAGGGTAATGATATGAGAAACCCTAATTTTGGGGTAAAGCTACATGAAACCCTAATTTTAGGGGAAATGTTATAAGAAACCTTAATTCAAGGTAAGGATGTAATGTGAAACCCTAATACATGGTAATGAGATATGAAACCCTAATTCAGGGAGATGTTATGTATTATGAAACCCTAAATTGAAAACCTAGCCCTAAATTGTGTAAGGAGATGAGTAACCCTAATTGATATGAATTGGGAAACCCTAACCCTAATAAGGGTATAAGTGGTGTTATTTTGTATAGCATGGTGCTAAATTGTAATTGATATAATTGTTATCAAGTGTGCTAACCATGTAGGTATCATGAGATGATGAGCATAGCCAGGTATGAGCTATGATGTTTCAATTATTGTTGTTATTGGGCCTTGTGAGCCATAACATGCTTTGTTGCCTAGTGAGAGGTAACAAGGAATGAAATGGGCTTTGAGAGCCATGTGAGATGCTTGTGTAGCAAGTATTATATTTACCTTGGTCAGATGACCTGAAGGTGTTTTAGTTACTTGACAAGTGGTAACAAGTGTTCTTTGAGGTACTAAGGGTTTGAATACCCATTTTCTATAATCATGATGATGAGTTTGTGAAAAAATGAGAATGCTCCTGATGAGATGAGGGATTGAGATCCCAATGCCTTATATTAGATTGAACAGTACTTGATGAAAGTATTACCCATTCTTTGTAGCAATTGTTAAAATAATTGATGTTTGGAAACTTGTCTAATGCTAAAAAATATGGTAATACACTTAATTAATCAAGTGATATCATATAATGTAGTTGCCCTGACCACAGATCCATCAGCGTCAGAATTTGCTGAATGGTGAAATGAGTTAACACTCGGAGCACATATTTTTGAATATGTGGGGGTAATTGGGCAATTACATCCTCATGCCCCATAGGAATGGTTGCGGGATATATCCTATGTACAGGATTGGTTACAAACCATACCCCAGTATGAGTATGGCTACGGGACATGACTCCATGATATGATACCAGGCATTGGCTACGGGCCATAACCCTGAAGAGAGTATATGTTGCGGGCTATAACTATATAGAGAAGATGCCAATATACCCTGGAAAGCTAATTGCAGTCGACACATGATGTCTCTACCATATAATCTCATACTGACTGAGAAGGTTGAGGTCTTGGAGTTCGGCTCTTCCATTGACCTTGTGTGGTACCAATGCTTAACGTAATCGTGGTCGGTTGGAGCATGAATGGTATACTTCATCTCTTCAGGGCATTAAGAATGATTGTAAAATATAATCAGTTGTGTAGTGTATTTGCTTAAGGTTGAAATACGAGAATCAATAGTTGATGTTATCTTGCTTAGTATATCTAAGATAGATAAATGTTATACATGTTCTTCATTTCCTTATTGGATAAGTGACATGCTGCTTTATCAAGTTATAGCTGAAAAGCTTGAATAAGAATATTGCTCTAAATTGTTTAGACATTGATTTAATTGTTGTTGAATATATATATAATTCCTCTGCTCAGTTTTATTCTAACAATCTACAATAATAATGTTTTGGCGGAGGGTTATATCTCTCGCTGGGGCAATTTCAATTGTCTCACCCCCGTGGGATCCAACTTTTTAGGTAGACGCAGAGGAAGAGGAAGAAACCCTACAGTAGGGGAAGAGCAGCAGTAGTAGGGACAGCAGTGATTTCTTAGGTGGAGACACTGGCTGTCATGTCTTGTATATGTGTACATAGAGTCCTATGTGTCGTCTCTGTACTCTCAGGTCCTCGGAGTCAGTAGATGGTCATTAATAAATTGATCTGAGATTTTGTCTTGATGCCTCAAAGTTCTAATGATGCCTGTGTATAGTTTAACAGAGCAGTTGATGTTGAAATCTTGAGATGGAATGGTACAAGAGATGTACTTGTGAACCAGAATGTAATTGAATTACTTTGGTTCTTTTTGAAAGAGTCTTCCAATGTATGGATCTCTTTGTAAATGTTTTAATTTTTAGTGATTCACAGTAATTTGCTACTAATGAATGCTTCCGCTTAAGTAAATCATGTTTTTGTGATTTGTATGCCCCAAGTTTAGTGGTATCAGAGCTCTAGGTTCGTTGAGTCTACAGAGACATAGGATTAAGTCATTGAGTCTGTTCTAGTGTCTTCCAGTTTATCTGATAGTGACTTCTGCTCATATAGGAGGAGAAGAAGAACTTGAAGATGTCTGGATCACACGAAGAACACGCTGCTGAGAATAGTGTTGTACCAGGAGGAGGTGCAAGGGACCAAGTAGGGAGGAACATGTACCTAAAAAGCCCCAGTTTGACCTGGCTATGATAGAGAATCCAACTTTCAACGCTCTATTTGGGCAGTTCATGGCAATTATGATGCACATGACGGATAGGATGCCACCACCTACACCGAGGGCACCAGCCCATAATGAGGGACAGGGAGCTGGTAAGACTTTTGAGAGGCTTTGTCGGGTAGGAGCCACAGAGTATGCTGGTACAGCTGACCCAGCAGATGCAGACTTATGGTTGACTGAACTTGAGAAGGCTTTCAGAATCCTCAATATTCTTGAAGATGAAAAGGTGAGGCATGCAGTGTACCTACTGAAAGGGAGTGCTCGTCATTGGTGGACTATTGAAGAAGGTAAAAGGCCAGGTGTCAAAGTCAGATGGGAAGAATTCTGACGATAATTTGTCATTAGATACTTCCCTAAGACTTACCTAGATGATAAGATATCTCAGTTTGAAAGGGTAAGACAAGGACCGATGAACATTAGCGAGTATGAGGCTAAGTTCATGGAGCTTTTGCGATTCTGTCCGCATATGGCAGCTACCGATGAGGAGAGAATTTGGCATTTTGAGAAGGGGTTGAACGCTGCATTGACCACTCATGTGTCTGCTTTGGAGAACAGGTAGAGGTCTTCCACATTTCTGGAGTCTGTCAGACGGATAGAGAGGTCTGTAATTGAGAAGCGACAGACCAATGGTAAGAAAGTGTACACTCAGTTCCAAGGACAAAGGTCTGAGAGCTTTAAGAAGCCAAGATTTTCTGCACCGACAGCACCATCAACATTCAATACTCAGACGCAATGGATGTCAAGTAGGGGTAGGGGTCAGAGTATTGTTCCAAATAGAGCCCCCAGCACCGCATCAACATCAGTGACCGGACCTCATAGACCCTATCCTAAGACCAGGATCTATCATCAGTGCAGACAAGTGGGACATCTGGCAAGGGATTGTCCAGTCGGGAACACAATGGTGACTCAACCCCAGAGGTAGAGTCAACAAGGATCTCAGAGAAAATAGTTTTCTAGTGGTGCTAGAGGACGTGGGCAAGCATCCCAAGTTGGTTCGTCAGCACCCAACAACCGAGCACCGGGTCAACAGCAAGCAACGACTAGATTCGATGTGATGAATCAACCTGAAGCAGTAGTTAACCCACGAGTTGTGACAGGTCAGATGGAACTATTTTATTCTGATATGTCTACATCCTGCTTCATATCTATTTTAATCGATCTGGGTGCTACGCATTCCTTTATCACTTGAGAAGTGATTCTTGATTGCAATATGACAGTTGGTCATAGGGCAGAGAGTTTGATGTTGCAAACTCCTTTGCTTGGATCTGCAGTGTTGCGGGAGGTGTGTTCTCCCTGCATTCTTTCCTTTTCTGAACATCGCATTCATGTGGATCTTATACCACTTGAGATGCACGGGTTCGATATAATTCTTGGGATGGACACCCTATAAAAGTACAAGGTTGTCTTGGATTGTAAGTCTAAGCAAGCTATGTTCACAGATTACGGTGACACATGGATCTTTCAGGGAGATAGAAAGATTCTTCCAACTTGTCTTGTGTCAGCTATGGTAGCTGAAAAGCTGATGAGACAAGGATGCTTTGCATTCTTGGCACATGTGGTAGACACCACAATGGAGAGCCCTAATCTTTCTGAAGTTCCAATAGTTGGGGAGTTTGAAGATGTATTCCCTAAGGAACTTCCGGGTGTACCTCCACCCTGAGAAATTGATTTTGAGATTAATCTAATCCCAGGAACACAGCCAATAGCACAAACACTGTATAGAATGGCACCTGCTGAGATGGAAGAGCTCAAGAAACAGCTGTAGGAGTTGCTTGAGAAAGGTTTTATCCGACCGAGTACTTCACCATGGGGTGCTCCGGTTCTCTTTGTTAAGAAGAAGGACAGATCAATGCGGTTATGCATTAATTACAGATAGTTAAATAAAGCAACTATAAAGAACAAGTATCCTCTACCAAGGATAGATGACCTGTTTGATCAGTTGCGTGGTGCAACTATCTTCTCTAAGATAGATTTGAGGTCGGGATATCATCAGTTGTGTATCAAGGAGAGTGACATACCTAAGTCTGCCTTTAGGACAAGGTATGGTCACTATGAGTTCATAGTTATGTCGTTTGGACTAACTAATGCACCAACTGCATTCATGGAACTCATGAATAGAATCTTCCGGCCTTTTCTTGATCAGTTTGTAGTAGTCTTCATATATGACATCTTGATATACAGTAGAGATGCTCAACAGCATGAGCAGCACCTCCGTCAGGCTTTAACTTTGCTAAGAGAGCATAAGATGTATGCTAAGTTTAGCAAATGTGAGTTCTGGTTACCAGAAGTTTCTTTTCTAAGACATGTAATATCTGCCTCAGGTATCCGTGTTGATCCTAAGAAGGTAGAATCTATCCTGCAATGGGAACAGCCAAAGACACCGATGGAGATTCGTAGTTTTCTTGGACTGGCAGGCTACTACAGGAGGTTCATAAAGAACTTCAGCTTTATAGCTTTACCCCTAACCAAGTTGACCAGGAAGGAGGTTCATGTTGTCTGGAATGACAAGTGCCAACATTCTTTCCAGTTATTAAAGGAAAGGTTGACAAGTGCACATGTGCTGGTGTTACCTGAGCAAGGGAAGGGGTACATAGTTTTCTGTGATGCATCTAAGAATGGACTAGGATGTGTGTTGATGCAGGATAATCAAGTGATTTCTTTTGCCTCTCGACAGCTTAAGAAATATGAGGAGAATTATCCAACACATGATCTAGAGATAGCTGATGTAGTCCATGCTTTGAAAATCTAGAGACATTATCTCTATGGAGAAACATTCTAGATTTTCACAGACCATAAGAATCTAAAATATATCTTCTCACAACATGAGTTGAACATGAGACAACGCCGCTGGATAGAGTTAATCAAGGACTACGATTGTACAATTGATTATCATCTAGGGAAGGCTAATGTACTGGCTGATGCACTAAGTAGGAAATCATCATCACCAGCCTTAGATAAAGCACAGTTGAACTCCTTAGTGTGATTTAAAAGAGATATGCTTATCTCCTTGAGGCAAAACAATATACAGCTTAAGATATTGTTGTTAGCCGGGTTGTTAGCTGAGATGCACATAAAACCTACTCTGACACAGCAGATTAAAGAAGCACAGCAAGTTGATATTGTGGTTCAGCAGATCCGGTCAGAGTATGGTAGTGAGAAACGGGATGGCTTCCATGAGTTAGAGGATCAGGTAGTCTGTTACCATGGTAGAATGGTAGTACATGATGCCAATGACTTAAGGAAGTTAGTCTTAGAGGAGGCTCATTCTTCGATGTATGAAATGCATACAGGGAGCACCAAAATGTATCATAACTCACTACTACAGAAACAGCCTTTGGCGTCGGTTGTTTAACCCCCTTTGGCATCGGTTTCTGAGCGACGCCTATGTGGGTGCCACTAAAGGTCGAACACTTCGGCGTCGGTTTTTTAACCAACGCCTATTTAACATATAGGCGTCGGTCTTTTAGTAGATAACCGACACCAAAAGGGTTCGCGCCATAGAAAACGGTGTCATCTAGGACACATTCTGCGTCGGTTATCTACTAAAACACCGACGCCTATACTTCAAGATGACACGGCCGTGATTCCCTGCACGGCCATGTTTAGTACTATAGGCGTCGGTTTTATATGAATAACCGACGCCTTTTCCACCACGGCCGTGCTATCCTGCACGGTCGGGTTGTTTGTACTATTAGGCGTCGGTTTTTATCAAATAACCGACGCTATAGGTCTTTGCTGACGGTTTTCTGTAAATAACCGATGCCTATATCTATTTTTTTTTCATATCAGTTTGCAGGCCTGCTGTGGCTGGTCAGCAGGATGAGAACCTGCAGTTCAGTTTTCTGAACTGCAGGTTTACGACATCCATTGATATCAGCCTACAAACAGGCCACAAACCTGCAAAATTCACAAAAAATAATTCACACAAGTAGATACATTCGGACATCAATTCAATTCTCACATTCACACATATAGAAACATTCAAATACATGTATTAACATTCAGAAATATTCATTTACAAAGTATCATTCATTATCGCTATCAACATCCCAATTATATCTTACAGTTGCCACTGCTTGTATGGCTTTTGCCCATTCTTCTCTTATTTCAATTAATGCTTCCATCGTATATGGAGCATGTATATTTTTTAAGCGTTTACCTGTTGTGTTTTCAGTTTTAAACACCTGTAAAGAGAATGATGTATATATATAAGTAATAATATAAAAATAAGATTGATATATTTCATACTAACTAATGAGACTATATATAATACCTCATGTATGGTATCGATGTCCAATGCGGCATGTCGGATAATCATCTGCATAAATCGCATCACATAGTATGCGCATGCCCAACCATTGTCTTGTGTAGCGCACTATAAATTGAAACATACAAAATAATACAACTAAGCACAATTCACATCAATAATATATACATTGGAGTCGGGAACTTACTTGTACGTTCTGCCAATTTATTGGCTGGTTCTTTTTCCTTGGGACCGTTCCTCCAGCCTTTTTGAATGCATCTAAACCCCTACATATTAATATAACACAGTAAATTGCATAAGTAAATAGTAATGTAATAACATATGTTAATAGATACAAAAATGAAATATTTCTCACCAGAATAATGGCATTCTCATTACGTGTCCAATTTTAGTGTTTAATGTACTTCCCGCGGGATCTAGATAATAAACAGTGAACGTCCCGGGGACAATAACTAGTAATTCCCAATGTCTACCGCTATAGGTAAAAAGTTAACAATTAATAACTCAAGATGCACAATAAAAATGGAATTTTCTTAAGTCTAAATTATAAATAAAGTAAACTTACTTGACATTGAATGGAGCTATTATTATCGTCTTCTTTTGCTGACCAAAAATTGTAAAAGCATCTATACAGTATTGTTGAACATTATCAGGGTCTTTAGCTACCAAACTAATCAATGAAGGAATCAAAAATCCCACATGATCAAATGCAAATTGTTTGCAATGATCTTCGACTAAGTAGCTGCAAAACATGTATTACGTATGCATTAATATATAAGAAACCAGCTCACCGGATCTTACACAAGGTATATGGATGTATAAATAAGATCTCACCTTATCCATGTCTCTATCATTGATGTATTCAACCACTCATACATAAACAGCTCAATAATATCTTGTATAAATAAAGAGCTATCGTATGATTGTCCTGCATAATCTGCATCTAAAGAAACAATTATAGGGCAATGTATATTATGTGCCCGTAGCCAACATGCCATTCCCCTACAAGCAGGACCTAACGGGTATGTTAGGTCAGTTGGAACCCAACTTGGTAATGCGGGAAGTGGAGGTGGAGGCCTAGGTGCTCCGGTTGTCTTCTTTTTAACCTGTATATATAATTTCATATCAGTTGACCTCATATATACACATTAACAATTTAAAGTAATGTAAATTTATCTTACAATTTTAGTAGTGTAGACGACATCTGCTTTGGGCCACAATATCACCCCGCCTTCTGCATCAGCAAGTGTATCAATATCCGGGTGGGGATATGGCAATGTAGCTTCTCTCCAATCGGGTAACACACGTATCGAGCTCACACGAATGTAGCCCTGTGGCATTGGAGTCCCGTAAAACATTGCCCCAGGAAGGGACGGGTAAGCCTGCGCCTCTGCAACAACGTAGTCTTGCATTCTTAAGCGGCATGGCTTCAATGCCTACAAATTTACATAAAGAATATTATACATATATACATATCATCTTGAAAACATAACAACTTGAAAAGACTAACTACAATGTCATAAACAATACTTACAGCAGACGTGTTAGGCGGTGGGTCTACAGGATTACTTGTAGTCTGTACATCAGGAGAAGAGTGGGTCGCCATAGGCTGATTGGAAGCCTGAGATGCCTGCCACCGCAACAATTCTTCCTTGACCTTCTCAGCAACTACATCGTTGACCTTCTTAGCAACTATATCCTCGACTCTCTTATTCTCCTATACATGGATAAAAGAAACATTAGCTTCTTATTATTGAATTTCCTTTTGCAGCAACATTCTAAAAAAAGTATAGGTTACCTCTTCTTGTGAAAGTCCCGCTCTGGGTTTGCACTGGGATGGCCCAAAGAATGTTTTGATGCCCACACCAGCGCCTGCACCCCTAACACATCCAGGATGCTCTGGGTTACCCAGAGCAACTGTCAATTCATCATGTGTGCCCTGAGGGATGAACGTGCCTTGTTTCCTCTGCTCGTGCAGCTCCCGCTACTCACCATCAACAGAAATTGGTAAGTTAACAAATAATCAATATTCAAAAATATTGACTTCTTGAATGAAGAATTGTCACTCCGTGTGGCCATACTACATTGTGATTTCTTACCAAATTCATTGACAATGTCTTTTACTCTTTCATAAACAACATCCCTTGGTATAGGTTTAGGTGCACTCCGTTCATCATTCCATCCATTGAATGCTTTGCGCTTCCTACGATACGGATGGAATTTTGAAAGAAACCTTCGATGACCAAGATATACAGTCTTGCTGCCATGTTTTAGTCTTATTGAATCAGTATTTTCTTCACATATAGGACACGCTTTAGCTCCTTTGACACTATATCCAGACAAATTCCCATATGCTGGAAAGTCATTAATAGTGCAAAACAACATAGCGTGCAAACGAAATGTCGCTCTTGCTAAAGCATCATAGGTCATCACACCTTCAGCCCAAAGTTTCTTTAAGTCATCAATCAAAGGTTCAAGATAAACATCGATATCATTTCCGGGTTGTTTAGGGCCCGATATCAAAAATGACAACATAACGTACTTATTTTTCATACACATCCAGGGAGGAAGATTGTATATAACAAGCATGACTGGCCAAGTGCTATGTTGGCTGCTCAATGTCCCGTACGGATTCATCCCATCTGTACAAAGCCCAAGTCTTAGATTCCTATCTTTTTCACCAAATTTGGGGTACAATAGATCAATCTTCTTCCACTGTGGGGAATCAGACGCATGTCGCAGGATCCCATCATTATTTTTCTTAACATCTGCATGCCACCTCAAATTCTTCGCATCTTTCGGATTTGCAAACAAGCATTGAAACCGTGATATTATAGGTAGATACCACAACACCTTGGCAGGAGAACCAGTTTTGGACTCCCCCGAAGTCGTCAATTTATACCGTGACGCACCACATTTTGGACAATCTTTCAAATCTACATAGTCCTTTTTAAATAATACACAATCATTCGGGCATGCGTGTATCTTCTTGGCCTCCATTTCCATTGGGCACAACATTTTCTTTACCTGGTATGTTGAGATTGGCAGCTCGTTTCCTTCAGGAAGCATTTCTTTCAACAAAGTCAACAATGAAGTGAAGCTTTTGTCGCTCCATCTATTGTTAGCTTTCAACTTATACAATCTCAACACAGCGCTAAGCTTCGTAAACATAGCACAGTCTGTGTATAACGGTATCTCAGCATCATGCACAATGTTTCTAAAGATAGGAGGTGGATCGGTGTGCTCTACCCTACAACTATCCAGCATCGCATCAACGATGTCTGTTGGAACTGGTTCGTTCACATTTACGTCATCGGAGGCAATTTCTTCTTCCACCCAAGCACTGCTATCGACATCTACTGGTTTCAATTTTGAAATCTCTCCATGCCAGTGCCATTCTGTATAGCCTTGTACAATCCCGTTGCACATGACATGACTTTTGATTTCCTCACCAGTGTTGACTTTCAAGTTGTTACCGCAATGCCTACATGGACAGTAGAACCTATCTGTAGGTTTTTTCCTATGTTCCTCGGCAAATATAATAAACTGATCAAGACCAGATATAAACTCTGGGGTGCAACGATTACGAATGGACATCCATGATCTATCCATTCTATGATCAGAGAAAACAAGTATATATTAGGAAACAAGTATATATTAGGAAAAGATTAGGGTATACACTTATATCCTAAGTGTATAATGTGATGCCATTCTTATATATAATAAATGTGTACCACCTATCCCATCCTTGAACACCTAATCTCACTAGTAAGTGTATAATGTGTATTGGGTTTTCGAGAAAATTTCGGCAGCATTTCCCCGCTGTTCTCTAAGTACATATGTACTTAGAGAACAAACGGGGAAATGCTACCGAAATTTTCTCGAAAACCCAATACACATTATACACTTACATCCTAAGTGAGATTAGGTGTTCAAGAACAGTCCCAAATCGGGGACTATCCAAGATTTACTCCTAATGAGTCAATCTTGGACGGGTTTCTAGGCCAACAAACACATTTGATGTCATTCTTATATATAATAAATGTGTACCACCTATCCCATCCTTGAACACCTAATCTCACTAGTAAGTGTATAATGTGTATTGGGTTTTCAAAAAAATTTCGGCAGCATTTCCCCGTTGTTCTCTAAGTACATATGTACTTAGAGAACAAACGGGGAAATTCTACCGAAATTTTCTCAAAAACCCAATACACATTATACACTTACATCCTAAGTGAGATTAGGTGTTCAAGAACAGTCCCAAACCGGGGACTATCCAAGATTTACTCCTAATGAGTCAATCTTGGATGGGTTTCTAGGCCAACAAACACAATAATAGATATGTGAATCATATCATTAAGAGCATGATTTCTTGTTAGGTCATCATAGGTCATAATAATCCACTAGAATTAATGAGCAAAAAATGTCTCATAGTGTTAAAATAGACTAGACATATAATTAAGAACAAACAATAAGACAAAGTTAATTTAGCTCAATTAAATGGAACAGAGTCAAAGGAAAATTGTAAAATGATTTTCATCGAGTTAATTTAGCTGGCCATTAAATGGAACAGAGTCAATTAAATGGAACAGAGTTAAATGGAACAAAGGAACCCTATAAAGATGTTTGAATGAATCTAAACTAATTAATTTGATTAGAAGCTGAAAATAGAGTCAATTAAATGGAATAGAGTCAATTAAATGAAACTAACAAAGTTAATTTAGCTCAATTAAATGGAACAGAGTCAATTAAATGGAACAGAGTTAAATGGAACAAAGGAACCCTATAAAGAACCAATTTCGCACCTGGGTAGGTCGGCAGGTACCTGGGCAAGCGAGCAGGGCGAGGTTGAGCTGGTCGAGTACGTGGGCGGCGGCGACACCGGCGAGCTCCAGAACCACCGGCACAAGTCAGGCAGGTAGCGGCAGCGACTCCGACGAGCAGGGAGCGGCAGGCGGCGGCGGGCAAGCAGGTAGCGGCAGCGACTCCGACGAGCAGGGAGCGGCAGGCGGCGGCGGGCAAGCAGGCAGCGGAGAAAGAGCTGCAGGCAGGCGGCGGTGGGCAGGAAGGCGGAGGAGAAGGAGCGGCTACACGTCGGTGAGCAGCAGCACAGGAGAAGGGGGTGCGGAGAAGAAGAAGAAGGCAGCAGCAGTGGCGGCGCGGCGGCGTTGTCGTGGAGAAGAAGGAGCAGAGAAAAAGGGAAATCGGCGGCGACAGCAGAGAAAAAGGGCAATCGGCTCGCAATGAAACAGAAGAAAGGGGAAGATTCGGGCATCGCGGGATATTAAGTTCCCAAATAGCGTCAGTTGTTTTAAACAACCGACGCTAAAGATGTTTAGGCGTCGGTTGTTTTAAACAACCGACGTCCAATTGGACGATATTTTCACGAAATTATTTGGCGGGAACCACTTTCAGCGTCGGTTATAAAGGATAACCGACGCTGAAAGTGACACTTTTCGTGCAAATTTCCATCGCACATATGCGTCGGTTTTTTATCTACATAACCGACGCTGAAAGTGACACTATTTTTTTTGCTCAAAAATTGGATTTCGCGGGCGACTTTAAGTGTCGTTTTTTTATAAACAACCGACACTGTATTCAAAGAGGTACCCGTGTCTGGCTGGTCTTCGAATATAGACATCGGTTTGCCTAAATAACTGACGTCTAATATTATAGGCGTCGCTTTTCCTAAAGAACCGACGCCCAGAAAAGCGACACTGAATGCTATTTCTGTAGTAGTGACTTAAAAGATATATATTGGTGGCCTGGTTTGAAGAAGGATGTAGCTGAGTTTGTTATGCGGTGTCATGTGTGTCAGCAGGTTAAAGCTGAACATCAAAAGCCCGCAGGAACAATGCAACCTTTTCCTATACCGCAGTGGAAATGGGATCATGTGACCATGGACTTTATGGTTGGTTTTCCTAGAACAACCAAAGGTCATGATTCCATATGGGTGATAGTTGATAGGTTGACTAAGACATCACATTTCCTTCCTGTCAAAACAACCTACACTGCTGAGAAGTTGGCACAGATATATGTAGATGAGATAGTACGGTTGCACGGGGTTCCAGCTACTATTGTTTCTGATAGAGGTACCCAGTTCACGAGTCGTTTTTGGGAATGACTACATAAAGCTTTGGGTACGTAGTTAAGGTTTAGTACAGCCTTTCACCCACAGACAGATGGACAATCTGAGAGGACCATACAAACCTTGGAGGATTTGCTTAGGGCATGTGTCCTTCAGTTTGTAGGAAGTTGGGATCTACACTTGAGCTTGATAGAATTTGCTTATAATAATAGTTATCAGCACAGTATTGATATGGCACCATATGAAGTATTATATAGTAGACGTTGTAGATCTCCTTTATGTTGGTATGAAACAGGAGAGTATCAACTTTTAGGTCCTAAGCTTGTGCAGCAGACAACTGAGAAGATTAAAGTAATACTACAACAGTTAAAGACTACACAGGATAGACAGAAATCATACGCTGAAAAACGGAGAAGACCATTAGAATTCCAAGTTGGAGATAGAGTATATCTCAAAGTCTCACCTTGGAAGGGTGTACTTAGATTTGGCAGGAAGGGAAAATTAGCTCCTAGATTTATGGGGCCTTATCCAATCATTGAACAGATTGGAAAGGTTGCCTATAAGCTGGATTTACCACCTGAGTTGCATAAGTTGCATCCAGTGTTCCATATCTCCATGCTGAGAAAGTGTCATCTTGACACAAAGTCAGTTTTGCAACCTGTGGAGGTGGAATTAAATGATGATATATCATATGTTGAAGGACCTGTGATGATCCTTGACAAAAGAATTACAAAGTTGAAAAAGAAAGACATGTGTCTTGTGAAAGTTCTCTAGCATCATCGTGGCATTGAAGATCCTACATGGGAGCTAGAGGAAGAGATGAGGAGGAAGTACCCTTCTCTTTTCTATCGATGATTTCGGGGACGAAATCCATGTTAGGGGTGGATAATTTGTAACATTCCTGACCTGGGTTATGCTTTAACCCTAGATGTTTTGCTTAATAAAGTTGATTAGATGCTTGATCTTATCTTTTGAAAAGTAATCAAGACTCAAGGGGAGCTTATGTTTCAATTTAAGTCCTTTTTGAATGATGTTGAAACAATGTTTTGCCTGTTTTGGACTAAAGTACAAATTACCCAAATTGAGGGGTTAACTTGCAAATGTTACATGATAAAGTGTTCCTCAAGTGTTGAAGCATCATAAGAATGAGAATGATGCATAGGTATGGCTTGTGATATCCTGAGCACTAAGAAAGAGTTTGATAAGCAATGTTTGTGCATTAAAACCTAGTTTCGGTGTAATGTGCAAATTACCCAAAACCTAGGGTTCAATATGAAAAATACCACCTCTAGAGAATCCCTCATGTTTCTTGGCATCATGTAGAGAAAATAAAATGAGAGGGGCGTCTCATTTGAATCACTTTGGAGGAGAGAGAATCTTGATATTAAAATAATCAAGATTTAAGCATAATAGAAGCCCTAATTCAATTTAATGCAAAAATAAATATATTAATTGAAGTTCCCTTCAACCAAATATGATATGGTTGAATTTGCATAAATGTGAACGTCCTTGTGCCTTACAAAGGAAACAAAAATATCCTAAGTGAGTGGAGAGCCCACTAACATTAGTTAACTAAAAAGTAATATCCACTAAATATGGGATATTAGTATTATATGAATTAAGGTGCTTAATTGCTTTTCCTTTAATTCATGGATAAAGAAGAGGAATTCGAAGGTGGAATTGATACCTTCGTATGCAAGGAAGTGAGGGGGTTAAGTGACACCATTTTGGGGAGTTGAAGGATTATTATAAGACTTTCTCTCTCATTGAATTTCCTTATATACATCCCATTTTACACCCACATAAGGACTCTTTTTTGGATTTTATTTCTCTCCTTGCTTTGGCCAAGCACAAAGGATCTTAGGAGAAATAGGAGGACGAACTACAACCTGTAGGTAAGCTCCTTAATCATCTTCAACCTTGATTTCATGGTGGAAATCGAAAATCAATGCTTGATTTCTTCTTTTCTCCATTCAATCTTCAATCCTAGCCATTTCTTTTCACTCAAAGACTTGAGGATGAGCCTTGGGAGGTTGAGAAAGCTTCATTCACCATTTAAGGTGTGAAGCTTGAAGCTTTGATTCAACTTTGAAGGTGGGTTATATAACTTAAACCCTTAAACATTGTTATTAATTTCATTCCTTTATCATTTATTGATTTCTCCTTCACTTTCGATTTTCCATTTGATTTGTTGTTGAAATTACAACAATAATCATAGAAAATTTCTGAGGTCTAGAGCTTGAATATGATGATGTCATATTAAGAACACACCTCAACAAAGTACATGAGCAAACGGTTTCAACATTGGAACCAATCGGTTTCAAGATCGATTCAAACCAAACGGTCTCAAGACCGTTTGGGAGTAAACGGTCTTAAGACCATTTGAGATCAAACGGTCTCAAACCGTTTGGAGAATTAATGCTTATGTGGATGGATGATGATCCAATGATGTCAATTGGTTTGGTTTTAAAGGTTCCATGTATGGATGATCCACTAATTTCAAGCCCTAATCGATTGAATTGATTGGAACCCTAGTAGAGGGAATCGATTTCAAGGTTGGATGACCCAAACGGTATCAAAACCATTTGGTAGTCAATGGTTAATTGAGGTGGATAGTTGGAGATCCAAGGGCTACAAGTTGAATTGCTTTCAATGGTTCAGATGATGGATGGTTCCATGATTGAAATCCCTAAATCGATTTGATGATGGAAACCCTAATTGGTCCATTTGATTTCAAGTCAATAATTGATGATTCGGTTTCAAGACCGAATGAGAAGATTCAGTTTCAAAACCGAATGGATGGATTCGATTTTAAGACCGAATGGATGATTCGGTTTCAAAACCGAATGGATTATTTGGCTTCAAGATCGAATGAATGTATTTGGTTTCAAGATCGAATGGTTTGATTCGGTTTCAAGACCGAATGGAGAGATTCAGTTTCAAGACCGAATGGAGGGATTCAGTTTCAAGACCAAATGATTTGATTCAGTTTCAAGACTGAATGGGTTGATTCAATTTACAATTGGTCAAGACCGTTTGAAAGTTAAAGTACATCAAGACCGTTTGAAGGTCAAGGTACTTCAAGACTGTTTGAAGGTCTAATTGACTCAAACCATAAAAGTATAATTAACCCCATGATTGTTTATGATGTTTATCAAAGGTAATTACAATGGTTGTACCTTCAAGATACTTAAGTGATTATTACCTTTTGAGTGGTTAACCTATGATGCTTATGGAAGCAATGAATTAATACACTATGTCAACCCTTCATTCGAGTTGAGTTAACCTAATCTAATCAAGTTTGATGTAATTAACCTTCTAGAGAGGATGAGAGAGAGAGGAACTTATACATGAATGATAATCATATAGTGATTAAACCTCAACACTCTCAACATGAATACAATATGTAATTAGGGTATGATCCTGGATAGAGAGATCATGAAACCTTAATTAAGAAGGGTGATGAACCCTAACCCTAATTTAGGGTAATGTTAAGTATAACCCTAATACATGGTAATGTGATGTGTAATCCTAATTCAGGGTAATGATATGAGAAACCCTAATTTTGGGGTAAAGCTACATGAAACCCTAATTTTAGGGGAAATGTTATAAGAAACCTTAATTCAAGGTAAGGATGTAATGTGAAACCCTAATACATGGTAATGAGATATGAAACCCTAATTCAGGGAGATGTTATGTATTATGAAACCCTAAATTGAAAACCTAGCCCTAAATTGTGTAAGGAGATGAGTAACCCTGATTGATATGAATTGGGAAACCCTAACCCTAATAAGGGTCTAAGTGGTGTTATTTTGTATAGCATGGTGCTAAAATGTAATTGATATAACTGTTATCAAGTGTGCTAACCATGCAGGTATCATGAGATGATGAGCATAGCTAGGTATGAGCTATGATGTTTCAATTATTGTTGTTATTGGGCCTTGTGAGCCATAACATGCTTTGTTGCCTAGTGAGAGGTAACAAGGAATGAAATGGGATTTGAGAGCCATGTGAGATGCTTGTGTAGCAAGTATTATATTTACCTTGGTCAGATGACCTGAACGTGTTTTAGTTACCTGACAAGTGGTAACAAGTGTTCTTTGATGTACTGAGGGTTTGAATACCCATTTTCTATAATCGTGATGATGAGTTTGTGAAAGGATGAGAATGCTCCTGATGAGATGAGAGGTTGAGATCCCAATGCCTTATATTAGATTGAACAGTACCTGATGAAAGTATTACCCATTCTTTGTAGCAATTGTTAAAATAATTGATGTTTGGAAACTTGTATGATGCTAAAAAATATGGTAATACACTTAATTAATCAAGTGATATCATATAATGTAGTTGCCCTGACCACAGATCCATCAGCGTCAGAATTTGCTGAATGGTGAAACGAGTTCACACTCGGAGCACATATTTTTGAATATGTGGGGTAATTGGGCAATTCCATCCTCATGCCCCATAGGAATGGCTGCGGGCTATATCCTATGTCCAGGATTGGTTACGGACCGAGAAGGTTGAGGTCTTGGAGTCCGGCTCTTCCATTGACCTTGTGTGGTACTTATGCTTAACGTAATCGTGGTCGGTTGGAGCATGAATGGTATACTTCATCTCTTTAGGGCATTAAGAATGATTGTAAAATATAATCAGCCGTGTAGCGTATTTGCTTAAGGTTGAAATATGAGAATCAATAGTTGATGTTATCTTGCTTAGTATATCTAAGATAGATAAATGTTATACATGTTCTTCATTTCCTTATTGGATAAGTGACATGCTGCTTTATCAAGTTATAGCTGAAAAGCTTGAATAAGAATATTGCTCTAACTTGTTTAGACATTGATTTAACTGCTGTTGAATATATATATAATTCCTCTACTCAGTTTTATTCTAATAATCTGCAATAATAATGTTTTAGCGGAGGGTTATATCTCTCGTGGGGCAATTTCAATTGTCTCACCCACGTGGGATCCAACTTTTTAGGTAGACACAGAGGAAGAGGCAGAAACCCTACAGCCGGGGAAGAGTAGCAGCAGCAACAGGGACAGCAGTGATTTCTTAGGTGGAGACAACGGCTGTCATGTCTTTTATATGTGTACATAGAGTCATATGTCGTCTCTATACTCTTAGGTCCTCGGAGTTAGTAGATGGTTTTTAATAAATCGATCTAAGATTTTGGCTTGATGCCTCAAAGTTCTAATGATGCCTGTGTACAGTTTAACAGAGCAGTTGATGTTGAAATCTTGAGATGGAATGGTACAAGAGATGTACTTGTGAACCAGAATGTAATTGAATTACTTTGGTTCTTTTTGAAAGAGTCCTCCAATGTATGGATCTCTTTGTAAAAGGTTTTAATTTTTAGTGATTTTCAGTAATCCGCTGCTAATGAACGTTTCCGCTTAAGTAAATCATGTTTTTGTGATTTGTATGCCACAAAAAC
The DNA here is from genome assembly GCA_963693085.1 of Alisma plantago-aquatica. Classification (NCBI taxonomy): domain Eukaryota; kingdom Viridiplantae; phylum Streptophyta; class Magnoliopsida; order Alismatales; family Alismataceae; genus Alisma; species Alisma plantago-aquatica. The sequence continues at coordinate 1,758,229,993 of OY856409.1, forward strand.
CACCAAACCATAAGGGATGAGAGTGATAAGCCATTGAGCCTCCAAGGGTGAGTCCATCGACTCCCACTCAAACACTACCAAAACCTAAACTAAGGTTATGGAAATAACACAAGGGTCAAACACCATGCAGCCAAGGATTAGAGCATCATATACTCATCAATTAAAGGATATCAATACACATGACAAAGCATGATTGTACATCTTTAGCATAATTGCATTTAAGTCCTCATTAATTGATAAAATCATGTAATTGGGGAAGCCAAGGTATGGAAAGTGATGAGCTTGGGTTTTCTCATATGAAACTAGATCAATTTCTTAATCAAGAAATAAGTTATGATAAATAACCATGATCGAGTTAGATCTTGGTGAGGGGACTTACATTGGAAGTCCTCATATATCACATATCATTACTTAAAATTAAGAAAAAAAATAGCATTGAAAATGCAATGGTACACTTATGATTAAGCAACATAATTTTTTTATATTTTAAAACATTATTTACATGGAAGGACATATAATGAATGTAAAATAGTTTGTATATTATCAAGGACTTGACATAGAAAACTTCTACTTTCAAACAACTTCTTCCATTATATTTTAGACGTGTGGAGGCATGCCCACTTCAAATCATGAAGGGAATTACAGTTGTTCAAAGACATGTCCATTTATAATCAAGAAAGGAAATCGTAGGTGTCAAAGCATGTCCACAAATAATCAAGAAGGACAATCAAAGGTACACAAAGACATGTCCACTTCTTATCCAGAAGAAGGTCTATCATAAGTATCCATAGACATGTCCCCTTCTGGCTAGGCAGGGTGATAAAAAATCTAATGGAAATGGTTCTTATTTATGTGTGAGGTTCATCAACATACATATACAAAATCAAAAGCCTATTCAGTCAGGAACCATATCTCATGCAATTTATATAGCCTAAAACACACAAGAAAAGGAGTTCATATCAAGACATGCATTTTCAATATCTCTAGTATGGCCAAATAGATGTAAGAAAGCCTTCCATTGATGTATATATTATGAGAAGATCTAGGAGGATTTAGGGTCAGGATTTAGGTCAAAGATCCTAAAATGTACAGTGTGGATTCATGGATCAATATATGGGATATAAATAAATCTGGGTCTGAACAGGTCATGGTTAAAGAATTAGATCCTATTTTGACCGTGGATGATCATTCAATCATATTTTGACACTATAAAAACCTTCTATATCAAGACTAGTTAATCTCATGATCATTATGCAACAGAAGAGAATGATCTACATCTAGTCCATATTAGGTAGTTAACCCTAATATTAGTAAAAAGTCAGTATTCAAGTCACCATTATTATTATCATCGTCGTCGTCATCATGCATCATCAAGATCTTATTCGGGTAACACAAATTATTTCAAATATTTAAGTATTTCAAATAACCACATGATTATATCATTACATTAGTTTCTACTATTAAAAATGGTGCAAAATGGAGACACCAGAAGAATAGGAGATAGGTCTAGACTTTAAAGGAACTTTTATTGGATTTGTCTCATTTTTCTCATTAAAATAACTATGTATTCGGTATATTTGGCCAAAGGATTTACTTTCAAGAAATTTTGGAAGACTAGGGCATTAATTCAATTTTCCATTAGAGAGCGGGTAAATGACCTTTTTATAAGAAAAAGGAGGGTGATAGATTCTTCGATTTATGATGAGCCAAGGAAGATTAGAAGACCTATTTCAACCCTTCCATTGAGTTGGATTGTCTAGAGAAGGCACATGGTCACATGGTCTAGAGTTGTTAGATCTAGTCTTTGTCAACCTTGACCATGATAATGTAGCTGGGGTTTGTCTCCTCATAGAGACAACCCACAGGAGATGCAGTAGGACTTCGGATTGAAGCATGAGAGGAAATAAGGAGGAGAAAAGGGAGTTCTTAGTGAGGGGACAAAGGAAGTGATTGAGCAATTACAGAGTTATTGGTGGTCTCATATTATTTGAGGACTCTTGGGGAAAGAGTGCACTCGTGCATGTTAAACTAGGGTACAAAGAGGATGAAATGAGCAATTAGTGGTTCTACGGGGTTTGGGGTGACCATCAAATGTGCATAGAAGAGCAAGAGTGAAGTGGTGGATTCAATGAGGCCTTTTAGTGCGGATATAAGGCTAGGTTTAGGGTTTAGATTTAGGTATTGTAAAAAAGAGAAAGGGAGGTCACACTAATTGAACTTCATGGTTAGGAGCTCAAACGAGATCAGTTTACCAAAAATTGTGGCCAGGGGTGATATTCGTGGCTCTTTCTATCCTTGTCACCCCTAATCATTTTGAGAGTTCGGCGATGACTCAAATGCCGTAGTTACTCAATCAGATGGCTCCTGAGTCTGGAACCTACCTGTGCAACATGCGTGGGTCCATGATGGTCCAGACAAGCATGGAGTGTCATATCAGACAATCACACGACTGACAAAATGAGCCATGAAGAATAAAAAAAAGTTGGAGAAAATAGAGAGGCATAAATGAAATTAAACTAGTAAAATAAGGAAATTTGTAGATAATCATAGGATTGTCAAAAAATAACGACATCTAGACCACAGGTAGTTACAAATTTGGCCAAGATCTTAACTAAAAGTTTGAGGTAAAAAAGATGAAGCTTGGTCACAATTTTTTCAATTGAGTAGAGAACTAAATTAAGGTAAGGAATTAATGCATCAAAATGCATTTAATTGAATGAAACTCTAAGTTAGAGTTAGATGTGATCCAAGAGTATGGTAACCGATGATGAAGTGGGATCGAAACAAGATATATGAAGGTAAAAAAAAGTAATTATAGCAAACTGGTAGGAAAAATCACTTCATAACATGGTTATGTATAATAGTATAGTTAAAAACAAACATATATATAAGAAATGTCGATACACAACTATACACTACATACTATATATGCAGTAAAAATGTGTAGACAAAACTTTACCACAAAAAAGGTATTTTATAATACATTTTTTTAAATTGAAACATGTTTTTTCTCGTACAAACTTGTCCATTTCGTTGCTTCATTCTTCCAATTTCCACTTTCACTGACGTGACATAATTACCATGTTTTTTGTTAATTGATCTGGACAAATATGGCTTATAAAGAAATGTAATATTAGTCCGTGAAAAACCATGCCATGTATATGTGCACTTGAAATCTGCTATGACGGGTCGCAAAACATCCCAACTACACATCTAACCCAAAGAGCTACGCTACCGACACCCGCCCCTACCCCCGGGCTCCCACCCGGTTCTTGGATGTTGCGTCCCACTACCTACAATAACAATCAACAGCAATTAAAGCAATAATGGATGAGGGAAGTAGAAGAGAGAGAAAATGTTTTTGTCCATAACTTTCAATCCGGAACGTATTTTTCGATGAAATAAATCGCATTAGAATCCTTGTAGAAAATACTTTCCAACGAGACTAGTGTTGATATATTTTGAAATAATGATATTACGCGAGAAACATAGTACCATATATTAGGATATCATACACATGTTCTGGGTACAGACGTACAGTACTCGTGAGTACTATACTTTTGAATGAAGGAGGATCAACAATACTCAAGAGTAATGTACTTATGGATCCATAAGTACTGTATCCACTTGTTAATAATCAAGCATAAGTATAGTACCTATCAAATTACAAAACCAAGCATAATCGTATAACTGATGTAGAAGTATAAGTACAATGCCTTCATAATCGCATAGTAACATTAGTCTTTTGGACAATTTCTTTTATAGAATGTAGACATAAGTTGAGTACCTACTTGTTAATGACCTCAAAAGTATAATGCACATCAGATCAAAAATCACCTATAAAATGCAACCATAATTATTGTACCCACATGTTAATTTCAACTCAGTTGTTGACGCATAAGTATAGTACCTAACAAATTATAAATCAAGCATAATTGTATAACTGGTCTAGAAGCATAAGTACAGTACCTACGAATTGCCATAGCAACATTTGTCATCTGGACAATTTTTATTACAAAATGCAGACATAAGTTGAGTACCCACTTGTTAATGATCTCAAAAGTACAATGTACATCAGATCATAAACCAGCTATAAAATGCAACCACAAGTACTGTACCCACTTGTTAATTTCAACTCATTTACTCAAACATAAGTATAGTATCTAATAAATTACAAAATCAAGTATAATTGTATAACTAGTCCAGAAGCATAAGCACAACATTGGTCATGTAGACAAATATTTATTTCAAAATGCAGACATGAGTTGAACACCTACTTGTTAATGATCTCAAAAGTACAATGCACATCATCTCAAAAGATCAGCTATAAGATGCATCCATAAGTACAGTACTCACGAGTATTGTTGATCCTCCTTCATTCAAAAGTATAGTACTCACGAGTATTGTACGTCTGTACCCAAAACATGTGTATAGTATCCTAATATATTGTACTATATTTCTCGTTTATTATCATTATTTCAGAATATGTCAGCACTAGTCCCATTGGAAAGTATTTTCTATAAGGATTCTAATTCAATTTATTTCATTGAAAAATATGCTCCGGATTGAAAGTTATGGACAAAAACATTTTCTCTCACTTCGACTTCCCTCATCCTTTATTGTTTTAATTGTTGCTGACAGCTAGCGCAGCAGGTAGTTGGCACAGCAGGAGGCCAGTCTCGAGGACCGGGTAGGCTCCCGGGGATGTGGTCGGTTATACGTAGAATTTCCCTAACTGAGCTACACTACTGACACCCGCCCCTACCTCCGGGCTCCCACCCGGCTCTTGGATGTTGCGCCCCACTACCTGCAATAACAGTCAGCAGCAATTAAATCAATAAAAGATGAGGGAAGTAGAAGAGAGAGAAAATGTTTTTGTCCATAACTTTCAATCCAGAACGTATTTTTCGACGAAATAAATTACATTAGAATCCTTGTTGAAAATACTTTTCAACGAGACAAGTGTTGATATATTTTGAAATGATGATATTACGCGAGAAACATAGTACCATATATTAGGATATCATACACATGTTCTGGGTACAGACGTACAATACTCGTGAGTATTGTACTTTTGAATGAAGGAGGATCAACAATACTCAAGATTAATGTACTTATGGATCCATAAGTAGGGGTGTAAACGGTACGGGTACGGTGAGGGTCTGGCCATACCCATACCCATACCCATCTAATTTAGCGGGTCCGGTTCCGGTTCTAGACCCACATAATGCAAAACATGGACCCGCACCATACCTGTACCCGCAATAATAGCGGGTATGCGGTGCGGGTATGCGAGTAAGCGGTTCTATAAAACATCATATTGTTTATATAAGTAAAATGACTATATTATATATATTTAATATAACAAGATATTGTTATTATATAGTATATTAACATGTAGTAGTTATATTAGACAATTCTATATTTTATACATTAACATTAATTGAGTAATTGCTTACATATTTGTAGTCATGATCATAACGTTTAACTTATGTAGAAAGTAATGTAAATTAGTAGACATTTTGATTTTAAGTTTACATGTGATGCTCATTGTTGTAACTAGAATACTTAATTCTTAATTATATGACTAGTCTCAACCTTATTGTGGTTAGAAGAGGATATAATCTCAAGAATTATATTAGTTAGACTAGTAAAGTATGATATATATAACATATTATTTAAGTAGTTACTTATGTATAGCGGGTACACGGGTCTAGAGGGTCTGGGTCCAAGCATACCCATTATTGAACCCGCTTATATGCGGGTCCAAGGGTATGCGGGTATAAAAATTAGACCCGTGATGGGTTTTTTAAGGGTCCGGATTTGCGGGTCCGCGGGTCTACCCGTACCCATTTACAGCCCTATCCATAAGTACTGTATCCACTTGTTAATACTCAAGCATAAGTACAGTACCTACCAAATTACAAAACCAAGCATAATCGTATAACTGATGTAGAAGTATAAGTACAGTACCTTCAGAATCGCATAGCAACATTAGTCATTTGGACAATTTCTTTTACAGAATGTAGACATAAGTTGAGTAATTACTTGTTAATGACCTCAAAAGTATAATGCACATCAGATCAAAAATCACCTATAAAATGCAACCATAAGTATTGTACCCACATATTAATTTCAACTCAGTTGTTGACGCATAAGTACAGTACCTAACAAATTATAAATCAAGCATAATTGTATAACTGGTCTAGAAGCATAAGTACAGTACCTACGAATTGCCATAGCAACATTTGTCATCTGGACAATGTTTTTTACAAAATGCAGACATAAGTTGAGTACCCACTTATTAATGATCTCAAAAGTACAATGTACATCAGATCATAAATCAGCTATAAAATGCAACCGCAAGTATTGTACCCACTTGTTCATTTCAACTCATTTACTGAAACATAAGTATAGTATCTAATAAATTACAAAATCAAGCATAATTTTATAACTAGTCCAGAAGCATAAGCACAATACCTATAAAATCTCATAGAAACATTGGTCATGTAGACAAATATTTATTTCAAAATGCAGACATAAGTTGAACACCTACTTGTTAATGATCTCGAAAGTACAATGCACATCAGCTCAAAAGATCAGCTATAAGATGCATCTATAAGTACAGTACTCACGAGTACTGTTGATCCTCCTTCATTCAAAAGTACAGTACTCACGAGTATTGTACGTCTGTACCCAGAACATGTGTATGGTATCCTAATATATTATAATATGTTTCTCGTATAATATCATTATTTCAAAATATGTCAACACTAGTCTCGTTCAAAAGTATTTTGTACAAGGATTCTAATGCAATTTATTTCATCGAAAAATACGCTCCAGGTTGAAAGTTATGGACAAAAACATTTTCTCTCTCTTCTACTTCCCTCATCCTTTATTGTTTTAATTGTTGCTGACAGCTAGCGCAGTAGGTAGTTGGCGCAGCAGGAGGCCAGTCCCGAGGACAGGATAGGCTCCCGGGGATGTGGCCGGTTATACGTAGAATTTCCCTAACTGAGCTACGCTACCGACACCCGCCCCTACCCCCGGGCTCCCACCCTGTTCTTGGATGTTGCGCCCCACTACCTGCAATAACAGTCAGCAGCAATTAATGCAATAAAGGATGAGGGAAGTAGAAGAGAGAGAAAATATTTTTGTCAATAACTTTCAATCCGAAACGTATTTTTTGACGAAATAAATTGTATTAGAATCCTTGTAGAAAATACTTTCCAACGAGACTAGTGTTGATATATTTTGAAATAATGATATTACGCGAGAAACATAGTACCATATATTAGGATACCATACACATGTTTCGGGTACAGACGTACAGTACTCGTGAGTACTGTACTTTTGAATGAAGGAGGATCAACAATACTCAAGAGTAATGTACTTATGGATCCATAAGTACTATATCCACTTGTTAATATTCAAGCATAAGTACAGTACCTACCAAATTACAAAACCCAGCACAATCGTATAACTGATGTAGAAGTATAAGTACAGTACCTTTAGAATCGCATAGCAACATTAGTCATTTGGACAATTTCCTTTACAGAATGCAGACATAAGTTGAGTACCTACTTGTTAATGACCTCAAAAGTATAATGCACATCAGATCAAAAATCACCTATAAAATGCAACTATAAGTATTGTACCCACATGTTAATTTCAACTCAGTTGCTGACGCATAAGTACAGTACCTAACAAATTATAAATCAAGCATAATTGTATAACTGGTCTAGAAGCATAAGTACAGTACCTACAAATTGTCATAGCAACATTTGTCATCTAGACAGTTTTTTTTACAAAATACAAACATAAGTTGAGTACCCACTTGTTAATGATCTCAAAAGTACAATGTACATCAGATCATAAATCAGCTATAAAATGCAACCACAAGTACTATACCCACTTGATAATTTCAACTCATTTACTGAAACATAAGTATAGTATCTAATAAATTACAAAATAAAGTATAATTGTATAACTAGTCCAGAAGCATAAGCATAATACCTACAAAATCTCGTAGAAACATTGGTCATGTAGACAAATATTTATTTCAAAATGCAGACATAAGTTGAACACCTACTTGTTAATGATCTCAAAAGTACAATGCACATCAGCTCAAAAGATCAGCAATAAGATGCATCCATAAGTACAGTACTCACGAGTACTGTTGATCCTCCTTCATTCAAAAGTACAGTACTCATGAGTATTGTACTTTTGTACCCAAAACATGTGTATGGTATCCTAATATATTGTACTATGTTTCTTGTGTATTATCATTATTTCAAAATATGTCAACACTAGTCTTGTTGGAAAGTATTTTCTACAAGGATTCTAATGCAATTTATTTCATCGAAAAATACGCTCCGGATTGAAAGTTATGGACAAAAACATTTTCTCTCTCTTCTACTTCCCTCATCCTTTATTGTTTTAATTGTTGCTGACAGCTGGCGCAACAGAGGCGCAGTAGGAGGCCAGTCCCGAGCACCGGGTAGGCTCCCGGGGATGTGGTCGGTTATACGTAGAATTTCCCTAACTGAGCTACGCTACCGACACCCGCCCCTACCCCCGGGCTCCCACCCGGTTCTTGGATGCTGCGCCCCACTACCTGCAATAACAGTCAGCAGCAATTAATGCAATAAAGGATGAGGGAAGTAGAAGAGAGAGAAAATATTTTTGTCAATAACTTTCAATCCGGAACGTATTTTTCGACGAAATAAATTGCATTAGAATCCTTGTAGAAAATATTTTCCAAAGAGACTAGTGTTGATATATTTTGAAATAAGGATATTACGCGAGAAACATAGTACCATATATTAGGATACCATACACATGTTCTGGGTACAGACGTACAGTACTCGTGAGTACTGTACTTTTGAATGAAGGAGAATCAACAATACTCAAGAGTAATGTACTTATGGATCCATAAGTACTGTATCCACTTGTTAATACTCAAGCATTAGTACAGTACCTACCAAATTACAAAACCAAGCATAATCGTATAACTGATGTAGAAGTATAAGTACAATACCTTCAAAATCGCATAGCAACATTAGTCATTTGGACACTTTCTTTTATAGAATGCAGACATAAGTTGAGTACCTACTTGTTAATGACCTCAAAAGTATAATGCACATCAGATCAAAAATCACCTATAAAATGCAACCATAAGTATTGTACCCACATGTTAATTTCAACTCAGTTGTTGACGCATAAGTACAGTACCTAACAAATTATAAATCAAGCATAATTATATAACTGGTCTAGAAGCATAAGTACAGTACCTACGAATTGCCATAGCAACATTTGTCATCTGGACAAATTTTTTTACAAAATACAGACATAAGTTGAGTACCCACTTGTTAATGATCTCAAAAGTACAATGTACATTAGATCATAAATCAACTATAAAATGCAACCACAAGTATTGTACCCACTTGTTAATTTCAACTCATTTACTCAAACATAAGTATAGTATCTAATAAATTACAAAATCAAGCATAATTGTATAACTAGTCAAGAAGCATAAGCACAATACCTACAAAATCTCATAGAAACATTGGTCATGTAGACAAATATTTATTTCAAAATACACACATAAGTTGAACACCTACTTGTTAATGATCTCAAAAGTACAATGCACATCAGCTCAAAAGATCAGCTATAAGATGCATCCATAAGTACAGTACTCACGAGTACTGCTGATCCTCCTTCATTCAAAAGTACAGTACTCACGAGTATTGTACATCTGTACCCAGAACATGTGTATGGTATCCTAATATATTGTACTATGTTTCTCGTGTATTATCATTATTTCAAAATATGTCTAGTCTCATTGGAAAGTATTTTCTACAAGGATTCTAATGCAATTTATTTCATCAAAAAATACGCTCCGGATTGAAAGTTATGGACAAAAACATTTTCTCTCTCATCTACTTCCCTCATCATTTATTATTTTAATTGTTGCTGACAGCTAGCGCAACAGGTAGTTGACGCAGCAGGAGGCCAGTCTCGAGGACCGGGTAGGCTCTCGGGGATGTGGTCGGTTATACATAGAATTTCCCTAACTGAGCTACGCTACCGACACCCGCCCCTACCCCCGGGCTCCCTCCCGGTTCTTGGATGCTGCGCCCCACTACCTGCAATAACAGTCAGCAGCAATTAATGCAATAAAGGATGAGGGAAGTAGAAGAGAGAGAAAATGTTTTGTCAATAACTTTCAATCTGGAACGTATTTTTCGACAAAATGAATTGCATTAGAATCCTTGTAGAAAATACTTTCCAACGAGACTAGTGTTGATATATTTTGAAATAATGATATTACGCGAGAAACATAGTACCATATATTAGGATATCATACACATGTTCTGGGTACAGACGTACAATACTCGTGAATACTGTACATTTGAATGAAGGAGGATCAACAATACTCAAGAGTAATATACTTATGGATCCATAAGTATTGTATCCACTTGTTAATACTCAAGCATAAGTACAGTACCTACCAAATTACAAAACCAAGCATAATCGTATAACTGATGTAGAAGTATAAGTACAGTACCTTCAGAATCGCATAGCAACATTAGTCATTTGGACAATTTCTTTTACAGAATGCAGACATAAGTTGAGTACCTACTTGTTAATGACCTCAAAAGTATAATGCACATCAGATCAAAAATTACCTATAAAATGCAACCATAAGTATTGTACCTACATGTTAATTTCAACTGAGTTGCTGATGCATAAGTACAGTACCTAACAAATTATAAATCAAGCATAATTGTATAACTGGTCTAGAAGCATAAGTACAGTACCTACGAATTGCCATAGCAACATTTGTCATCTGGACAATTTTTTTTACAAAATGCAGACATAAGTTGAGTACCCACTTGTTAATGATCTCAAAAGTACAATGTACATCAGATCATAAATCAGCTATAAAATGCAACCACAAATAGTGTACCCACTTGTTAATTTCAACTTATTTACTCAAACATAAGTATAGTATCTAATAAATTACAAAATCAAGCATAATTTTATAACTAGTCCAGAAGCATAAGCACAATACCTACAAAATCTCATAGAAACATTGGTCATGTAGACAAATATTTATTTCAAAATGCAGACATAAGTTGAACACCTACTTGTTAATGATCTCAAAAGTACAATGCACATCAGCTTAAAAGATCAGCTATAAGATGCATCCATAAGTACAGTACTCACGAGTATTGTTGATCCTCCTTCATTCAAAAGTACAGTACTCACGAGTATTGTACGTCTGTACCCATAACATGTGTATGGTATCCTAATATATTGTATATGTTTCTCGTGTATTATCATTATTTCAAAATATATGTAGAATTTCCCAACCCAAAGACTCACCCCTTAAAAAATTAATAAGGTGTCTTTACGGCTATGATTAATTTTAACATTTCGCAACGGAATCTTTACAACAGCGAATTTGGACTAGTATATGTGTGGGCATGGTGGTAATAATATGCATGAGGTCACACTGCGCCAGAGCAAAATGTGAGTTCAAATCAAGGCGACAGAGGTCACACTGCGCCAATGGCCGGGGAACATATTAATGTACTGTTACAGGTGGGATATCCTATTCCAGTGCGCGCGGAGCACGGTTAAAGCGACTTGTGAAAGTAAGTTAAGCGATTGAGAGAAACCCCTCGCGTGTGTTCCCTGTTGTGTGTGCATGGTGAGAGGTACGGATTACGTCATTCATGGACAGCTATTATTATATCTCAGTGCGGATCACGCTCTAAAGGTGGCAGCGTTGGAATCGAATGGATGTAACAACGAGCGCTAAGTGGACAAGAACATTCTCACCTACTTTAAGGCATGTTTGTTTATCTGGATGAGGTGGATTTTACGGAGTATTAGAGTCCCAGTAAAAAGATTTTCAAAGCTGAGAAGTTTTTGCAAAATCAAATATTACATGGAAAAAAAACCCAAATAGCACACTTTTCTAAAAAAATTACCGAAATAACACTCTTTCCAACTTATTTCTCAAACTAGCACACTTTCAGAGTAAAACGCCACACTAGTTGGCGTTTTACTGTTGCAGGGACGGAAAGCGCCACATTAATTGGCGTTTTTCTGGTGCAGGGAGTGAAAGCGCCACTTTGACTGGCGTTTTTATGAAAGAAGCCACATTGGCTGTCGTTTCTTTGGAACACGCCAAACAAAATGGCGTTTTTTACTTTTAATCAAATCTCCTGAACAGGTACCTGAGGTCGTGGGGAGGCGAAGCCAATTACTCATTCGACCTCACAAGGATTCTGGGACGGTATTCTCTTTATCAACCGCCCCACAACGAATTTCGACAAGGTATTTCATTACGAGTACACGGCAAACAAAGACGAGGTGTTCTACAGCGTCAGCGCAAGGAACCTCTCCAACGTCGGCCGGCTGAAGCTGGAGCCTTCCGGCAAGCTTACACGCTACCTTTGGGATGGGGACGGGATGAAGTGGAAGAAGTACTGGGATTACCCCGTCGATCAGTGCGATGAGTACTCAGTGTGCGGGACCTTCGGTGTATGCACACCTGACGATGCCTACTGTGGTTGCCTCCCAGGGTTCGACAACAGACGCTCCGACGGGCTCAACATCCGGGACGGGTTTGACCGGTGCACGCGACGGACTCCGCTTGATTGCAGCGGCAAGCACGACAGCTTCCCGGTGGTGCCATCTCTCAAGCTTCCGGACTCCTGGAACGCGATGGTGTGGCCGGACATTGGGCTTGACGAGTGCGGCAAGAAATGCCCGGCTAACTGCTCGTGCACGGCCTACTCGCTGCTCAACGTCGCCAATGGTACTGGTTGCATCATGTGGTTCGGAGGCCTAAGCGATATCAAGGCGTTCTCGTCAGGCGGGCTTGCTCTTCACCTATGTCTTGCTGCTTCAGACATTCATCTAGGTAAATGCTACTGCTTCTCAAGATCTGACCAATTAATTAGCCAAGGAAAGAAAGAGATGTCGACCTTTTATCTTTTTATAACACGACTTTGGTATCTTGAGCTTGCAGATCTTGTTTCAGCACTTTATAACGCGACTTTGGTATCTTCTCCTCTTTGTACTAAAAGGCCAACCTTTGTGGCGTGTTTCCGTGAAAACGCCAAACTATGTGGCGCTTTCCTATAAAACGTCAGGTTATGTGGCGCTTTTCACCCCGGCAATCGTAAAACGCCAAATAAAGTGGCGCTTCTGTCTCTGCCAGCCTGAAAACGTCAAATTAAGTGGCGCTTTTGATTTCTGAGACAGTAAAATGCCAACTAGTGTGGCGTTTTAGTCTGAAAGTGTGCTAGTTTGGGAAATAAGTTGGAAATGGTGCTATTTCGGTAAATTTTTTTAGAAAAGTGTGCAATTTGAGTTTTTTTTTCATATTACATTTGGTGACATGTACTGCCGCGACGGACTTTGGTTACTGGATGTTGTTTTTATGCGCACTGCAGCGTGTGCCGTCTTGCTGGACATGGGCGCCCAACGCTTTTGAGATGGAGAACGTCATCCAGAATTTATTATTTACCAAAAAGTGTCGGATCAGTTACGTTTCTCGGCTTCTGCAAAACAAACACAATATTTACGTTTCTGGATCATAAACTGCATTCCAATCCCGTCAGATGCAGTGAAACAAACGTGCCCTATATAGTCGTGATCGTCTGCTTAAAGACGTTTCCTTGAGTAATGCATAAGTGGCCAGCTTAGTACTCACCCAACATATATAATAAAACCAAATATGTATAACTTTATCCTCCACTAATGCTTGCGCTGCTTGAGATATAAATCCTAGCAGCCGGCATCCAAGAACAGCCGCGGACGCAAGAAAGGGGCAGCCGCCAATCAAGAAAAGGAAAGCTGCATCTCTGTTGCTTCGGTGAAAGGAGAAGAAAGCAAGCGAAGAGAGAGAAAGGAAAGAAGTGAGGAAGTGACGCATGAGTGTCAAGATATTTGAATATTTTTCTTCAGGCCATCTATTACGATATACTGTGGACGTGGATTGTTAGGCATCACTTCTTATGGTGGTATCTTTTTATATCTCTTTTTTTTGTGTAGTATATCATATTTAGGGTCAAAATTTAAGACAAAAATTTGTATCTTTTCTGCTTTTTGTTGATTTTTCTATCGATTGACCTCGTAATTTTTTTCTCGCACATAATGAGGATTTTTCATATAAACATCTGATTTTTTTGTATATTAGTGCATGATATTATCTTGAATTTACATGACTTGGTGGTAATACTTCCACACATATTTCTTTTTTGTCACATCTTGCTTGCAAATATACGTGCACATATCCTCCAACAACCTACAAGTGGTATTAGAGCACAGGTTGTTAAGAACCTGATCTAAATGGGAAATGATGATGATGCAATAGTGATAAAGTTGATATACACAAATCGGTAGATCTAGAAAGACAAGATGGAGGATGTTCTATACTATAAGGATTTGTATGGTCCGATAGAGAGACAAAAGACAGAGAGTACATGTGATACATATTGGAAGAAACTAAATAGGGAAGAAGACCATGGGAATAGTATGAAAGTACCTTGATATTTTCATATTTCACCACGTCTTAGAGGAGACATATGCCAAAGATCTGTGGAAAAAAGTCAAGAAATTATATGAGCTGAAACTGACACAAATAAAACATTATTTGAGTAGGAAGTTGGAGAACCTAAAGTATCCAGATGGTACAAACATCACGGAACACATGAATGGATTATAAAGCATTGTAAATCAACTAGGATCTATGGAAATAGTTCTTGATGATGAACTACATGCATTACTTCTTCTAGGATCATTATCTAATAGTTGGGAGATGCTCATTGTGATAGCCAACAATTATGTACATCAAAGAAAGTTGACACTTGATCGGGTGAAGAGAAATTTACTGAATGAAGAGATTGGACGACAAGATTCAAGCGACATTAGATCAGAGGTGTATTTCACTAAAGCAGGGACATTAATAGAGAAAGACATTATGGCTGATCTAAGAGGTATGGGGAATCCCAAGACCATAGGGTGGCTCGTGATAGATCCAAATCGAAGAGTAAAGGGTGCTTCCATTAAAAAAAGTGGGGTCATTTTAAAAAGATTGTAAGGTTTGAAAAAAATGTGGGTCTAAAGTCAAAGACAAGAAGGATGATGACAAGAAAATTGTAGCAGTTATTTTAGATGATTGAACAATGATGATGATATGGTCTTAACAGTCTAACATTAGTGTTTTCACGCTGATAAGGGTGATTTTGAGTGGGTTGTGGATATTACAACTTCTTATCATGCTTCACTTGATAAGGAATTTTTCACTTCATGTAGGAAGGGAGACTTTAGGAGGGTGAATATGTGAAATTCCATATTCTCTAGAATTATCCGAATTAGAGGCATTTGTGTTTACATAAGTATCGGTTGCACTCTCATACTAAAGGATGTTTGTCATATTCCAGATTTGTGGATGAGTTTAATGTAACGACCCTAACCTGGGTTGTGAGGTAACCCTGTTTGTTTTGACTAATTAAGTTGATTAGAACTTTAATATAATCCTCTAAGGTACTTTTTTATCATGTGACACACTCATGTTTCAAGTTTGGTCCCGATTGAATGTTGTTTGAGCAATTTTCCTTTATTTTGGACCAAAGTGCAAATTACCCAAATTGAGGGGCTATAATGCAAAATGTCACATATTGAACATGCCTCATGTGTTGTAGCATCATTATTGATATAATGATGCAAGGTTGTGGCTTGTGGAAAGCCTAAATTCCAAGTTTGAACTTGTTTGAACAATGCTAGAGCATTGTGTGCCAATTTTGGTACAAATTGTAATTTACCCAAAATGTGGGGTTGATATGCAAATTACCACCTATTGAATGTCGCTACTTCCTCTATGTATCATTTAGAGGAGACATAATGAATGAAACACCATGTTTGGGTCAATTATGAATGATGATACTCTTGGTGATGAAATGACCAAGAAAAAGGGTTGAATTTGGAAGCTTAACTTGAGTTGTATCAAGTTGAAAAGCTTATATATGAGTGCCTATCGGCCATGGAGCCCAAGGAGGTGTCCCATATCGTTTTTTTAACTCTTGGAAAACTCCATATTGTGCAAAGCACCTCAAGGAGGTGAGGTGTGACAGCCAACAAGTTTCCTTAGAAAAAGTGTATCGGCTTGACTTAAAATAGTGATTAAACCTAGATGACTTATCCAAGTGGATAAGTAATGGACGAATTTACATCTTTAGATGATCCTCAACCTTTTTGCATGACAAGATAAATGATGATGCATGCATGGGCACGTGTCACCCATGCATGACACGTGGCACCTACTAGCTCAAAATGTTGACACCTCATTTTTGCCTCTCTTCATGATCAGCAAGTATATATACCCCTAGTTTGACCCCTTAACGGAATTTTTCGACCCTTACCACCCTCCTACCTTGTGGTATCGTGCATGGGGCTCTTGTATCGTGCAGGAGAGAAAGCATATCGTGCATAGGTCCTTGGATATCGCCCATAGCAAAAGCATATCGACCAAGTAGGTGAAATTGGCCATATGAGGTGATATCGGCCAATAGGGTGAAGAGTTGAGTGCCATATCATGCAAGTGAGTGTCATATCGTGAAAGTGAGTGCCATATCGTGCAAGAGGGTTGGCATATCGTGCAAGAGCACAAGGGTATCGTTCATAGGCCTTGGGTATCGGCCATAGCAAGTATATCGGCCATGCCATGTTGATATTTCCCATAGCAAGTTGATATCGGCCAATTGAAGTGATTTTGGCCACAAGTGAGGGGGTATCGGCCACAAGCAAAGTTGTGTCGGCCAAGAGGAATTCCATATCGTCCAAGAGTGGTAGGTTGTCGGCAAAGGATATAAGGAACTCAAAACTTAACCCTAAGGTAAGATATAGTTGTCTTCAAGCTTGAATTGAAGCATGGAATTAGGGTTATGATCTACCTTTCTTTTCTTCTTCACCAATTGCTTATTCATGGTGATTCCTTGTATATGAAGGAGTTGTGAACGATCCTTGGACCTTTGATAAAGTCATTTCAACCTTAGGAACATGGAGCTTTGGATCTTGAAGCTTTGAAGTGGTTCTTAAGGCGGGTTATATAACTTGAACTCAACCATGTTATTATTCTTCACCTAAATTGTTATAATTAGTGAAATACTTTTAATACTGAAATTTCCTAAAATAGTTGATGAAATTATGAGTTATAGTAGTTTCTTAGACCTGCTACCATGAATTATATCAGTTATAACAAAGGTCTAGAGCTTGAAGATGATGATATCACCTTATAAAAGTGATATCGGGTGCAAGCACACAAGTAAGCACCTTTAACCCGATATGATGATACACTTTATTCACTTGAAAAATATGGATATGAATGAATACATTGTTGCACAATATGGAGGTGCAGTATACACCTCTTGCATGATAGGGAGTCAAGTATAGACTCCATACATGATACAAGGTCAATTGTATACTTGTAAGTTGACAAGAAACCCTAATTTGGGTAACCTAATATAAGTAAAGAGTAACAAGTGCTATTGCATGATATGATCATATAATACATCATTGGTACTTAGTATCATGAGGCCTACATGACCTTGCATGACATGGTTGCACAACACATGACCTTGCACGATAGGGTTGCACGATACACAACCCTAGACAATATGGTAGCTCGACATGTTGATGAGTTGATACCTCTTAAGCATCATGGGCGACACATATATGTACCATGTGCCCATCACAATCAACCCTAACCCAACATGGGTGTTGCAACCTAATGTTTTATGGTGTATCCCAATATGGTTTGGTGCCCTACACTCCTATTGATTTGTATATTGGGTTGAACCCGATATGGCAAACCCTAATCTGTCATGGCCAACCCTAGATGGTGAGCTGCCCAATATGGTGATTGAATGCACCTCTAACCCAAAATGGTGATGGCTTAGTACCTCATGCACGACATGGGTAACACATACAAAAACCTCTAGCCCGATATGGATGATGGTCATATACCTCCAACCCGATATGGTGGTGCTTGTACACCTACAACTCGATATGGTGAACATATGCACATCTTTAACCCTATACACCTTGTAAAGGTGAGGGCAAGACACTCTTAGGAGTGATGAGTGTAACACCAAGTAATGGTGTGGCTAATACCTTGATAGGAGAAGCACCGAGAGTGGTTGATAATGAACAACCTTATATCAATAATGCATTAACCCGAGATGAGTCCATATCATTGATGATGGTTGAATAATTCAAATGTGTGACTTAGGACCAATACATTACATGATAAATGTGATGAGATAGTGCATTAAGTATTAGGATGGTACATACCCTAATACAAGATAAGTTGATAAACTTAAGTATGTTAAAAGTGATGAGAGAAGTGATACATCAAGACAAGATAGATATCACATCCAGCACTTCAAGGTTGATGCACCTTAAATCCAATATACTTGAATGAGTAACACATGAAGTGTGTTATGTCAATTGTTACATTGAGATGTAATGAGTTTAATGCACTTTGATAAGTGTGAGCTAACATACCTTGAGAAAGGGTTAAGCAAAGTTAATAAAGTATGATGTAATCATACTCTGGTAAGGATGAGAGATGAACTCATACCTTGTGTTGATAATCCTTTAATGATAAATGATGAGAATAAATAAGTATGATTGAATACTTATGATATCAATGTTTGCTCCTAGATGTGTGGAGCAATGAATTAGGGTTTGATCATTGATAAAATGATCTTGAAAACCTAAATGGTTAATAATGGAGAACCTTAACCCTAATGAAGGGTAATGATATGTAAGAGAAACTGTAATCGATAAGAAAGGGAAAACCCTAACCCTAATAATGGGAAGGTTGTATTTTGTCTTATTGCATAAGCCTTGTAAGGCATGTTAAATACTTACATAACAAGTATCATGTGAATAATTTGTTACCTAGTGAGAGGTGACAAGATGTGAATGGCCTTGTGAGCCATGTGAATAAGTTGTTGCCTAGTGAGAGGTGACAAGATGTGAATGGCCTTGTGAGCCATGTGAATAAGTTGTTACCTAGTGAGAGGTGACAAGATGTGAATGGCCTTGTGAGCCATGTGAATAAGTTGTTGCCTAGTGAGAGGTGACAAGATGTGAATGGCCTTGTGAGCCATGAAAATACTTGTACAACAAGTGAAATGAATACCTTGGTCTAAGGACCTACAGGTAATGGTTACCAGTTACATAGGTAATAATGTTATGTGATGAATTCCCAGTAACGTGAAAGGGACTGAGATCCCAAGTATCATGTGATTTAGAGATATGAAAAGAATGTGATAAACGTATTACACCTTTCTTTGTAGCATTGTCATAATAATTCTTGATTGGAACTTGACTGATGCTAAAAGAATACAGACATGTACTTAATTAACCAAGTGAAATCTTATCATGTAGAGACCTAGCCATAGATCCATCATCATCAGTGGTTGGTCATGGTGAAACGGGTTGCTCCGCGGCATAACCCGGAGGGCATACTTTTGAGTATGTGGGGGTGATGGGCGAAAATATCCTGACGCCCTAATGCGGGATTGGTGGTAGATAAACACGAGATCCCACAATCCTTCGTTATATGTGTCGAGATGGATGTATCACGAATCTCCCGATGATGAAGGCCAGGATGGATGTTAGATAAACACGATATCTTTCTCTCCCAAAGAGAGTGCAGTTGACGTTGTAGCTCTACATAGAGAAGTTCCAGTATACTCCTGGATTAGCAATTTTAGCAGTGGCACGAGATGTCCTGCAGTTTGTACCCACGCTGACTGGGGAGGGTGAGGTCATGGAGTCCGGCTCTTCCATTGACCTATGTATGGAACTGATTTCGACTTCGCAATGGTCGGTTGAGTATGAGCGGTATACCTCATCTCCTCAGGGCTTAAGTGTGATTGTAAAATGTAATCAGCCGCCTAGCATGTTTGCTTAAATACGGAAATCATTTGGCTGATGTTACATTTATTTTATGCATCCTTAGTGGATAGATGTGATTTATGTTTCTTTACATTCCTTGCAAAGCAGACAGGTGAATTATAATCTACCATGGGTAGATGCAATGTTCTCCTTATGAAAGGAGATTACTTCATTCTGTTCATATAGTGAATTATCCTGCTTATTAATATAAAAAGAACCTTTGCTCAGTTTATAATTGCTTAATCTGTGATAATAATATGGTCGGCGGAGAGTTATATTGAAATGACCGTCTCGCAAAAATAGGATTAACTAATGCGGAAGCGAATTATTTGCAGCGGATTACTGAAAATCACTGAAAATTTAAAACTTTTTGCAAAGAGATCCATTCACATGAAAACTCTTTAACCATGAACCAAAGTATTCCAAATTCATCCTGGTTCACAAGTACACAACCTGTACCATTCCTTTTCAAGGATTATAACATTGACTGCCCTGTTAACAAATATACACAGGCAGTATAAAAACTTCGAGGCACTAAGCCAAAACTCAGATTGATACATTTAAAACTCCAAGGACCTGAGAGTACAGAGATGACACATAAGACTAATATCTATATGACTAGACAGACAATATTTCCACCTGAGATTTTATTGTTGTCCCTGTTGTTGCTGCTGCTCTTTCCCTGTTCTAGGGTTTCTGCTCTGCCTTCCATGCATACCTAAAAATGTTTCCCAGGGGGGTGAGACAATTGAAAATTGCCCCAGCGAGAGATATAACTCTCCGCCAAAAACATTGTTATTGCAGTTTATCAAATTAAAACTGAGTAGGGGTTACTTTTACATTATCAGGCAGAATTATTCATCATAGAACAGAATAAGATAATCTCCATTCTCAAGGAGGTCATTGCATCTACCCATGGTAGATAACTAATTCATCTGTCTACTTTGCAGAGAATATAAAGAAACATAATTAACATTTATCTACTAAGGAATGCACAAAGAAGTACAACATCAGCCAATGAATCTCCGTATTCAATCCTTAAGCAAACATGCTATACGGCTGATTACATTTTACAATCACACTTATGCTCTGAGGAGATGAGATATACCGCTCATACTCCAACCGACCATTACGAAATCGCCTCGGTACCATACATAGGTCATCAAAAGAGCCGGATTCTTATGACCTCATTTGTCTCGGTCAGTACGAGACCACATGCAGGACATCTCATGTCTCTGCTAACTAGCTAGCCAGGGTATTCTGGCACCTTCGCTACAGAGTTACAACGTCAACTGCACTCCCATCGCCAATCGAGAGATTTCTTGTTTATCTCCTCGATCCGACATTAAGTATCATTGGGAGATTTATGATACATCCATCCCGACATATTCATGAAGGATTGAGAGGTTTCTTGTTTACCTTCCAACAATCTCTTCAAGAGGACGTAAGGATATTTTCACCCATTTACCCCCACATATTCAAAATATGTGCTCCGGGTTTTGCCGCGGGCACCCGTTTCACCATCACCTATTCCTGACGATGATGGATCTATGGTCAGAGCACTACATGAATAGATTTCACTTGATTTATTAAGTACATTCTCATATTCTTTTAGCATCAGCCAAGTTCTCAAACATAACTTAGTACAACAATGCTATAAAGAGACATGTACTACTTTTATCAGATATTTATCAGTCTTTCAAAGACCCTGGGAAATCAGTCCCTCATTTCAATACTGGGAATTATCATCCCTTCACTTTCTCATCACCATAATCATATGGTTTTGGGTATTCAAACCCTTAACTCATCATTGAGCATTATTATACCTTTTTCAGGTAACTATCACCTTCAGGTCATCTGACCAAGGCATTCATGATACTTGTTACACAAGCATCACACCTGGCTCACAAGGCCATGAAATATCTTATCACCTCTCACTAGGTAACAACTTACTCATGTGACTCATAAAAGTCCATGCATATTGCTTCTTTTACTAAGCAACAACAACATTAAGGCACATAATGCCAATCAACATTTATTATATAAATGTCACAGCTCACACTAGCTATATACATCATCTCATAATATATGTATGGTTATTAGGCATGATAACAGTCATACAAGATATTCATCACATCATGTGATTTGATAGTAACACCATTATTCCTCTACCAGGAATTAGGGTTTACTATCAAATAGGGCTTTTCATTCCCTTTACCCAAATTAGGGTTAGGGTTCCCCATTTCTCATTAATAAAGAGTTCATGATCTCATTATCTGTCCAACCCTTAATACATTATTCCATACCTCTGGGGCATTCAAGGATATCATATTTGATTATTCTAGAACATTTCTTTCATCATATAGCATTAATGATCATCAATTCAAGGTATGAGTTCATTTCTCATCCTTATCATGGTATGATTATATCATACACATTATTTGGGCTTAACCCCATTCTCAAGGTACATTAATTAACACTCATAAAGGTGTAACAACTCATTACATTTCATTGTAATAGTTTCATAACACACTTCATATGTTTCTTACCCAATTATATTGTATTTGAGGTACATCAAGGCATATAAACCCTGAAATGCTGAATGTGATAACTATCATATCTTGATGTATCACTTTCTCATCATTTCAAACTCTGTTGAGTTATCCATCTTATCTTGTATTAAGGTATTTCCCTCTTAATACATTCCATCACTAATCTCTTACCTTTAGCATATAATGCAAAGGCCACACATTAGAATTGTACATCTATCTCACATGATATGGACTTATCTTAGTTTAAGGCATGACTTTATTATAAAGTTGCTTATAAACAATCACAATGATACACCCTCAACTAGGGTTTCTCATCACATATCTTATGTATCCTTCATCCAATTATATTGGACTTATAATCATATCAAGGTATACGATCATATGAGGTCACTTTCAAATCACCTCTAAATCAAGCATAGAGCACCACGGCCGTGCAACCAAGAACGGCCGTGCGAGGGGAAGCTACCACGGTCGTGCTACCTTGCATGGTCGTGAAAAGGGAGTTCACCTCATGAATCATATTCAAGTATGAATTCTATTCTCTCATTAGGGATTAGGGTTTCACATACCATCTCCCTTCTTTAGAATAGGGATTGCATATAACATCACCCTTCATTAGGGTTTCATATCACATTGCCCATAATTAGGGTTTATGTTCATGATTAGGGTTTCATGATCTCTCTACTTAAGGATCATACCCTTAAACACCACATGAATCATATTATTATAGTAATTCATTCTATCATCATCTCAACTTGATTAGGTCATATCAACCCTTCAATCGAGTTCATACAACTATGATTAACATAGTATATCAAGTCATTGATCCTATAAGCAATTAGGGTTCATCCCTTAATTGGCACTAACCACTTAGGTACTAATAGGGTTTCAACCTTTGTAACTTCATTGACTATCATTACTAATCAGCATTGGATCAATGGATCATTCACCATCTTGATTCTCAAGAGATTCAATCACATTGGACCTCCATTACATAAGTATCCAATTGAATTAGGGTTTCCAATGTTGATTCCTTCAATCATTGAATTCATGGAATCAATCATCAATTGAACCTATCCTCATACTTCAATTGAGTTTAATAGGTCAACCTTCAAATGATTTGACCCTCAATTGATCATCAATTAGGGTTTTATTCAATTGAATTAGGGTTTGGAATCGATGATTCAACAACACTAATCAATGTAAGACTAGTTGCTTTGAAACCATTGAACCATCATCAAAATTGGGTATGACCTGACCCTAAACGGTCTTGAGGTCGTTTGGATGACCTCCAAACGGTCTTGAGACCGTTTGCCCATCATATCACTCAAATCTAAGCATTCCAATTGGGGTTTGGTTCATTGGATTGATCACCAAATCAACATTGCATTGTATATCAGCTTAGTACCTTTAGACCTTCAAACACCTAACCATACTCAACCCTAGACCTCCAAACGGTCTTGGGTGACCACCAAACGGTCTTGAGACCGTTTGGATGAGCTCAAAACGGTCTTGAGACCGTTTGGCTCATCCAACCTTTGGACTTTAGTGAAAAATCATCATGGATTGGTTTATCGAGTTGATCAACAAAGCAGCATTGAGTTGCAGTATGATTTGGTACCTTTGGACCTTCCATTGATCAACTATACTTGACCCCAGACCTCCAAACGGTCTTGGGGTAATCCCCAAACGGTCTTGAACCCGTTTGGATGATCCCCAAACGGTCTTGAACCCGTTTGGGCTAATCAACCCAAAATCTCAACTTAACTCATTGGAATTTCAGCACTGTTTTCAATTAGGGTTTGCCTAATTGAATAGCCTTCAACTCACGATTCCTTGGGATTTAACCCCTAAAATTTGTAGAGTCATTAACCAACATAATTATGAACAGGAATCCCAAACGGTCAACGCTTGGTCAACTCACTCAAATGGTCTTGAACCCGTTTGCCCAAGCAGGTCAAGTTAATCAGGTTGAAAATCAGCACTTAATCCAATTAGGTTTTCCTAATTGATTAGCCTTCAACCTATGATTCCTTTGGAGTTAACCCCTAAAATTTGGAGGGTCATTAACCAACATCATTATGAACAGTAATACCAAACGGTCAACGCTTGATAAACCATCTCAAACGGTATTGAACCCGTTTTCCAAAGCAGGTCAAGTTATTCAGGTTGAAAATCAGCACTTAATTCAATTCGATTTGTCTAATTGATTGGCCTTCAACCTATGATTCCTTTGGAGTTAACCCCTCAAATTTGGAGGGTCATTATCCTACATAATTAGGAACGAGATTCCCAAACGTTCAACGCTTTTTAAACTCCTTCAAACGGGTTTGAACCTGTTTTCCACCAAACGGTTTGCAACCCGTTTGGTCACCAAACGGTTTTGGTGAAACCGTTTGGTCCCAACTTTTGAGATCGTTTGCTCCTAAGATATTTGGTGAGGTGCTTGATTATGATGATGTCATCATCATCTTCCTTCGTTCACCCAAGAACAGCAACCGTTCTTGATGTAATTTGCAGCAAAGAAACAAAAGTGTATAAAATTGAAGAAATCAATCAACAAAGCATAGAAGATTGATGCAATAGCAATGTTTGAGGGTTTAAGTTATAAAACCCACCTCCAATTGAGCTCTAAAGCTCTAAGATCACGCCATCAATGGTGGATGAAGCTCTAGCAACTCCCCCTAGGCTCGTCCTCAAGCTTTTGATTGCAAAAGTTGGCTAGGGTTGAAGAGGAGATCGAAATAAGAAGGAATCCATAATTTTTTTTCGATTTCCACCATGAAATCATGAAGAACGAGGGTCAAGAAGATTAACAACAGGTTGGGGCTCGTCCTCCTGTTTCTCCTAAGTCCCCTTGAGCTCATCCCAAGAAAAGGAAGAAGAAAGGGCCGAAAAAGCCTTTCAATTCATTTGGAAAAGGCACTTTTATAAGGAAATTGATGAGAGAGAAAATGCCTTATAAAAATCCAATTAATCCAAAAATTATGGCCGCCTCTTCCCCCTCAATTCCATGGATACGAGGCACCTTCCTTTTCCTTTTATTCCCCTTCATTATCCTTAATTTAAAGAAAAGCAAATTAAGCACCTTAATGCTTATTATATTAATATCCCATATGTGAGTGGAAATTACTTTTCTTTATAATAAGGTGAGTGGAATTTCACCTACTTAAGATATTTTCGTTCCTTATCTTAGCAAAGGAACGTCCATCCTTATTCAAAATCAACCCAAAACATTTTTGTTGAAATCCCTTCAATTATTTTTATTCATTTTTGCCCTAAATCGAATTAGGGTTTCAATTAGGCATTATTCTTAATTATTTTAATGTCAAGATTCTCTCTCCTCCAACTTAGTTCAAATGAGGAGTCCCTCTCATTTTCTTTTCTATACATGATGCCAAGAAACATTAAGGACCTTATTGAAGTGGTAATTTGCATATTGAACCCTAGATTTTGGGTAAATTGCACTTTACTCCAAAACTAGGTTTTAATGCACAACATTGTCCAACAAGCTCTAAATGGTGTCCAGGCTTGTAGAAACCATACTACTACATCATATTCATCCTTATGATGTCTCAACATCAGAGTAACATCTTATCATGTGCAATTTTCAAGTTAACCCCTCAACTTGGGTAATTTGCACTTTAGTCCAAAATAAGAAATCATTGCTTCAACATTGTTCAAACAGGACCAAAATTGAAACATAAGTTCCTCATGAGCCCTAATTACTTTTCACAAGATGAGATTAAACATGTAATCATCTTTCTTAATCAAAACACCTAGGGTTAAAGCATAACCCAGGTCAGGGGTGTTACAAATTATAAACCCCTAACAAGGATTTCATCCCCGAAATCCCAGATAAAGGGATCATATATTATTCATTCATCATATCATCATGTCTCTACATAACATCTAATTGTTATGGAGACATCATAGAGCTTTGATCAACACAAAGTTCCTTCTCACAATATTCTCATAGAGTCAATTGAGATCTTATCTTAAAGACATATTTAGTTGTTATGTTTATGCAAAGCATAAACCCCTAACATATGATGTTCATATCATTTTATATAATCATACTGATTTCATAGTTGACCACTCCAGGTAGCTAATCTAAACCATCTGATAATTCTCAGATACCAGAATCCATTACCCTGGTATCAGTCACATGTGTTGAAAACACATCATATTCTCATCTTTCTTTTATCATATTTACAACTTTATTGAACAGGGATCACCTCCCTTGTTCTCTTTCTCATCATATGAGGGTCATACTTTTACTTCCTCATATACACATACTGATCTGAATTCCTATCAGATCCTTCTTTCTTGTACTTAAGGTATGATACATTTATCCATACCATATTTCTTATTTCATGATACTCATTAGATTGTATCAGAATGATTGCTTGATCAGGGAAATCAAAAAGATATCAATCTAAGAGTTTCCATACTCACTTTATCATCAATAGTTGTAAACATGATCAGGGTTTACAAGTACTGAGATCAAGTAGTATGCACTTACATGCTATCATATTTCTTGTTTTTCATATTATCATAACATAAGATTTAACATCCCTGGATTTTATCCAAGCATCTCTTCTATACCTCTTCCTCTTTCATAGAGGTAAGATCAATATAGAACATTTAAAAGAATACTTGAACAGAATTCAAATTCTAATTCTCATCATTTCTTCCCTATATGACAACTAATAGGGAAAACCAAATCAGCAGTCCTCCTTTTTATAACAAAAGGGGTTTAGTGTACTCAACATGTACACATTTATAACATACATTGTCCTCACATCATGGTCTTATTAGTCTTATTACTAATGCAAAAACTAAGCCATGGAATTTTACAGGTGAAAGGTTAAGACCTTTACACTTACTTAGGGGCTGCTTCCCTGGTACACTAGGCATTTATTGCACTATTTGTACCAAAAACCTTGGCTTTTTAGAACCATTAGGCAAATGTCTCTAAAATTATAGAGATCATCACCTACTTCTCAGCTTATTGCCCCTTCTTGGGCACTGCCATCACATATTTATTATCTGTCTAAGCTCATGGCAGAGTCTACTTTCTTTCCATAAGTTAATCTTTTCCATATTTTCCCTTGTTCCAACATGACTAAGTCATTTAGGAACTCATTTTAAGATCAAGCTTTCTGTATTAAGGACTGATTACCTAGGTTATAAGCCTAGCATCCAGTCCACTCATATGCATTACTGTTGCCCTAATCTACCCAACAAGAGCATGATCATAGGATTCTCTATCCTGATCATGTCTTAATGGGGATTCTCAGGCACTCATTCTATTCTTGCATGATCCCTTGCACCTCTTCTTAGTGCAACAACATTGCCCTTAGCAATGTGTTCCTTGTGCTCTCCAGTCATTTTAAACTTTACCCTTTCTCTGCACAAGCAGAAATCATTATAGGGTATACTGGAGGACACTAACACAGACTCAACAACTTAGTCCTATGTCTCTATAGACTCAGCGAACCTAGAGCTCTGATACCACTAATTAAAACGACTGTCTCGCAAAAACAGGATTAACTAATGTGGAAGCGAATTATTTGCAGCGGATTACTTAAAATCACTGAAAATTTAAAACTTTTTGCAAAGAGATCCATTCACAGGAAAACTATTTAACCATGAACCAAAGTATTCCAAATTCATCCTGGTTCACAAGTACACAACCTGTACCATTCCTTTTCAAGGATTACAACATTGACTGCCCTGTTAACAAATATACACAGGCAGTATAAAAACTTCGAGCATTAAGCCAAAACTCAGATTGATACATTTAAAACTCCAAGGACCTGAGAGTACAGAGATGACACATAAGACTACTATCTATATGACTAGACAGACAATATTTCCACCTGAGATTTTATTGTTGTCCCTACTGTTGTTGCTGCTCTTTCCCTGTTCTAGGGTTTCTGCTCTGCCTTCCATGCATACCTAAAAATGTTTCCCACGGGGGTGAGACAATTGAAAATTTCCCCAGCGAGAGATATAACTCTCTGCCAAAAACATTGTTATTGCAGTTTATCAAATTAAAACTGAGTAGGGGTTACTTTTACATTATCAGGCAGAATTATTCATCATAGAACAGAATAAGATAATCTCCATTCTCAAGGAGGTCATTGCATCTACCCATGGTAGATAACTAATTCATCTGTCTACTTTGCAGAGAATATAAAGAAACATAATTAACATTTATCTATTAAGGAATGCACAAAGAAGTACAACATCAGCCAATGAATCTCCATATTCAATCCTTAAGCAAACATGCTATACGGCTGATTACATTTTACAATCACACTTATGCTCTGAGGAGATGAGATATACCGCTCATACTCCAACCGACCATTATGAAATCGCCTCGGTACCATACATAGGTCATCAAAAGAGCCGGATTCTTATGACCTCATCTGTCTCGATCAGTACGAGACCACATGCAGGACATCTCATGTCTCTGCTAACTAGCTAGCCAGGGTATTCTGGCACCTTCGCTACAGAGTTACAGCGTCAACTGCACTCTCATCGCCAATCGAGAGATTTCTTGTTTATCTCCTCGATCCGACATTAAGTATCATTGGGAGATTCATGATACATCCATCCCGACATATTCATGAAGGATTGAGAGGTTTCTTGTTTACCTTCCAACAATCTCTTCAAGAGGACGTAAGGATATTTTCGCCCATTTACCCCCACATATTCAAAATATGTGCTCCGGGTTTTGCCGCGGGCACCCATTTCACCATCACCTATTCCTGACGATGATGGATCTATGGTCAGAGCACTACATGAATAGATTTCACTTTATTTATTAAGTACATTCTCATATTCTTTTAGCATCAGCCAAGTTCTCAAACATAACTTATTACAACAATGCTATAAAGAGACATGTACTACTTTTATCAGATATTTATCAGTCTTTCAAAGACCTTGGGAAATCAGTCCCTCATTTCAATACTGGGAATTATCATCCCTTCACTTTCTCATCACCATAATCATATGGTTTTGGGTATTCAAACCCTTAACTCATCATTGAGCATTATTATACCTTTTTCAGGTAACTATCACCTTCAGGTCATCTGACCAAGGCATTCATGATACTTGTTACACAAGCATCACACCTGGCTCACAAGGCCATGAAATATCTTATCACCTCTCACTAGGTAACAACTTACTCATGTGACTCATAAAAGTCCATGCATATTGCTTCTTTTACTAAGCAACAACAACATTAAGGCACATAATGCCAATCA
Organism: Alisma plantago-aquatica; assembly: GCA_963693085.1. Lineage (NCBI taxonomy): Eukaryota > Viridiplantae > Streptophyta > Magnoliopsida > Alismatales > Alismataceae > Alisma > Alisma plantago-aquatica. The sequence goes on from OY856409.1 coordinate 1,758,259,814, forward strand.
ACATTTATTATATAAATGTCACAGCTCACACTAGCTATATACATCATCTCATAATATCTGTATGGTTATTAGGCATGATAACAGTCATACAAGATATTCATCACATCATGTGATTTGATAGTAACACCATTATTCCTATACCAGGAATTAGGGTTTACTATCAAATAGGGCTTTTCATTCCCTTTACCCAAATTAGGGTTAGGGTTCCCCATTTCTCATTAATAAGAAGTTCATGATCTCATTATCTGTCCAACCCTTAATACATTATTCCATACCTCTGGGGCATTCAAGGATATCATATTTGATTATTCTAGAACATTACTTTCAACATATAGCATTAATGATCATCAATTCAAGGTATGAGTTCATTTCTCATCCTTATCATGGTATGATTATATCATACACATTATTTGGGCTTAACCCCATTCTCAAGGTACATTAATTAAAACTCATCAAGGTGTAACAACTCATTACATTTCATTGTAATAGTTTCATAACACACTTCATATGTTTCTTACCCAATTATATTGTATTTGAAGTACATCAAGGCATATAAACCCTGAAATGTTGAATGTGATAACTATCATATCTTGATGTATCACTTTCTCATCATTTCAAACTCTGTTGAGATATCCATCTTATCTTGTATTAAGGTATTTCCCTCTTAATACATTCCATCACTAATCTCTTACCTTTAGCATATAATGCAAAGGCCACACATTAGAATTGTACATCTATCTCACATGATATGGACTTATCTTAGTTTAAGGCATGACTTTATTATAAAGTTGCTTATAAACAATCACAATGATACACCCTCAACTAGGGTTTCTCATCACATATCTTATGTATCCTTCATCCAATTATAATGGACTTATAATCATATCAAGGTATACGATCATATGAGGTCACTTTCAAATCACCTCTAAATCAAGCATAGAGCACCACGGCCGTGCAACCAAGAACGGCCGTGCGAGGGGAAGCTACCACGGCCGTGCTACCTTGCATGGTCGTGCAAAGGGAGTTCACCTCATGAATCATATTCAAGTATGAATTCTATTCTCTCATTAGGGATTAGGGTTTCACATACCATCTCCCTTCTTTAGAATAGGGATTGCATATAGCATCACCCTTCATTAGGGATTCATATCACATTGCCCATAATTAGGGTTTATGTTCATGATTAGGGTTTCATGATCTCTCTACTTAAGGATCATACCCTTAAACACCACATTAATCATATTCTTATAGGAATTCATTCTATCATCATCTCAACTTGATTAGGTCATATCAACCCTTCAATCGAGTTCATACAACTATGATTAACATAGTATATCAAGTCATTGATCCTATAAGCAATTAGGGTTCATCCCTTAATTGGCACTAACCACTTAGGTACTAATAGGGTTTCAACCTTTGTACCTTCATTGACTATCATTACTAATCAGCATTGGATCAATGGATCATTCACCATCTTGATTCTCAAGAGATTCAATCACATTGGACCTCCATTACATAAGTATCCAATTGAATTAGGGTTTCCAATGTTGATTCCTTCAATCATTGAATTCATGGAATCAATCATCAATTGAACCTATCCTCATACTTCAATTGAGTTTAATAGGTCAACCTTCAAATGATTTGACCCTCAATTGACCCTCAATTGATCATCAATTAGGGTTTTATTCAATTGAATTAGGGTTTGGAATTGATGATTCAACAACACTAATCAATGTAAGACTAGTTGCTTTGAAACCATTGAACCATCATCCAAATTGGGTATGACCTGACCCCAAACGGTCTTGAGGTCGTTTGTATGACCTCCAAACGGTCTGGAGACCGTTTTCCCATCATATCACTCAAATCTAAGCATTCCAATTGGGGTTTGGTTCATTGGATTGATCACCAAATCAACATTGCATTGTATATCAGCTTAGTACCTTTAGACCTTCAAACACCTAACCATACTCAACCCTAGACCTCCAAACGGTCTTGGGTGACCACCAAACGGTCTTGAGACCGTTTGGATGAGCTCCAAACGGTCTTGAGACCGTTTGGCTCATCCAACCTTTGGACTTTAGTGAAAAATCATCATGGATTGGTTTATCGAGTTGATCAACAAATCAGCATTGAGTTGCAGTATGATTTGGTACCTTTGGACCTTCAATTGATCAACTATACTTGACCCCAGACCTCCAAACGGTCTTGGGGTGATCCCCAAACGGTCTTGAACCTGTTTGGGCTAATCAACCCAAAATCTCAACTTAACTCATTGGAATTTCAGCACTGTTTTCAATTAGGGTTTGCCTAATTGAATAGCCTTCAACTCACGATTCCTTGGGAGTTAACCCCTAAAATTTGTAGAGTCATTAACCAACATAATTATGAACAGGAATCCCAAACGGTCAACGCTTGGTCAACTCACTCAAATGGTCTTGAACCCGTTTTCCCAAGCAGGTCAAGTTAATCAGGTTGAAAATCAGCACTTAATCCAATTAGGTTTTCCTAATTGATTAGCCTTCAACCTATGATTCCTTTGGAGTTAACCCCTCAAATTTGGAGGGTCATTAACCAACATAATTATGAACAGGAATCCCAAACGGTCAACGCTTGGTCAACCATATCAAACGGTCTTGAACCCGTTTTCCCAAGCAGATCAAGTTATTCAGGTTGAAAATCAGCACTTAATTCAATTCCATTTGTCTAATTGATTGGCCTTCAACCTATGATTCCTTTGGCGTTAACCCCTCAAATTTGGAGGGTCATTATCCTACATAATTATGAACACGATTCCCAAACGGTCAACGCTTTGTCAACTCCTTCAAACGGGTTTGAACCCATTTTCCACCAAACGGTTTGCAACCCGTTTGATCACCAAACGGTTTTGGTGAAACCGTTTGGTCCCAACTTTTGAGATCGTTTTCTCCTAAGATATTTGGTGAGGTGCTTGATTATGATGATGTCATCATCATCTTCCTTCGTGAACCCAAGAACAGCAACCGTTCTTGATGGAATTTGCAGCAAAGAAACAAAAGTGTATAAAATTGAAGAAATCAATCAACAAAGCATAGAAGATTGATGCAATAGCAATGTTTGAGGGTTTAAGTTATAAAACCCGCCTCCAATTGAGCTCCAAAGCTCCAAGATCACGCCATCAATGGTGTATGAAGCTCTATAAAATCCCCCTAGGCTCGTCCTCAAGCTTTTGATTGCAAAAGTTGGCTAGGGTTGAAGAGGAGATCGAAATAAGAAGGAATCCATAATTTGTTTTCGATTTCCACCATGAAATCATGAAGAACGAGGGTCAAGAAGCTTACCAACAGTTTGGGGCTCGTCCTCCTGTTGCTCCTAAGTCCCCTTGAGATCATCCCAAGCAAAGGAAGAAGAAAGGGCCGAAAAAGCCTTTCAATTCATTTGGAAAAGGCACTTTTATAAGGAAATTGATGAGAGAGCAAATGCCTTATAAAAATCTAATTAATCCAAAAATTATGGCCGCCTCTTCCCCCTCAATTCCATGGATACGAGGAACCTTCCTTTTCATTTTATTCCCCTTCATTATCCTCAATTTAAAGAAAAGAAAATTAAGCACCTTAATGCTTATTATATTAATATCCCATATGTGAGTGGAAATTACTTTTCTTTATAATAAGGTGAGTGGAATTTCACCTACTTAAGATATTTTCGTTCCTTATCTTAGCACAAGGAACGTCCATCCTTATTCAAAATCAACCCAAAACATTTTGGTTGAAAGCCCTTCAATTATTTTTATTCATTTTTGCCCTAAATCGAATTAGGGTTTCAATTAGGCATTATTCCTGATTATTTTAATGTCAAGATTCTCTCTCCTCCAACTTAGTTCAAATGAGGAGTCCCTCTCATTTTCTTTTCTATACATGATGCCAATAAACATTAAGGACCTTATTGAAGTGGTAATTTGCATATTGAACCCTAGATTTTGGGTAAATTGCACTTTACTCCAAAACTAGGTTTTAATGCACAACATTGTCCAACAAGCTCTAAATGGTGTCCAGGCTTGTAGAAACCATACTACTACATCATATTCATCCTTATGATGTCTCAACATCAGAGGAACATCTTATCATGTGCAATTTGCAAGTTAACCCCTCAACTTGGGTAATTTGCACTTTAGTCCAAAATAAGAAATCATTGCTTCAACATTGTTCAAACAGGACCAAAATTGAAACATAAGTTCATCATGAGCCCTAATTACTTTTCACAAGATGAGATTAAACATATAATCATCTTTCTTAATCAAAACACCTAGGGTTAAAGCATAACCCAGGTCAGGGGTGTTACTTATATCTCTCGCTGGGGCAATTTTCAATTATCTCACCCCCGTGGGGCCCAAATTTTTAGGTGGACGTGCACGAGGAGGTGAAGACCTTTTTGCATAGGAAGAACAACAGCTGAGGCAGCAGTGACAGCTCAGGTTGAGTGTACTATCTGTCATGTCTTGTAGATATGAGTCCTATGTTTCGTCTCTATACTCTCAGGTCCTTGGAGTTGGTTCATACTAGTTTTAGGATCAATAAGAGATTTTGGTTTACGCGCCTTGAGGTTTTATGTTGCTCATGTATAGTTGGTAAATCAATTTTTATATGTTATCCTCGAGAAGAGATGGTAAAGTGTATGTACAATGTGAGCAATGATGTATATAAAGTTTTGGTTCTACCTTAAAGAGTTTTCCTAGAAATGGATCTCTTTGCAAATTGGTTTTAATTTTTAGTGATTTTTGTTAATCTGTTGTTTATGTTTAAATTCCACTTAATTAGTAACGATTTGTCTATCAGTTTGGCAACTGTCGTTTCATTTAACGTCTAGTTATTTCTTTGATAGAGAAGGATGTTGTTTGGACTTCAGTGGTGGCAAATGTAAAACCATAAAAGGGTCTTGGGTTATTGTATGAGGTTAATTGTGTCACAAATTATACAAAACCTAGCTTTGAGTGCTCAAAGACAATGGTGTACATGCAGATGAGGATCACTAGGAAGATCTATGTCACAAATAGTTGGGACACATGAGTGGGAAGGGCATACAAGTTCCATCAAAGAAGAGATTGGTTCCTTGTTTCAAGGACACCACTTTGAGCTAATGTGATTCATGTCAGACTAGAATGAAAGCATTCACATGTTTCTTTCAAGACAAGATCAAAGCTAAAGTTAAATGTTCTATAGTTGGTCCATTCAGATGTCTACAGTCTGTTTAAGGTGACTTCACTGTGTTGCAATAGGTGTTGGTGTATATGCCTTAGAAGACAATCATTAGATGATGCTCCTGAGATATTTGTACTTTTCATTTGATTAATAAAGATAATTCAAATTTATTGATACATATTTGATTACTGCGATATTAATGTACAAAATAAATATCCTTGGAATTATTAATTCAATGTCATGAGACTTCAAGTGCATGATTTAAACATGAGATCCTGATGGATGCTAAGAATAATATTCTTGAATGTTCCAAGTAAAGTATTGTTGAGGATTGGACAACAATAATACATGTGAGACTAGTATGTGTGGTGAATGATGACCATGTCACATGGGTCATAAGTATTGGATACCAAGTCAGACATATAGGTGCTTGTTAGAGAACAAGTGTACTGGACAGACCCACCTTGATAGTGATTCATGGATTATTATATGATAGTCATAATAAGCTCATAAATGCAATAGTGGTGTTGTGGTCCTTCGACCTAAAGTCACTACAATGGTGATATGAAAATCTCCATGTTTTAACACTACCCAACATGATCATAAAGAAGGTTTCCATAGTAGTGATTGGGTGTGATGAGAATCATGCTACACATTGTGAGTGATGTAGAAGAAATTTGTCCCTCCTATATAACAAGAGTGATATCCAAGGTCTCTTGATAATCATGACTAGAGAAAAACATTGCCATCTTATGTGAGTCAATATATGATACTGAGTTCGTATGTATCTTGCTAATATACTTGGAGATCAAGGAACTTAGGTTGAATGTAACGAGGATGATGTTTCAATGCCTCTAGTTCAATCTGGATATATGTGACAAAAGGATTATACAACATGGTAACACTAGTCGTTGTTGGTCTATACTGACTAATTCTAATACTTGGGTACCAATGATGTATAGCTAGACACCTCTCATAGCTTATTGATCATAATATTGATTAGTAAATCCACTACCAACGTAGTATGGTGCCTACTGTGTCACACACATAGAGATTTCTTGAAGAAAGGTTGAATTAGGCCTATTTGTAATTATTATGATATATTTCGATACTTGAAAGTAAGTTTCAAGGACCTCAAAAAATATGGACCCATACATAAGAAATAAGTTTTCATAATTCAGGGAGTCCAACCTAGCCAAATAAGATTTAGGAAACCTTGACTCTCCACTCCTCTATATATATGATACGAGAAGAGGCCTTTAGGCATGCACTTAGATTCTCTTATTGTTTCCTCCAAGGTTTGAGAAACCATTAGAGAAACTTAGACAAAAAAGGGAGAGATGGAGACTAGCAGCTTCGGCCGTCTTCAAGGACTCATGTGGATACCATGGAGATGAGTTCACAAAACAATGTCGTTCTGAATGAGCATATTCACTGACAAAATGTGAATCGAGTTGTAAGACTCCTAACCTAGCTTAATGCTTAATTGTAATTACTTTGCATAATGAGATGCTTAAACCTTAATTAAATCCTTTGAGATGTCTTAATATCATGTGACAGGCTTACATTTTCACATTGGTCCAATTTGATTGATGCATGAGCTACCTTGTAATATATGTGCTTATTTTGGACTAATTTGCAACTTACTCATAAGTGATAGTTATCTTACAAAATGTCACATGAAGAGATTGTTCTTTGTATCTTGGCATCATGGGAGAGAAGATGGTACTATGGGGAGCCTTTTTTGAATCATCAGTGGTGATGTGACATCACATGGTGACTCTAGGGTTTCTAGGGTTTGCATGATTGATATGGTGATTGACTTAGGGTTTGATGTTATGACCCCTACACCACTTTGGTGAGGTTAGAGACTGAAACACTTGATTGGGATGATGTGGTTTTGAGGGAGACAACCTACAGGTGAGGATGGTCAAAACACTTTGTCCTCTAGTGTCTCGACCATGTGCATATGGTGTTTTAGGGTTTTGGTCGAAACCATGTGTGCATGGTAGTGTCTCGACCGAGACAAGAGGTAACCAACCTAGTTGGTCGAGACACTTTTTCTGGATAAGAATTAACATTTCTATTTATACATGTGAGAGGAGATATGTTTGTTTCTTTGAAGGGCATGTGTCCCTTGATAATTTAATAGGTTGACACCTCGTAATCTCTTACTTCCCTCCTCGTTTGGGTATATAACCCCTTATAATCACAAGCAAGTAATATTTTCGACCCCACACTCCTTCTACCTTGAGATCATCCTTGGAGCTTCGGGAGCAAGGAAGGTCAGATCTTGGACCTTGGGTGGCCGATCCATCTTGCTTTGTTGAAGATCTTGTGCTAGGATCAACTTTTGGTGGTGATTCTTGGTGAATCTTCCCTTGGTAAGTGATATTCTTCTCTTGATCACATTTTATTCTCTAAAACCTTCATCATCATCTTCTTCCTCCTTGCCTGTAGACTATGGACCACCCATGGTGGTCATTTGAGAGGAGATCTCCTCTTCACAAGGGTCGTATATCATGTTTTGACAAGATGGAACCCGAGTGAGGGTATAATTCCATCTCTTTCCCCATTATGTTTGGTTCGGTCTAAATCTACTTTCCCTCTTTCTTGAGCTCTCTTGTGATTATGGTTTTCTTCTTCTTGGAGGTGATCCTTTGGCCTAGGTGTTGAATCTTGGTTGAAGTTCTTGAAGCTTGAGATCTTGGGAGTTTGTTTCTCTCCAGACCAGGCAGGTTTTATAACTTTTCCTACTTCTATTATGTGCATCTTCAACCTGATATATGGTTCATTTGCCATGGATAACAATATAGTTTGAGTATGTTAACATGTATAAGAGTCGTGGTTTTTCACTCTTCATACATCTCTTTTGGTGATCTTCTATGATTCATGACCTAGGATTGATGAACACCTTAGTATAGAGGGTTTGTTCTTAGATGATGTTTGGGATTCTTGGTTTAATTGCATGTTTCTACCTTGAATCAGATCTATTATGGCATTGTGCAGATGGTCGAGACGTCTTTTGGTCTTCCATCATGGTCAACACCCATGCAAGGGTGGTTTCGATCGCGACACCCCCTAACCCTAAGGGTGGTCGTTACACTGGTAACACAATGTTGTTGCATGGTCACCTAACCTATTGGACGATGTTGCAACCAATGTTTGGCTAAGTCTGATGGTAGAGACTCTTGTTCAGTTGTGTGAGTGTCGTAACTAGTTGAGGATGGGTTGGTAGCGGTTGTGACATAATGGGTTAAGCCATAACATCTTGTGATTGTTGGGTCAACACTCTGTTGTGTCTTGGTTGCAACGCACCCTGTGATGTGATTGTCGCGACACTCCTTGGTGGAGTCATGGTCGCAACACCCTGTTGGGTGTTTCCTTGAGTAGTGGTCATGACGTTGTTCTTGGGTGGTGTTTTGGACATGACCATGTTTTGGGGTGGTCAAGACATTTAGTTGTAGGTTGTAGTGACACCCCGTTAGGGTGGAGTTATAGTCATAACACCTAGGGTCGAGACCCATATGTGGTGATGGTTGAGATCATGTGTAGTGTCTCAGTTGTGACAATGGGTTATAAGAGGTCTATACACATGAGTTATGGATGGTCAAGAAACATGTGATGAGGGTGGTCGACACCTATGTGTTGAGGGTGGTTGAGACACCTATACTTGAGTATGAACATGGTCATGTGTAGTGTAATGTTCTACATAATGTGTTCTGATTGTGAATAGCTAATCATTAGCAACTATGCTTAACATTAGTACTCTCCAACAATATGGGAGGTGATGGATTAGGGTTTAGTGATGGAATAACATTATGGAGCCCTAATCATCTATATATGAACCTTAACCCTAATCTTGTGATGAATGTGCTCTCTCTATTTGAAGATTATTATTCTATGATAGTGTTCTCTCTCTTACTTCTATAGCACTAACTTACAGGTGAGATGAATAGCATAACTATGTGAATGCTATGGATAACCCTATACAATACATTGTGGTGATTATGGGCATTATTGAGTTATGATGTGATATTGAATGTACAGGAATCAGGTGATTGGGTCTAACGACCTGACAAGTGCCTTGAACACAGTTTTAGGTGAAATCCTCTAGAGTTGTGATTGAGGGATTGATATCCCATAGTGATGTGATATTGGTGATGACATTGTGAATGGAAATACCATAAGTGACAAATGATGACGAGACAATTCTCACTTGATATGTTTTATATCTTCAGTAGTTGTAATAAATTCTTAATTTTGTAGAGTTTTTTTAGGGTTTATACGTTGTAATTTGATTGATGCACTAAAAGATACCCAATTGGAATATCTACTCAAGTGAAACCCTAATCATGTAGTTTCCATGTACCATAGATCCATCTTCAACATCAACATTTAGATGGATGGTGAAATGAGTAACTCCTATGGGAAACTCAGAGTGTATATTATTAAATATGTGGGATAGTAGTGGAGATAACTCCTTATCTCCTTCAATTTTTGTTATAGTGATTCAATTGCTTTATTATAGAATGGACATGCATGACCCTATTCTCCAGTGTTGTGCCATGTACCAAGGCATACTATTTGTTTTACGGGACCATAGCTTTGACTATGATTTTATGCTCTACAGGACTGTAGTTTTGACTACAAGTTGTTGCTTAGGAGGATTGACTGCTATGTCACTATGTTGTAGACTCGAACTGACCGAGTATTATTGGTGATGATCATGGAGTCTGACTCTTCCATTGATCTTGCATGGTACTAATTTTGACTTATCAGTGGTTGGTTTATATTTGAGTGGTATGCCTCAAATCCTCAAAGCATAATAATAAAAATGATAATACGGCCAAGTAGTATATTTTCTTAGGATCAATACGAATCACATTGGATGACCCGGTGCCTTATTTCTTGTACTTTTTAGGTTACAATAGTCATACATGTTCTTCATATTCCTTTTAAAAGTACAAATTGTTCTAGTACTCAGTTGTCATTGCTTAGATTGCTCAATAGTAATACATGCTTTATTTATCTACTTTATTATATAATTGTGCTTATAGTAGATTTTGGTGAAGAGTTATATCTCTCACTGGGAAATTTGGTCTCACTCTATGGGTTCCACAACTTCTTAGGTGGTCATAGACGAGGAGGTCAAGGTCATGGTGTAGGTATTGAGTAGCAGGGAGAGCTATAGCTATTCAAAGGTTGGGCATGCTACTAGTTAGAATTTTGTAGTAGAGTCATGTTTGTTGTCCCTGTATTCTTAAGTCTTTGGGGAGATTTTGTTGTTTTCTATATCTATACATAGATTTTGGCTTTGTGCCATGAATGTATAGAAATGGCATGTACATATATACAAGTGGTAACATGAAACAATTGAGACTTGATAGCCTATGAATATATCATGTAAACATCTTTTAATACGAATGAAATACACATGGCCTATGTTGAAGGCCTATTTATGAAATACTTCCGCTTTATATAACACTTTGCAAATGGTTTTAATTTACCATTTTTGTGGTAATATTGTGATTAGTGATAATTCCCTACTTTGTCTTGAGTAATCTCACTTTTTGTGGCAAAGCACCTCACATGAGGTGACCATGGAACAACTTCATTCATCACATGCCTACACTATGGACCAACGTGATATGCATGAAATGCAAATCGAGGAAGGGTTGCCATAGTGGAAAACCACAATCCACTACCTAGGGCACAAAAAATGTAAGGCCCTTGACCTAGCTTAATGCTTGAGTATGCTTTTTTTGATTAATAGGATGCTTGAACCTTAATACAATCTTTTGATATGCTTATCTAACATGTGACAATCTTATGTTTCTAGTTTGGTCAAGTTCTGATGATTGAGCTTTGCATGCTTATTTCGGACCAAGTTGCAATTTACCCATGTTGAGGGATTATCTTGCAATTTGTCACATGTTGAGTGTTCCCTTAGTTATTTAGCATCATGAGAGAGAGAACGATGTTATGGGGTGCCTTGTTAGACCTTGGTTGATGAGGTGGCATCATGTGGTGATGCTAGGGTTTCTAGGGTTTTGACCTTGGTGATGTGCATCAACCTTGAGCTCATGTGGGGTGTGACCCCAACACCCTACTGGGAGGTGTGTTTTTACCACAACACTTGCCCTAGTTGATGCTTGTTTTGACCATGGAGGTCTTGGTTTGGTTTGGTCGAGATGGTTGGCCTTCTTGTGATGTGTTCTGACCTTGTTGGTTTGGTGACCTTTTGTAGTGGTTGAGACAAGGTATCTTGATGTTTGTTTCGACCTCTAGGGTGGTGGTGACCCAAGTTGTTGATACCCCACCAAGGTTTGATCACCATAGGTTTCATTCATGTGTTTAGTGGTTGCATGTTGGTTTCCTTTGTGGACAAGTGTCCCTTTGGTGCTCTATTGTGTTGACACCTCACCCCTACCTTACTTCACTCCTCTTTTGAGTATATAACTCCTTTCTCCTTCATGCAAGTGATGTTTTTGACCCTCCTTCTTCTCCCCTCTCTTGTGTTCGACCTTGGAGCCTTTAGGAGCTAAGAAGTACTAATCTAGGTGCCTTGGAGGTCGATCAACCTTGCATGTGGTGCTTTGGAGATTGATCACCTTCTTTGTGGCGATTTTTGGTGGTTTCTCTTCTTGGTGAGTAGTTCTACCTTCTTGATCACATTTTTCCTTTGGAAACCTACCTTCCATCTTGTCCTTCTCATCCATTAGACCATGTTTTGATATGGTGGCTACCTTGAAGATATTCTCCTCACAAAGGTTATAGACTATGTTTTGACATGGTGATACCCAAGTGAGAAGGAGCTCTCTTCTTTCATCTTTCTTCTTGGTTCGACCTAGGGTTTTTCACCCTCTTTCTTGAGCATTCTTTTGACCATGGTTTTCTTCTCTTTTGAGATGATCTTGTGTCTGAGTGGTTGATCTTGGTTGGATCTTCATCTTCTCCCTTGGAGCCTTTGATCTTGGAGCTTGGATCTCTTCTTAAGGCGGGTTATATAACTCTCTACCTTCTTCTATTACTTGTACCTTGTTTGTGTTGCATTCTACTATTTTGATCTCTAAACTTTATGCTAATGTTCTAGATGAGGTTTTCATGATCTAAGGTTTAAGACTTTGTAGTATTGTCATCTAGATTAATCTATTTCTTAAAACCTAAGTTTCTTGTATCTGACTTGCTATGTGATGGTTGAGGTGATTTTGATACATGCAACCTGATTCTTGGTTTTATCACCATGTTTTGGTTCAGCCTTTGTGTTTTCTTGAGGCTTTGAGTTATTTTTTAAGGTTGAAGCTTGGTCTTCTTCCATCTAGTTGGTTTCTTGAAAGTTCATGTTGAATTTCATATTTTTTTCCTTGATGATCATCTTCTATTTTGATTGTGGTTCATCCACTACTACAGAAAAGGCCTTTGGCGTCGGTTATTTAGAGCCTTTAGCGTCAGTTTCCAAGCGTCACCCAAGTGGGCGCTGCTAAAAGTCGACACCTTCAGCGTCAGTTTCTAACTGACGCCATAACCCTTCCCGCCACCGAAAACACGCCAGCAAGGGAACTATAAGCATCGGTTCTTAATGAAAACCGACACTATATCATGATTAAAGACGTCAGTTATTTAACAAACACCAACGCCATAACCCTTCCTGCCACTGAAAACGTGCCAGCAAGGGAACTATAAGCGTCAATTTTTTTCTAATCACCGACAACGTAATGGGATAAAGACATCGGTTTTATGCTAATAACCGACGTCATATCCCTGCCAGCACGGTCGTGCTTCCCAACACGGTTGTGGTACCTGGCCACAATAGGCATCGGTTCTTACAGATAACTAACTCTAGTAATGGAAAAGACATAGGTTTTTGGCTAACAACTGACGACGTATGTCTTTGGTGTTGGTTTTATACAAATAATCGACGCCTGTGTTCTGATTTTTTTTCCTTATCAGTTTGCTGGCCTGCTGTATGGCTGGTCAGTAGGATGCATAACCTACAGTTCAGTTATGAACTATAGGTTTGCAACATCCATTGATATCAGCCAACAATAGGCCACAAACCTGCAAAGTCATTCACATTCAGACACATGTATTGATCAGATACATGTAGAAACATGCAAAGTCATTTACATTCACATTGAGTTCCATTCATTTCATCTCTTTTCACATTCAGACATTCATGTATTGATCAAAAAAAGTCATTCACATTCATACATATGACAATTCAGAAAAAGTCATTCACATTCACACAAAAATAATTATGACAACAAAGTTTAGAAATATCATTCTTTATTCATCATCGTCATCATTGTCATCAGATACCCAATTATATTTAAAAATTTCCACTACTTGTAGGGCTTTTGCCCATTCTTCACTTACAACATCTAATTCTTCCTTGTATAGGGAGTATGTACATCTAATTACTTGCCACCTGTACTAAAGTCAGTTTTAAACACCTGTAAAGAGAATGATGTATATATAATTAATAATATATAATAAGATTGATATATTTCATATTATCTAATGAGACTATATATAATACCTTATGTATAGCATCGATTTCCATTGTGGCATATTTGATGATTAGGTCCATAAATCGCATCACATAGTAGGCACATGCCCAGCCGTTGTCTTGTGTAGCACACTATAAATTGAAACATACAAAATATTCAAAAATACAAATAAGCACAGCTCACATAAATAATATATACATTGGAGTTGGGAAATTACTTTCACATTCTCCCAAATTAGTGGTTGATTCTTTTTCCTGGGGACCTTTCCTCCAGCTCTTTTGAACTCTTGTAAAGCCCTACATGTTAATGTAACACATTAAATTGCATAATTAAATAGTAATGTAATAACAAATGTTAAGGGATATAAAAATATGAAATATTTCTCATGGGAATAATGGCCTTTTCATTGTGTGTCCATATAATGTATTCAATTCGCTCCCCGCAGGATCTAGATAATAGACAGTAAATGTCTTAGGGACAATAACTAGTAACTCCCAATGCCTACCACTACAGGTAAGAAAGTTAAAAATTAATAACTCAAAATCCACAATAAAAATGTAATTTTCTTAAGTCCAAATTATAAGTAAAGTAAACTTACTCGACATTGAATGGAGTTGTTATCACCGTCTTCTTATTTTTACCAAAATATTCAAAAGCAGCACAACATTATGAAGTAAATGAAGAAGGGTATGTATCTACAAGACTAATCAAAGATGGAACCAAAAATCCCGCATGGGAAAATGCAAAATTGTACATATCATGTGTAAGTGGCTGCAAAACATATATTACGTATACATTAATATATAAGAAACCAGATCACCGTATATAAAATAAGGTATACGGATGTATAAACAAGATCTCACCATATCCACATCTCTATCATAGATGTGTTCAGCCAATCATAACGAAACAACTCCAAAATATCTCATATAAATAGCTTGTTATCGTATGATTGACCTGCATTAATATATATGCATTAATGCGTATGCAAAACTTGTAATACGTATGCATTAATACGTATGCAAAACTTGTATAAATAGATTGTTATCATATGATTGATCTGCAGCATCCTCCAGAATAGTAAATTTATAGGGCAATTTGAATAATTTTCGCCTATCCATACTGCCATACCCCTACAATTAGGACCTAATGAGGCGTGTAGGTCCCTTGGAAGACAACTTGGTACTTTAGGAGGTGGAGGCCGAGATGTAGTGGGTGTCTTCTTTTTGACATGTATATATAATTTCAGATCAATTGACTCATATATACACACTAACAAATTAACATAATGTATATTTAACATACAATATTAGTATAGACAACATCCGCTTTGGACCACATTATCACTCCGCCTTCTGCCTCACCAAGCGTTTCAGAATCTGGGTGGGCATATGGTAGTGGAAGATCCCTCCAATCGGGGAGTATATGTATCGCGCTCGCACGAACCGCACCAGCCGATACTAAATTCCCATTAAACATCTCCCCTGGAAGGGTTGGGTAAGCATGTACCTCTGCAATGATATATTCTTGACTTTTTAGACGGCATGGCTTCAACCCCTATAAATTTACGTAAAGAATGTTATATACATATATACATAAACATATCATCTTTAAAAGACTAGCTACTATATATGTCATAAAAATACTTACAGCGGACGTGCTAGGTGGTGGGTCTACAGGATTACTCCCAACCTCTGCAGTAGGAGAAGAGCGGCCCGCCACAGGTACTGTCTGAGTGGTAGTCTAAGACGCCTGCCACTTGCTAATTGCTTCATTGACTCTCTTATCAAGTGTTGCCTCGACTCTCCTATCAAGTGCTTCCTTGACTCTCCTTTCAATTAACTAATCTACTTATACATGGACAAAAGAAATGCTAGCTTCTGATTATTGAATTCTCTTTCTCAATAACATTATAAAAAAAGAATAAGTTACCTCAGTTTGTGAAAGTCCCGCTCTTGGGACTGGTTTGCGTTGTGATAGCCCAAAGAACGCTTTGATGCCCACACCAGTACATGCACCCCTAACACGTCCAGGATGCTCTGGGTTACCCATAGCAACTGTCAATTCATCCCTTGTACCCTTAGGGATGAACTTGCCTTCCTTCCTCTACTCGTACAACTCCTGCTAATCGACATCAACAGAAATTGGTAAGTAAACATAACAATAATCAATATTGATCGATTGCTCTAAGAGTTGAATTTTACCATTTTTGCAGCCGACTCAGCAGTTGCAGGCTTTGTTATATCTCCCTTCTTGTTTTGTCTCCCAGCTATCCACATAGCATGGCGAGGCAGAGGTGCGGGATCAATAGTAGAGGACTCCTGAGTAGCAACAGACTGAGCAGTAGACTCAGCTTGTAGTCTTTGGCAAACTTCTGCATAGTCTCTTGGACCCATTGTGTGGTCATGCACATTCTGTGCATGCATTTCTCTTTGAGCATCACTGATAGCCTTGTTAGTAAGCACATTGAATTGGTTAGTAACACTAAAGGTTAATCTTGAATAGGTGAATACATAAGAATGTATATTAATTAAATTGGGAGTGGCGCTAAATACCTTGAATTCATCTATTTTTCTTTGGGTAACAAACTCCTCCCAGTCTTTGGTGTCTAGGTAGTTCCATTGCTCAGTGACTGCCTTCTGCCTAAATTTATTTTTTAAAGAGAATACAAACAAAAATTATTAGTGTAGAGTTAGTCAAAAAGTGATCAATGTCTAGAATTAGAAATCAATCAAGAACCTCTTCTCAGCATCGCGTATGTAATCTTGGGTGAGATTTGTCCTATAGTTCCTTAGGACCCTCCCACAACATTGAATCACGCATTTACGATGCAACTTTTCATCCAGATCAAATATACTCTGCAAAATAGAATTGTGATTAACTAGTATCCTAAAAATTAGTAATCTACAAAAATAGAATTGCAAATAATAATAACTCGCGCATAGTTCCTTCCATATTAAGTCTTTCTTCCCCTTAGGAACTTTATGCCAGGATTCAAAAATTGGACTACAATGGCTGCGAGTAAAAACCCCAAGATATGAAATAAATGAGTTGCGGTTCACTCCAACTGGATTTCCTGCATGATCGAAATCCACAGCCAGTTTGGGTCCATTTCCCCTTTGTTGTAGTAACTTGTTCATCATTATGATGCCCCTCACTTTCTCAATTTTTTTTGCTGCTCATCAAGTGCCCCAATTTCTTTAGGGGGTACATCACCAACCTAAAATTTGATAAAAAAACACACTTACAGGATATAACTATAAATGAACATATAGATAGAAACCTCAGGGATATATTTTTAAAACTTACATTGTGAGGCGGCGCATTGACGTCCTCACTCTCACGGTAATCATCAGGATGGTCATCAGGAGAATGCTCAGCCATCTGAAAGTTCACATTCACATTGTAAAGTTCACATTGTAAAGTAATTCACATTGTAAAGTTCACACTCTAAAGTTCACATTCACATTGTAAAGTAATTCACATTGTAAAGTTCACATTCACATTGTAAAGTTCACATTCAGAAAAATAAAACATATAAAAAAATATAAACATGCATGCCTCTAATATTGCGATCTTTTATCAATTAACAATCCTTCATTGTGATCTCCGTGCACATACAAGTCATCATTAGCTTCAATATTTGGTGGTGTTGGAAACCCAACTGAGAATGGACTGGAGTCATCATACTTATCATAGTACTGTTCTTCATCTATAGGACCTTCAATGAACTGTCTTTTACCATGAAAAACAACTGACCATTTATCATTTGCAGGATCATTGATATAAAATAGTTGTTTCGCCTATAATGCCAATATGAATGGTTCACCCTTCTCGCCAATCTTTTCAAAGTTCACTAATGTGAAACCCAATTCATCCACTATAACTCCTTTGGTGTTATCAACCTAATTACATTTAAAGAGTAGAATTCTAAAATCTACGTAATCAAACTCCCATATGTCTTCAATGACACCGTAATATGACATTTTAGCTTCACGTGGACTCTTATCCTTTGCACTTGCAAAAAACAATGAAGACGCTTGAAGGGTGACCCCACTATTTTAGACGATACTCTTATCATCTTGATGCTTTGTGTAATATGAGAATCCATTTATGTCAAACCCTTAATAAGACATAACATTCAATTTTGGTTTAAAGGCAAGGCATTTGATAGTTTCAGTAAGATTATCTGGTGTTTGAGATAGTTGATGTAAGACTTTATCTTCAAACCACTTAATAAATGTCTTGTTATGCTCTCTAGCAAGCCACATTGAATTGGCTTGAGGATATTGTCTCTAGATGAAATTGGTATGTTCCTCGATATAAACACTCACTTTGTCGATGTTGTGTAACATATACAAGTGACCTTGTTCCAACTGCTCACGACTGATTACTTTCATCCGTGATCCCAAAATTCCTTTGCCAAAATGCTCCTCATTATTCTTATCATTAACAGCAGCGTCATTAGCACTCAGAAAGTCATTGCAAAAATCCATAACCTCTCTCACCACATAACCCTCAATAATACTCCCTTCATGCCGATAATGGTTTCGAACATCACCTTTAAAAATTCTCATGTATCGTTCAAAGGATACATCCAATGCAAGAAAATGGGTCCCAACATTTTCACTTCCCTAGTCAAGTGGACAACAAGATGTACCATGATATCAAAGAATGAAGGAGGAAAATACATCTCAAGCTGACATAGGGTAACAACCACTTCTCTTTGCAATTTATGGAGAGTATCATGGTCAATAACTTTGCTGCACAGACTGTTGAAAAAGAGACAAAGTCTGGTGATTGCAAACCTTACATGCTTTGGCAATATAGATCGAATTGCCACGGGCAATATTTGTTGCATTAGAGTGTGACAATCATGAGATTTAAGACCTATCAACTTCAGATCTTTCATTGATACCAATGTACGGATGTTGGATGAGTAACCATGTGGCACCTTAACATTACCAAGCATTCACAAAAAGCTTTCTTCTCCTTTCTCGACAACGTGTAACAAGCGGGAGGTAAGTATGTTCTTTGATCGCTACTAACTACTTCTGTTAATTCTGTCCTTATTCCCATTTCACATAGGTCCATTCTGGATTTTATCCCATTTTTAGTCTTACCTGGTATATTCAACAGAGTACTGATGACACTATCACATACATTTTTCTCAATGTGCATGACATCGATACAATGCATGACTGCCAAAGAACTCCAATAAGGAAGATCCCAAAATATTGACTTCTTCTTGAATAAATATTTGTCACTCTGTGTGGCCATCGTACATTGTGATCTCTTACCAAATTCATTGGCAAAGTCTTTTACTCTTTCATAAACATCCTCCCCTAGTATAGGTTTAGGTGCAATTCATTCCTCATTCCATCCATTGAATGCTTTGCGCAACCTACGATACAGATGGAATTTTAGAAGAAACCTTCGATGACCAAGATATACAGTCTTTCCGCCATGTTTTAGTCATATTGAATCAGTGTTCTCTTCAAATATATGACACGCTTTAGATCCTTTGACACTATATCCAGACAAATTCCCATATGCTGGAAAGTCATTCACAGTGCAAAAAAACATAGCGTGCAAACGAAATGTCTTTCTTCATGAAGCATCATAGGTCATCACACCTTCACCCCAGAGTTTCTTCAAGTCATCAATCAGAGGTTCAAGATAAACGTCGATATCATTTCCAGGTTGTTTAGGGCCCGATATCAACAACAACAGCATAACATACTTATTTTTCATACACAACTAGGGAGGAAGATTGCATATAACAAGCATAACTGGCCATGTGCTATGTTGGTTGCTCAATGTCCCGTACGGATTCATCCCATCTGTAAAAAGCCCAAGTCTTAGATTCCTGACTTCTTCACCGAATTCAGGGTACAATAAATTAATCTTCTTCCACTGTGGGGAATCAGACGCATGTTGTAGGATCCCATCATTAGTTTTCTTAACATCTGCATGCCACCTCAAATTCTTCGCATCTATCGAATTGGAAAACAAGCGTTGAAACCATGGTATTATAGGTAGATACCACGTCACCTTGGCAGGAGAACCAGTTTTGGCTCCCCCAAAGTCATCAATTTATACCTTGACGCACCACATTTGGGACAATCTTTCAAATCCACATAGTCCTTTTGAAATAATACACAATCATTCGGGCATGCGTGTATCTTCTTGGCCTCCATTCCCATTATGCACAATAATTTCTTTAACCGGTATGTTGAGATTGGAAGCTCGTTTCCTTCAGGAAGAATTTCTTTCAACAAAGACAACAATGAAGTGAAGCTTTTATCGCTCCATCTATTATTAGCTTTTAGCTTATACAATCTCAACACAGTGCTAAGCTTCGTAAACTTACAACCTGTGTATAATTGTGATGCACCGTTCGAATAAAACGTTATTAACTAGTGAAAGCGATCACTAAGCAGCGGATTACCGAAAATCACTAAAAATTAAAACCATTTTACAGAAAGGTCCACACATAGGAAAACTCATTCACAAAGAACTGAAGTAATTTAATTACATACTGGTTTACAAGTACATGTCTTGTATCATCTTTTTCTGAGAATTACAAGCATCAACTACCCTGTTAAACTAATCACAGGTAGCATAAAATCTCGAGGCACTGAGCCAAAATGTCAAAAGCACTATCTACTACTCTGAGGACCTGAGAGTACAGAGACGACACATAGGACTCTATGCATATCTATACAAGGCATAACAGCTAGTGTCTCCACCTGAGAATTCACTGCTATCCCCGTTGTTGCTGTTGTTGTCCTCCACCTACTGAAGGATTCCTGCCTCCTTGTCCGCGTCCACCTAAAAATGTGGTTCCCATGGGGGTGAGACAATTGTAAATTGCCCCAGTGAGAGATATAACTCTCCGCCAGAAATGTTATTATTGCAGTTTAATAAGATAAATCTGAACAGAGGAATCGTAATTGTTTAACAACAGTTAATTCATTGTCTAACATATTAGAACATTATTCTGATCTGAAGCATTGTAGCTATAACCTGATAGAGCAGCATGTCACTTATCCAATAAGGAATATGAAGATCATGTATAACATTTATCTGCTATACTAAGCAGGATAGTATCAACCAATGTTTCTCGTATTTCAAATTTATGCAAATACACTACACGGCTGATTATATTTTACACATTAGGTGTCAAATTGCAATTAGCTTTCCAGGATATAATGACATCTTCACTATAGAGTTATAACCGCAGCATATACTCTCTTCAGGCTTAGATCACATAGCCAATGCCTGGCATTGTTTTGTGGAGTCATGGTCTGTAGTCATACTCTTTTCACAAAGTATTGGGATCTTAATCCCTCATCTCATCAAGTACATTTCCATTTCTTAACAAGTTCATCATCATGATTATAGAATATGGGTATTCAAACCCTTAGTTCATCATAGAATACTTGTTACCACTTAATAAGTAACTTAATACCTTCATGTCATCTAACCAAGGTAATCATGAATCTTACTACACAAGCATTCCACAAAGTTCACAAAGTTCATATCACCTCTTGTTCCCCTTAATAGGCAACAAGGCATATTATGGCTTATGAAGCCCATGAACAATTTCAATAATTAAAACATCATATGGCACACAGGGCTCATTAATTTCAGGTCACCTCTCACTAAGCAACAAAGCTTATGAAGGCTTATAAGGCCTATAAAACATTTTCAATATACAGAGCATCATAGCCCATACATGGCTATGTTAATCATCTCAACATACCTGCATGATTAGTACTCATGATAACAATTATAATGCTTTCATATCAGCACCATGCAACACAAAGTAATAGCACTATTCCCTTTTTAGGGTTCAGGGTTTCTCTTACATATCATTACCCTCCATTAGGGTTTTCTATAAATAACCACTTAGGTTCTTAAGATCATATTATTAATGATCAAGCCCTATTTCATTTCTTCACATAGCTAGGAGCCAATATTGATAACATAAGTATTCAATCATACTTATTTATTATCATCATTAATCATTAAATGGATTATCAACACAAAGTATGAGTTTCTCTCTCATCTTTACTAGAATATGATTGCATCATAGTTTATTGGTTTTGATTCAACCTTTTCATAAGGCATGTTAACCTACACTTATCAAAGTGCATTACATCTCAATGTAACAATTGACATGACACACTTCATGTGTCACTCATCCAAATATATTGGATTTAAAACATATCAAGGTATATCAGTCTTGAGGTGTTGGATGTGATATCTATCATATCTTGATGTATCACTTCCCTCATCATCTTTATCTTACTTGAGTTCATCCACTTAGCTTATATTAGGGTATTCCCCATCCTAATACTTTATGCACCAGTTCATCACATTTATCATGTAATGTATTGGTCATAAGTCACTTATTTAGAATATACAACCATTGCCAATGATATGGACTCATCTTTGAGTTAGGAACTATTAATATAAGGATATCCATTATCAACCTCTCTAGGTGTTACATTTGTCAATATATTAATCACTATTCCATTATTAGGAATAGGATTTTCCATATTTATAAATTGAGGTTCACATAACATCTCTCATATATATGGATTTCAACTAATATCACTCTTCATTATAGTTTCACATAACATCCTTCTATATCGGGGTTTCACATAATATTACCTGAAATTAGGATTTCACTTGACATCTCCCTCAATTAGGGTTTCACCTAGCTTTGCCCTAAATTAGGGTTTCACATAGCTTTGCCCTAAATTAGGGTCAAGGCTCATTAATCTTTTCAATGAGGGTTTCATGATCTCATTATTATGGATCAAACCTTGATTACATATTTATTCATAATGAGAGAATTAGGGCTTAATTATGGAAGCATTCATCTCTCTCATTCTCTCTCTCATCCTATCTAGGATGTTAAGTACTCCAAGATTGATCTAGGTCAGCTCTTCATTTAAGTACACACAGTTTAGGGTTAATCATTATAAACACCTTTGTTTTACAACATTAATAATCAAATAGTTAATTGACCTTTATTCACATTAGGTGTCCAAATGGTCTGACCGATTGAATCTATAATGGTCTTGATTACTTAGACCCCAAACGGTCATGGTCACTTAGACCTCAAACGGTCTTGGTCACTTAGACCTCAAATGGTCTTGGTCACTTAGACCTCAAACGGTCTTGACCAATTAAGTTCAAACGGTTTGAAACCGTTTAGCAAGGTTGGTGCTTGAAACCGTTTAGACAAAACATATTGAAATCGAATGAACTTGGGTCTCCAAACGGTTTGAGACTGTTTTGTCCCAAACGTTCTTGAGACCATTTGATCCCAAACGGTCTTGAGAATGTTTGGACTCAAATGGTCTTAAGACCGTTTGGTCCCAACTTTCTCAAAACCGAATGGACCAAAAGGGTCTTCCATCACTTAGTCAATTTAGGATTTCAATCATTGAATCATCTATCAATTGAACCACTGATTTATTCTTCAATTGAACCATTGAGTCACCCTTTAATTGGACCTTAAATTAGGGTTTTGAACCCAATTGAACTAGGGTTTATAAGCAAGAAACCATCAATTAGGGTTTTGAAATCGAGGAACCATCAATGGTTGACATTGTGGAACTAATTCGATTGAAATCATTGAATAACCACTTAGCTATGTTATGGCCTGGCCTCAAACGGTTTTGAGGTCATTTGGATGACCTCCAAATGGTCTTGAGTCCATTTGACTAGTCCCATCATTGAAATCTATGAAATTCAATTAGGGTTTACATCATTGAATCAATCATCAATTGAGTTATTGATTGTATTTCAGTTTGATATCACTAGCTCTTCAACCAACTAATCATACTTCATCATAGACTTCCAAACGGTCTTGTTTGACCTACAAACGGTCTTGAGACCATTTGGGTGACCTCCAAATGGTCTTGAGACCGTTTGGGTTAGTCAACCCAAAATTGATTCAATCAATTGAGAATTTCAGCACTCAACCCGATTAGTGTTTGCATTTGGTAGATTATCCAATCATGGAACCTTTAAAAACCAATCAATAAAATCTATTAGATCATTATTCAACATATCAGAAACCCCCCTCAAATGGTCAACCCTCTCCATTCGGTCAACCACTCCAAACGGTTTGGAACCCAAACCTATAAACGGTGTGCAAACCGTTTGGTCTCCAAACGGTTTGGTGAAACCGATTGGACCAAAATTATGAAACCGTTTGCAATAGATATTTGTGGAGGTGTGTGATTATGATGATGTCATCATCATCAAGCTATAGACCCACGAAGCTTGCTATGATTTTCATGGTGATTGCATCAATCAATCAAATAAAATTTCGGGAATAAGGAAGGAATCAACAATTGATAAGGATATGAAATCAATAACAAAGTTCAAGGGTTCAAGTTATATAACCCACCTCCAATTGAGCTTCAAAGCTCCAATATCACGTTAAAAATGGTGGATGCAACTCCTTTCACTATTCCAAGGCTTGTCCTCAAGCTTTGAGTGAAAATGAATAGTTAGAAATGAAGATGGGATCGAGATAAGAAGAAAGCATGCATTGATTTGTGATTTCCACCATGAAATCAAGGTGAACGAAGGTCAAGAAGCTTACCAACAGGTTGGGAGTCATCCTCCTGTTTCTCCAAGCTCCCTTGGTTGTTTTTGCAAGCAAGAAGTGAAAGTGGTTTCGAAATTACCCTTTCACTTATGGATAAAGGAGCATATATATGAATTTTATGGAAAATTCATTTAAGAGAGATAAAGTAGGGATTATCTCCTCCATTTCCTTGCCACTTGATCCCTTACCTTCCTTGGTTACGAGGCTATATCCTTTGCCTATTATTCCTCTCAATTATCCATGTTTTAAATAAAAGCAAATTAAGCACCTTAACCCTTATAATACTAATATCCATAAGTTAGTGGATATTTCTTTTTGTTTTCTTAATGTGAGTGGGTTCTCCACTCACGTTGATATTTTCATTGCCTTTGCAAGTCACATGCTCGTCCATCCTTGTGCAATATCAACCTTCTTATTTTGGTTGAAGGGCTCTTCAATTAATATATTTATTTTTGCATTAAATTGAATTCCAATTTCAATTTATGCTTAAATCTTGATTATTTTAATATCAAGATTCTCTCTCCTTCAAAGAGGTACAAATGAGACGCCCCTCTCATTTTATTGCCTCAACATGATGCCAAGAAATATTAGGGACCTTATTGAAGTGGTAATTTGCATATTGAACCCTAAGTTTTGGGTAAATTGCACATTACACCAAAACTACGTTTTAATGCACAAACATTGCTTTATCAGCTCTTTCTTGGTACTCAAGCTACCACAAGCCATTCCTCTACATCATATTCATTCTCATGATGCTTCAACACATGAGGAACATATTATCATGCACAATTTGCAATTTAACCCCCCCCCCAACTTGGGTAATTTGCACTTTAGTCCAACACAAGCAAAACATTATTTTCAACATAGCTCAAAATGGACTAAAATTGAAATATAAGTTCCTATTGAGCCTTAATTACTTTTCAAAAGATAATATCAAGCATATAATTATATTTCTTAAACAAAACACCCAGGGTTAAAGCATAACCCAGGTCAGGGATGTTACAAGTTATAAACCCCTAACAAGGATTTCGTCCCCAAAATCCCAGGAAAAAGGAGAGACATATTTTAATTATTTATCATACCATCAAGTCTCCACATAACATCTTAATGTCATGGAGATACCATATATCTTTAATCCACACAAAGTTATTCCACACAAGGTTATTCTAAGGAAATATTTTTGGCTCGATAAACTTTTCCACCAATTACAATTGTTCCTTCCATTAGTTCAACCTTATCAATGTTTATGTTTATGCAGAGCAGAAACCCCTAACATATGATGTACGTATTATTTTATGTAAATTAGATTGATTTCACAGTTGGCCAATATATATAACCAACATAAATCATCTATTATTTCTTAGGTACCATAATCCTTACTTTGGTATTCATCATATGTGTTGAGAACACATCTCATTTTTATCATATTCATTTCTCTATTGTTACCATAGAAGGTATACATGCACAAGGTATTTCTTTTATTTTAGGACATTTCTTGTTCCATATATCATTATCTTGGAACTAAAGTCCAAAGCAAACTGATACTTTTCTAAGTATCCATCAACGGATTATTTCTAATCCCTGTACGTCAAATGTCATAAAACTTACTTGATTGTCATGTTAATGAAAGGAAGAAACATAAAGGAACATACCCCTATCATTACCCAAGATTGTTCATCAAAGAGGAAACATATATATTTAACAGAGGTAATCCACTCAGCAATCCTTTATTTTTTTGGGAAAGTTCACTTAGCAATCCCTATATTATTGGGAAAGTTCACTTAGCAATTCCTATGTTATTGGGAAAGTTCACCTAGCAATCCCTATGTAATTGGGAAAGTTCACTTAGCAATCCCAATGTAATTGGGAAAGTTCACTCAGCAATTCCTATGTTATTGGGAAAGTTCACCTAGCAATCCCTATATTATTGGGGAAAGTTCATCTAGCAATCCCTATATTATTGGGAAAGTTCACCTAGCAATCCGTATGTAAATTGGAAAGTTCACTTAGCAATCCTTATATTATTGGGGAAAGTTCACCTAGCAATCTCTATATTATTGGGAAAGTTCACCTAGCAATCCCTATGTAATTGGGAAAGTTCACTTAGTAATCCCTATGTAATTGGGAAAGTTCACTTAGCAATCCATATGTAATTGGGAAAGTTCACTTAGCAATCCCAATGAAATTGGGAAAGTTCACTTAGAAATCCTTATATTATTGGGGAAAGTTCACCTAGCAATCCCTATATTGTTGGGAAAGTTCACCTAGCAATCCCTATGTAATTGGGAAAGTTCACTTAGCAATCCCTATGTAATTGGGAAAGTTCACTTAGCAATCCCTATGTAATTGGGAAAGTTCAATTAGCGATCCCTATGTCATTGGGAAAGTTCACTTAGCAATTCCTATGTTATTGGGAAAGTTCACCTAGCAATCCATATATTATTGGGAAAGTTCACCTAGCAATCCCTATGTAATTGGGAAAGTTCACTTAGCAATCCCTATGTAATTTCATTATACTCATTAGATTGTTTCAGAATGACTACTTGATCAGAGTAATTAGAAAGATAACAATCTAAGAGTTCCATACTTACCCTATATCCAATAATCATATACCTGGCCAGGGTATACAAGTATTGAGATTAGGTAGTATGCACTTTATTTACTATCATGTTCCTCACTTTTCATACCATTATACACACAGGATTTTTCATTCCTGGATTTTCTTCAGGCATCACTTCTATATCTCATCTTTTACCACACAGATAATAGAGATTATAAAGTATTTTAAGGAATACTGAGTAAAATGTAAATTCTCATCTTCCTTGTGTCCTTATAGGACTAGTCATAGGAAGTCCAAAAGCAACTACTTTCTTATTTTTAACACATAGAATCATGAAATGAAATATCAGAATGAATCTATTTCATCTGACTTGTCACAACCCGAGGGTTGACTATTGCATCAGATTGATTCATTGCATAGAACCTCGCAGTTGCTGGTTGTTGACCCTGTGCTTGATTGTTAGGTGTTGATGAACCAGCTTGGGACGCTTGTCCACGTCCTCTATTATTATTAGAAGACCGCCTCCTTTGTGAGCCTTGTTGATTTTGCCTTGGAGGTAGAGTCACCATTGAATTCCCGTCTGGACAATCCTTTGCTAGATGTCCCAGTTGTCTACATTGGTAACAGACCCTGGTCGCAAAATAGGGTCTATGAGATCCAGTCACCAATGTTGATGCTATTCTGGGGGCTCTACTTGGAGAAATACTACAGTCCCTACCCCTACTTTACGTCCATTGCGTCTGGGTATTGAATCTTGATGGTGCTGCCGATGCAGAAAATCTTAGCTTCTTAAAGCTTTCGGATCGTTGTTCTTGAAACTGAGTGTACACCTTCTTACCACTGGTCTGTCATTTCTCGATTTCAGACCTTTCTATCCTCATTACTGACTCCACAAAAGTGACAAACCTCTCCCTGTTCTCTAAAGCAAACACAGGAGTGGTCAGTTCAGCGTTCAACCCCTTCTCAAAACGCTGAATTCTTTCCTCATCATTAACTGCCATATGCGGACAAAATCGCAAAAGCTCCATGAACTTAGCTTCATACTCGCTAACGTTCATCTGTCCTTGTCTGATCCTCTCAAATTGAGAGATCTTCCCATCTAGGTACGTCTTAGGGAAGTATCTACTGACGAATTCTTGTCAGAATACCTCCCATCCAACTTCTTCACCTGGCCTCTTATCTTCTTCTATAATCCACCAGTGACCAGCACTCCCTTTTAGAAGGTACACTACATGTCTTACCTTCTCAGCTTCCGGGATATCAAGGATCCTGAAAGCCTTTTCCAACTCCGTCAGCCACAAATCAGCATCTGTTGGATCAGCTGTACCAGCATAATCTATGGCTCCAACCCGGCGAAGTCTCTCAAAAGTCTTGTCGGCTCCATATCCCTCATTGTGGGCTGGTGCCCTAGGTGCAGGTGGTGGCATCCTATCCGCTATATACGTCATAGTCGTCATAAACTGCCTGAACAGAGTATGGAAAGCTGGGTTCTCTAATGCAGCTTGATCAAGATGAGGAATCTCAGGTACGGGTTCCTCCCTAGCTTGATCCCTTGCACCTCCCCTTGGTGCAGCAATGATGCTCTCAGTAGCATGTTCTTCATGTGATCCAGACATCTTCAAGTTCTTGTTCTCCTATGTGAGCAGAAGATACTATCAGATAAACTGGAAGACACTTAGAATAGACTCAACAACCTTAATCCTATGTCTCTGTAGACTCAGTGAACCTAGAGCTCTGATACCACTAAATTGTGACGCACCGTTCGAATAAAACGTTATTAACTAGCGGAAGCGATCACTAAGCAGCGGATTACCGAAAATCACTAAAAATTAAAACCATTTTACAAAAAGGTCCACACATAGGAAAACTCATTCACAAAGAACTAAAGTAATTTAATTACATACTGGTTTACAAGTACATGTCCTGTATCATCTTTTTCTAAGAATTACAAGTATCAACTGTCCTGTTAAACTAATCACGTGTAGTATTAAATCTCGAGGCACTGAGCCAAAATATCAAAAGCACTAACTACTACTCCGAGGACCCGAGAGTACAGAGATGATACATAGGACTCTATGCACATCTATACAAGGCATAACAACTACTGTCTCCACTTGAGAATTCACTACTATCCTTGTTGTTGTTGTTGCTGTCCTTCACCTACTGAAGGATTCCTGCCTCCTTGTCCACGTCCACCTAAAAATGTGGTTCCCACAGAGGTGAGACAATTGTAAATTTCCCCAGCGAGAGATATAACTCTCTGCCAAAAACATTATTATTTCAATTTAATAAGATAAATCTGAACAGATGAATCATAATTGTTTAACAGTAGTTAATTCATTGTTTGATAGATTAGAACATTATTCTGATCTGAAGCATTGCAGCTATAACCTGATAGAGCAGCATGTCACTTATCCAATAAGAAATATGAAGATCATGTATAACATTTATCCGCTATACTAAGTAGGATAGTATCAACCAATGTTTCTCATATTTCAAATTTATGCAAATACACAACACGATTGATTATATTTTACACATTAGTTGTCAAACTACAATTAGC
The DNA here is from genome assembly GCA_963693085.1 of Alisma plantago-aquatica. Lineage (NCBI taxonomy): Eukaryota > Viridiplantae > Streptophyta > Magnoliopsida > Alismatales > Alismataceae > Alisma > Alisma plantago-aquatica. The sequence goes on from OY856409.1 coordinate 1,758,289,263, forward strand.
TTGCCAGGATATATTGACATCTTCACTATAGAGTTATAACTGCAGCATATACTCTCTTCAGGCTTAGATCACATAGCCAATGCCTGGCATTGTTTTGTGGAGTCATGGCATGTAGCCATACTCTTTTCACAAAGTATTGGGATCTTAATCCCTCATCTCATCAAGTACATTTCCATTTCTTAACAAGTTCATAATAATGATTATAGACTATGGGTATTCAAACTCTTAGTTCATCATAGAATACTTGTTACCACTTAACAAGTAACTTAATACCTTGCGGTCATCTGACCAAGGTAATCATGAATCTTACTACACAAGCATTCCACAAAGTTCACAAAGTTCATATCACCTCTTGTTCCCCTTAATAGGCAACAAGGCATATTATGTCTTATGAAGACCATGAACAATTTCAATAATTAAAACATCATATGGCACACAGGGCTCATTAATTTCAGGTCACCTCTCACTAAGCAACAAAGCTTATGAAGGCTTATAAGGCCTATAAAACATTTTCAATATACAGAGCATCATAGCCCATACCTGGCTATGCTCATCATCTCAACATACCTGCATGATTAGTACTCATGATAACAATTATAATGCTTTCATATCAGCACCATGCAACACAAAGTAATAGCACTATTCCCTTTTTAGGGTTCAAGGTTTCTCTTACATATCATTACCCTCCATTAGGGTTTTCTATAAATAACCACTTAGGTTCTTACGATCATATTATTAATGATCAAGCCCTATTTCATTGCTTCACACAGCTAGGAGCCAATATTGATAACATAAGTATTCAATCATACTTATTTATTCTCATCATTCATCATTAAATGGATTATCAACACAAAGTATGAGTTTCTCTCTCATCTTTACCAGAATATGATTGCATCATAGTTTATTGGTTTTGATTCAACCTTTTCATAAGGCATGTTAGCCTACACTTATCAAAGTGCATTACATCTCAATGTAACAATTGACATGACACACTTCATGTGTCACTCATCCAAATATATTGGATTTAAAACATATCAAGGTATATCAGTCTTCAGGTGTTGGATGTGATACCTATCATATCTTGATGTATCACTTCCCTCATCATATTTATCTTACTTGAGTTCATCCACTTAGCTTATATTAGGGTATTCCCCATCCTAATACTTTATGCACCAGTTCATCACATTTATCATGTAATGTATTGGTCATAAGTCACTTATTTAGAATATACAACCATTGCCAATGATATGGACTCATCCTTGAGTTAGGAACTATTAATATAAGGATATCCATTATCAACCTCTCTAGGTGTTACATTTGTCAATATATTAATCACTATTCCATTATTAGGAATAGGATTTTCCATATTTATAAATTGAGGTTCACATAACATCTCCCATATATATGGATTTCATCTAATATCACTTTTCATTAGAGTTTCACATAACATCCTTCTATATCAGGGTTTCACATAGTATTACCTGAAATTAGGATTTCACTTGACATCTCCCTCAATTAGGGTTTCACCTAGCTTTTCCTAAATTAGGGTTTCACATAGCTTTGCCATAAATTAGGGTCAAGGCTCATTAATCTTTTCAATGAGGGTTTCATGATCTCATTATTATGGATCAAACCCTGATTACATATTTATTCATAATGAGAGAATTAGGGCTTAATTATGGAAGCATTCATCTCTCTCATTCTCTCTCTCTCTCATCCTCTCTAGGATGTTAAGTACTCCAAGATTGATCTAAGTCATCTCTTCATTTAAGTACACACAGTTTAGGGTTAATCATTATAATCACCTTTGTTTTACAACATTAATAATCAAATAGTTAATTGACCTTTATTCACATTAGGTGTCCAAATGGTCTGACCAATTGAATCTCTAATGGTCTTGATTAATTAGACCCCAAACGGTCTTGGTCACTTAGACCTCAAACGGTCTTGGTCACTTAGACCTCAAACGGTCTTGGTCACTTAGACCTCAAACGGTCTTGACCAATTAAGTTCAAACGGTTTGAAACCATTTAGCAAGGTTGGTGCTTGAAACCGTTCAGACAAAACATATTGAAACCGAATGAACTTGGGTCTCCAAACGAGTTGAGACCGTTTGGTCCCAAACGTTCTTGAGACTATTTGATCCCAAACGATCTTGAGAACGTTTGGAATCAAATGGTCTTAAGACCGTTTGGTCCCAACTTTCTCAAAACTGAATGGACCAAAAGGATCTTCCATCACTTAGTCAATTTAGGATTTCAATCATTGAACCATCTATCAATTGAACCAATGATTTATTCTTCAATTGAACCATTGAATCACCCTTCAATTGGACCTTCAATTAGGGTTTTGAACCCAATTGAACTAGGGTTTATAAGCAAGAAACCATCAATTAGGGTTTTGAAATCGAGGAATCATCAATGGTTGACATTGTGGAACTAATTCGATTGAAATCATTGAATAACCACTTAGCTATGTCATGACCTGACCTCAAACGGTCTTGAGGTCATTTGGATGACCTCCAAACGGTCTTGAGACCGTTTGACTAGTCCCATCATTGAAATCTATGAAATTCAATTAGGGTTTGCATCATTGAATCAATCATCAATTGAGCTATTAATTGTATTTCAGTTTGATATCACTAGCTCTTCAACCAACTAATCATACTTCATCATAGACTTCCAAACGGTCTTGGTTGACCTCCAAACGGTCTTGAGACCATTTGGGTGACCTCCAAACGGTCTTGAGACCATTTGGGTGACCTCCAAACGGTCTTGAGACCGTTTGGGTTAGTCAACCCAAAATTGATTCAATCAATTGAGAATTTCAGCACTCAACCCGATTAGGGTTTGCATTTGGTAGATTATCCAATCATGGAACCTTTAGAAACCAATCAATAAAATCTATTAGATCATTATTCAACATATCAGCAACCCCCCTCAAATGGTCAACCCTCTCCATTCGGTCAACCGCTCCAAACGGTTTGGAACCCAAACCTCCAAACGGTTTGCAAACCGTTTGGTCTCCAAACGGTTTGGTGAAACCGATTGGACCAAAATTATGAAACCGTTTGCAATAGATATTTGTGGAGGTGTGTGCTTATGATGATGTCATCATCATCAATCTATAGACCCACGAAGCTTTCTGTGATTTTCATGGTGATTTCATCAATCAATCAAATAAAATTTCGGGAATAAGGAAGGAATCAACAATTGATAAGGATATGAAATCAATAACAAAGTTCAAGGGTTCAAGTTATATAACCCGCCTCCAATTAAGCTTCAAAGCTCCGAGCTCATGTCAACAATGGTGGATGCAACTCCTTTCACTATTCCAAGGCTTGTCCTCAAGATTTGAGTGAAAATGAATAGTTAGAAATGAAGATGGGATCGAGATAAGAAGAAACCATGCATTGATTTGTGATTTCCACCATGAAATCAAGGTGAACGAAGGTCAATAAGCTTACCAAAAGGTTGGGGGTCGTCTTCCTGTTTCTCCAAGCTCCCTTGGTCGTTTTTTCAAGCAAGAAGTGAAAGTGGTTTCGAAATTACCCTTTCACTTATGGATAAAGGAGCATATATATGAATTTTATGGAAAATTCATTTAAGAGAGATAAAGTAGGGATTATCTCCTCCATTTCCTTTCCACTTGCTCCCTTCCATTCCTTGGTTACGAGGCTATCTCCTTTTCCTCTTATTCCTCTCAATTATCCATGTTTTAAAGAAAAGCAAATTAAGCACCTTAACCCTTATAATACTAATATCCATAAGTTAGTGGATATTTCTTTTTGTTTTCTTAATGTGAGAGGGTTCTCCACTCACGTTGATATTTTCATTGCCTTTGAAAGTCACATGCTCGTCCATCCTTGTACAATATAAACCTTCTTATTTTGTTTGAAGGGCTCTTCAATTAATATATTTATTTTTGCATTAAATTGAATTCCAATTTCAATTTATGCTTAAATCTTGATTATTTTAGTATCAAGATTCTCTCTCCTTCAAAGAGGTACAAATGAGACACCCCTCTCATTTTCTTGCCTCAACACGATGCCAAGAAATATTAGGGACCTTATTGAAGTGGTAATTTGCATATTGAACCCTGAGTTTTGGGTAAATTGCACATTACACCAAAACTAGGTTTTAATGCACAAACATTGCTTTATCAGCTCTTTCTTGGTACTCAGGCTACCACAAGCCATTACTCTACATCATCTTCATTCTCATGATGCTTCAACACATGAGGAACATATTATCATGCACAATTTGCAATTTAACCCCGCAACTTGGGTAATTTGCACTTTAGTCCAACACAAGCAAAACATTATTTTCAACATAGCTCAAAATGGACTAAAATTGAAATATAAGTTCCTCTTGAGCCTTAATTACTTTTCAAAAGATAATATCAAGCATATAATTATCTTTCTTAAACAAAACACCTAGGGTTAAAGCATAACCCAGGTCAGGGATGTTACAATAACGGTATCTCAGCATCATGCACAATGTTTCTAAACATGGGAGGTGGATCGGTGTGCTCTACCCCACAACTATCCAGCATCGCATCAACAATGTCTACTAGAACTAGTTCATTCACATCTACGTCATTGGAGGCAATTTCTTCTTCCACACAAGCACTGCTATCGACATCCACTGATTTCCGGTTTGAAATCTCTCCATGCCAGTGCCATTTTGTATAGCCTTTTACAATCTCGTTGCACATGACATGACTTTTGATTTCGTCACCAGTGCTGACTTTCACATTGTTACCGCAATGCCTACATGGACTGTAGAACCTATGTCCAGGTTTTTCCTATGTTCCTCGGCAAATATAATAAACTAATCAAGACCAGAAATAAACTCTGGGGTGCAATGATTTGGAATGGACATCCATGATCTATCCATTCTATGATCAAAGAGAAAACAAGTATATATTAGAACAAGATTAGGGTCTCAAGTTAAGAGATTAGGGTTTATGGTTAAAACTTTAGGTTTTAAGGTCTTATATATAATAAATGTGTACCACCTATCCCATTCTTGAACACCTAATCTCACTAGTAAGTGTATAATGTGTATTGGGTTTTCAAGAAAATTTCGGCAGCATTTCCCCACTGTTCTCCAAGTACATATGTACTTAGAGAACAAACGGGGAAATGCTACCAAAATTTTCTTGAAAAACCAATACACATTATACACTTACATCCTAAGTGATATTGGGTGTTCAAGAATAGTCCCAAACTGGGAAATATCAATGATTTACTCCTAATGAGTAAATCTTGGACGGGTTTCTAGGCCAAAAAAATATAACACCATTCCCTTGTTCACAACCCCATTCACAAAACATGTCCTTAATACAACATTATTTAAAAGATATGATGTTCATGTGACATCAACTTAGGGTTACAACAACATAGAGAGAAAAAGTACTCTATCATCATAATAATCACACAAAAGGCTATGTACCATAACCTCTTACTTGCATTAGGGTTAGGTTAAGAATTGTAACTGATCTTGTCATATATGGTTAGAAACTCTTGATGAATAATTGAAGTTTTTAGATTAATAATATTATTCATGTTGATTTAGTGTTTTGAAACCATGGACATCTTACTATGATCTTAATGCTAGTAATATGATCAAAAGCAAGGAGGCCCAAGCTTGCTAGCAAGTGCAGCCATGTGGTGATGGTCCCTTTAATTTGAGTTAGCATCACCTCAACCATGTCCAAAACGATGGAAGAGAAGAAAACAGTGATGTGTAGTGTGGACTAGTTAAGTTGTATACAGTTGGTTGGTGAGTAGATGATAGATACAAGATCCACATGACGCCCATCACTCATCGGACCATCAGTTTGTATGAGTAGATGTTTAAGGGAGAAACAAAGCTAGGTCATGGGAAGGTGCTTAATTAGATATTTCATGTTTTCAAATTAAGCTCCACGCGCGATAATTGTTAAGGTGTTTGGCTTGCTGAGCTAGTACCACTCGTCAATGCATAAGTACTGGGTTATGTAAGATATAAAAAAAAAGCGTGAGGAAAATAGACTCAACATTGTTAATAATGTTGTAAATAGTTGAGTGATAAACATACAATTTATATAGTATAATGCAGAATTAACAATAGTAATGGTAAACATGCATAAGAACTTCGGTGGGTTGTATCTACACTTGGGTCTGAAGTAAGATGGGCTTAGCTTAGCTAATGTGGGTCTGAGCTGTTACTGAGTGTTTGATTTGGTAGGGAAGAGGTTTGGGCACCGTTGTCCTGAAGTATCCACGATTCGGTGACCATGTGCAAATGGGGTAGCTGTCCTTAGGTATAAGAGATTAAGAAGAAGCTTTTATTAGGTAATAGTATGATGAAGCTCGTTTATAATATAGAAAGGGGGGGCTGACCTTGGGCGGCGGAGGGCAGGGAGTAGGAGGAGGAGGACGAGCAGGTCACAGTTGGGATTTTGGGCGGCGGTGAGTAGGGAGAAGGGCGGCGGCGAGCAAGAAGAAGGAGCAGCGCGGTGGCAGCGAGTAGGGAGCGGCGGGCGGCGGTGCGCAAGGAGGAGGGAGCAGGGGCGGAATCACCAGACCTAAGCTTCAATCGCAATGAAACAGAGAAAGGGGAAGAGTCTTCTTTATGCGGGTGCTGTTAAGTTAACAATTAGTGTCGGTTATTACAAACAACCGACGCTTATAACAATAGGCGTCGGTTACCACAAAAAACCCCGCACCTATGCTCAATGATAGTTGTCGGTTTCTAATAGAAAAACTGATGTCTATCGACATATGCCGACAAAAAAAATGTTCTCGAATTCTGACCATAGTCGTCGGTTGTTGTAGAAAACTGACGCCAAAGGGGGGTGAAAATTTTTGCGGGGACAGTGCACAAAAACACATCGGCGTCGGTTATTCCAAGAAAACTGACGATAAAAATGGGCCCAATTTCTGTCTCGCGAAAAACCTTTAGTCATCGATTGATTTGTAAACAACCGACGTCGTATGTTAAATTTGGAGGTAATTTTTTTTCACTGGAAAATTTGGATTTGGCGGTCGATTTTAGATGTTGGTTGTTTATTAAGGAACTGACACTACATTAAAAGTGATACCCCTGTCTGGCCGCTCTTCAAAGATAGATGTCAGTTTGTGTATTCAACCGACGTTGTAGGGTTTAGGTGTCGGTTTCTTGTATACAACAGATGCCTATAAATGTGACTTTATAAGCCATTTCTGTAGTAGTGATCCCTGTTATGAAGATGGTTATTTTCTTTTGTGGTAGCATGACCTTGATGGTCACTGCCCCCTTTGATTTTATCTTGTTCGACACACTTTGATTATGGGATGATGTCATGATGATTGCTTTGTTTTGGTTGAAACACATGACCTTTTGTCATGATCTCAACCCTAACCCTAATAGGATGAGGGTCATAACACTTAAAGGCCGAGACATATGTTTTCTGTCATGATCGAAACCCTAACCCTAGGGTGGTCAAGACACTTGTTTTGTGGATGGTCGAGACACATGTTTGTTCATGATCAAGACATTTATTTTGCTTGTAGTCGAGACACATGTTTGAGGGTTGGTTGATACACACAAGAGTGCATGATCGTATGTGAGACATTGTAAGGCAGTTACATATGTACATGTAAATGTTGGTTTATACCTAATGTTGTTTGGATAGTTTATTGACCAAGTTAATGATGATGTTGTAATCTAGTATGCTCCAAGATAGTGGGAGGTGATGAGACTAGGGTTTGGTGATTAAATTATGCTATGTAACTCTATTCGGCTATGTGTTTGAAACCCTAACCCTAATCCTAGGATATGTTCTACTTATTGAGCTTACATGGATGGATAACATGTTATTATGTTTTCTCTCTCCTACTTGTCTGATTATAACGTTGCAGGTGGAATGAATGTCATGGCTTGTGTATGCTATGGTGGTGATCATATAACATAGAGTGATGGCTATGAGTGTTGATGAAACATGATGAGATCATATTGATGTGACAGATCTTATGACCTGGTGAAGGATTAATGCCTATTGTGAGGTGATATCCTCTACTGATGTGATTGAGGGATTGATATCCCATAGTGATGTGACATTAGTGGTAGCCTTGTATGGCTATGTGGCATTGGTGATGGCCTTGTGAATGGTAGTGCTACAAGTATCATGTGGTGATGTGACAAGTTCACACCTCATATGTTTTATATCTTCTAGAGTTGTACTATTTTCCCTTATCTTTGTAGAGTTGTTTTGGGTTTGTAAACTATAAATTGATTGATGCTAAAAGATACTCAATTGGATTAATTAATCAATTAAAACCCTAATCATGTAGGTTCCCTATGCCATAGATCCATTCCAGTGTCATTTTCATTGCTGGATGGTGAAAATGAGTCATTCCTATGGAAAAACTGGAGAGCATATTTTTTAATATGTGGGGGTGCAAGTCCAGTATCTCATTGCATCCACAATTACAGGTTGTGTGAGACAGCCATGCATGAGATGTTCTACTTGTGATATGCGATAGGCAACAGTTTATCTACATGTGATGCCTCTTTTTAGAAAAGCCATGTGCGAGCCTATTCTTCTAGCAACATGACCTGTACCAAGATGGGCTAGGTGTGTATATTGATGGCCATGCGTGAGCCAATCCTTCAGGTTGACTATATGTCACTGTTTGCAATTGACTAATATGTATATGTGGCGCTTCTCATGTACTAACCAAGATGTGTTGGATAGGTCATCGGTTCCATCTCTTCCATTGACCTTGTATTGCACTAATTTTGACTTCGTAGTGGTCGGTTGGATTTGAGTGGTATAACTCAAATCCTCAGGGCAAAATACAAGATGTAATATAGTCGTGTAGTTTATTTTCTTAGGGTCAAATGTGAATAACATTGGATGACCCCCTTGCCTTATCTTTGTGATGATTTCTTAAATTATAATACAGTAAGAGAAATCAACTGTTATACATATTTTTATATTCCTTCTTAAAGTGTTAATTGTTGTACTACTTAGTGGTAACTTCCTAGTTTGTTTAATCTACAATATTTGTTGGATACATATCATTTATCTGAAACTTCTCAACATGTTAAGTATTTTATCTACTTGCTTAGTTATTTGTGGTTTAATAGATGTTGATGGAGAGTTATATCTTTCGTTGGGACATTTGGTCTCAACCCATGGGTTTCCACATCTTTTAGGTGGTTGAGCACATAGAGGTAGAGATCATGTTGTTGAGACTGAGTAGTAGTTGAGCAAAGGATGGATAAGCTTCTTGTGTTTTGTAGAAGAGTCCTAATGTGTCGTCCATGTACTCTCAGGTCCTTGGGGGAGTTTTGTAGATGTTTTATATCGAGACAACAATTTGATTTTATGCCTTTGTTGTAGAAATATGGCATGTATGTATGTGAACAGGCTACCTCTTGTAATCGATTGTGGCCAGTAAACCAGTGAAGAATGTTATGTAATAGTATTTTGGTAGGTGTTATATATATATATATATATATATATATATATATATATATATATATATATATTACTTTTGTGGACTCAGATGTGATAAGCTCCAGCTTTTGTTCTTATGCATAAACAGACTTAATTTCCTGTTTTTTCTGGTAACCTAGTCATTTAGTATTCATTCCACATTTTGTTTTGAGTAATCTTGCTTTGTGTGAAGTGGGGCATCACAAAAATTGAGGCGGTGAATCTCTATGGATAAATAGTGTAATCTTTGGCACATGTGCATGAAAGAATGTTGTGATTTGTTAGAGTTGACTTTGGGATCAAATTTGGGTTCAATAGAGCCTTTTTCTGTGACTTTGAGATTTGTTCCAATAGTTGGAGTATTTCCATGATCCACCACCTACTATCATTTGTGGATCACCACAATTAGCCAACAAAAAAATAGTTTTTTCACACATCACATGGCAACTCATATAGTGTTAGAAACCCCAAAAAGGAGTTTTGATTGTTGATCTAGTGAGATTTCAAGGAAGCATAGATTGTAGGGTCCAAATATAAAGTGAGCACTACAATTTGAAACTCTTTCATGATAAGGTATAAACTTATAAACCCTAAACTGCTTTTGTTGCATTAGATGGATCCTACTCGAAGGATTATCAAGAAATTTATTTGTTCCACTGTGTTTTCTACTCTCGAGATTTCTATAATGGGTAATTTATCCCATTCAATCCTGACACATATAGGAAGGTGTCGGTATACTTATTGAAGACAAAGGATTGGATCCTTAAGTATTTCCAAAAATTTCAATTCATGGTAGAATGGGAGATAGAGAAAAATCTAAATTGTCTCCTCATTGAGCAATGGGGAAGAGTACACCTCTAGGGAGTTTAAAGACTATTATGCATAACACAACATACGGCATGAAAGGACACATCCCAGCACACCACAACAAAATGGTACAGGTGAGAGGATGAATTGTACCATAGTGGAGAAAGTCAGATGCAAGTTGAAGACTGAAAGTTGCCAAATATATTTTGGGCGAGATAGTGAGTACATCCTGCTAATTGATTAATTGATCTCCATCAATACCGTTGGGGTTTAAGATACCTAAGAAAGTATGGATAGGAAAGGATGCATCCTATACTCATATGCGAGTATTTGGATACTAGTTTTATGAACATGTTCCAAAGGAAAAGCAACAAATGATGGATGGTCAAGTGGTACCATGTATCTTTCTTGGAAATAAAGATCAGCAATTCGGCTATAGGTTATGAGATCATGTGAAAAAGATCATTAGAAGACACTAAGACATGACATTCTATAAGAGTTAGATAGTTGTAGAGCCTAATATTAGTGATGTTGAGGTTGTAGGATCAGGTGATAGTTCATCTGATGATGAGTACGAGGATGCTTCATTTCTTGTATATGTAACTAATGTAAACTATTATGTATATGAGTAATAAGAATTTGATATGGGTTTTAATGGAGTTGAATAAGTTTTGTGATAATGCGACATTATTTATGAGGTTTAATGAAAAAGGAAAATAAAAAATTCACTTGTGTTTTTCAGATACTGTATTAATTGTGTTTGTCAAATTTGATGGTTTTATTTATTAATATGGGTTTAGATTTATAGTTTCTCTCTAATGTTTTACATTTATGCTAATAAAAAGAGAGGTCATGCCAATGTGGTATCAGATCCTAAGTTAGGTGAGTCTGTAGAGGTCGGGACCCACTCTTTTGATCAGCAGAAATACCAACCATTAGAGATAATCCCAAAATCTAAACCCAAATTATGAAATAAAACAATGAATTCTACATTAAACAATATACGAAAAACACAGATAAATTTTTCCTTTTTCTTTCTTCACAAATTCATAAATCAATGTCACATCAAGGACATCACATTTATATATCACAAATCTTATTCAACTCCATTAAAATTAGAATCAAATCTTGTTCGCATATGCATTTCAGTTTACATCAGATACATGTACATTGATGAACAAACTTAGTCTATAACCCATCCCAGAAAAGAGAGGGTACAGGGACATTCTAATCTATCTAGATTATGCTATTTATATCTTCTTTGTCACAACCTCTCTGCTGGATAGCATTATACCTAAAAACATTTGAAACAACCTCATGAGACTCATATAGAGCCCCAGTGAGTGGATACCTCCCACTCAAGCTAGGTACATGCATCAGCATCAGATTAAGTATAATAAACTTAACATAAACATGTAGATTTTGAAAAGACTAGCAGATAGTTGTATCATGAGTCAAATCTAGCTTACAATGGTAATCTAATCCAACAGATACGGTAATCACTTAAACCAATTTTAACATTGAAATAACTTTTCATAGCATGTCTATGAACAAATCAACAGATACTTCTTTGTTCAAATTAAGAACCATGCTGCATGAGAAATAAGTCAAGTTTTAAGCATTTTGCATCAATACAATTACAATAACATTAACTTTGTGACACTCAACCAGTCGGACCAGGAACGCATCCTGTAGTCTTGAAGCTAAAGTACACATAATACATATCTACCAAACAATACTATCAAATACCAAGAAATCCAACTCATATTCAAAATGGATATAAATCCCAACATTTATAACTTGTCCGCATGACAGATCATAATATGAAATAGAAAATGTCCATAACAACATGATCACTTTCCAAAACATGAAGCTTAATCAACAATTACAAATCAACAACTAGCAGTACAAGGAATGCAATAATCATTCAAATCATGTTCTGCACGGCTTATCATCTTTTATTCATTTTCCCTGAAACTACTTGGTTTGTACCTCACCAAGTAGAAGTCACCACGCCTGATTCTCATGTCAACGAATCACCGTCACTATCTTAGGGTTTAACCAGCCACCCTAAGATATCAACAACAGACCCTGGCCACCTCAAGGTTGCCTAAAGAGGCTCATGTCCTCATCTCAGGTACACGAGATAGGAACCAACAAAATAGTATATCACATATCACAACATTTCACATATTTTCACATTTCGCATATTTCATTTCTACAGAGTCTATTCCATCTGGACATAGACTTTCACAGCAAGGATTTAGGGCCAGATCCACTCTAGATGACTCAATCCTAGATCCTGGTGGTCTAACCTTTAAGGTCTCGATCCACACTCTGGAAATCCTTTTCATAATTCATCAATTACTACAATGAGATCCGTTTTGTTTCCCCAGTGTGGTCCTCGGGGGAAACTAACGGTGTTCCGGGCACCTAACTAGATGTTCCATCATTACACTTATGATTAATATCTTTTACTCATCTTAAAAAAATTCAAAACATCATATATCATATATGTGTATTCTCACATAACTAGAATAACATGAAGCAGATTAAGTTTATCAATAAGGATAATGATCAAAGCAAGAAGCACAATAAATCTATATATTACAACACATATGATTATTTCTATCTTCTACTTCATCTCATAGAAATCATCAACAATGGGCCTTTAGCCCGAGACATAATCTTATTATCCATCATTTACCCCATCAGGGTTTTATCATCACTAGTGGGCTTTTAGCCCTAGATATAATCTCAAATGTACGGAGTGCATATTAAATTCAATTTCAACATAAATCTTATCAGTTCATTGTATATCACAAATTTGAAAAAAAATATCAACAGAGGCATTAGAACTAGCAATAGTAAAAGTATATATATATATCATGTATCATTCCTCATACTCAGACTAGATTTATCATACAACATATGCTTGTTCCATCCAATCTAAATAGATGCCAATAAATTTCATGCATATACATGCATAACAAATGTAGTTCTTTTTTTTTTATTTCACATTCATCATATGGGGTTACTAATCAACACGTTTTGATTATCATTTGAATTCTATCAAAATAGTTCATTCTCATAGTACAAGTAGTCTATCAAACAATCACAATACAAGAACACATTCTTGTAAATCAATTCAAATGCTTGAACCTCATCTTTTAGTTGAATTAAATTACAATTATGTACATTCCTTAATCCCTTATTTGAGATTGTTATTCATTAGCACCATCTAGCTCAACATTATAGGGTTAGATTTTGTTTCTTAAATTCATCTACTATTTTTCATCTTTTTCCTTCAATTCATATTCATTAATCTCAACTTCGCTCATATCATGTTTATTAAATTGCTGGAACCAATCATTTTTAACTCACTTGATATACAATACTTCTCTTTTCATTGATATCCATCAAAGTTTAGTTTTAGTATGTTTCATTCAATTTGAATTAAGCCACATGTAATTAAAACAAAAGATTAAAGACTTCATCATAATAGCTTCATTAGTTTTACTTTAACTTGTCGTCACCATCAATACATTTTTCTTTATATAATTTCTTATATTTAGATAAGTGTACCATGTCATTGACTTCTAATGTCATTCTCATAATCAACAATGATCATTCCTTATTATACTAAAACAAATGCATTAGACTTAGATAATATTAGTAAGACTCGTCATATTCAATTGAAGTATTAATACTTTCAACTTCAGCATTTGATCACATTTACAATATCATATACAAGTTCTAGATTTATCACTCATAATCATCTTAATAATAAACTTTTATGGTTTTCAAGAAGTTATTCCTTAGTTCAACATATCATAAGAATCATATCATTTAGTAATCAAATCATGACTCAAGGGTTCATTAGGGTTATTCACAAACATGGAAACCCTAGTTTCCATTTTCACACATTTCATTCATCAATCATAAGTATACATTGATTAATTGACTCATTTTATTCACTTCCTCAACACAAATCCTAATTAGGATATGTGGTCATTCAATTCCATTATCATTCCACAATACACTTCTATAATACATTCTAGTACAATTTAAATATGATTTTATACATGTCAATTCAATTCCAAGCATATCGACCATTGGGCTAATTTTTAGGCAAAATTCACATGAAATAGCATAGTCATCTACCCATAAGATTACCCACGGATCCTCAATCAATATATCAGGAACTAATCAAGTTCCAATCAAAGAGAAATAATCAAAATTAGTAGAATTGGATCCCCAAATATCTTTCCCAAATCAAATCCAATCACATACATATACAAACAAGGTTTTTGATTATTTTAGCCAGATAGAATTAGGCTTTCAACATGAATACAGAGCTTACGAGGGATAAAAACACTCACCTCAGGTGTCAAGCACCTTAAATGGAGGTCAACCTCTGAATTTTTGGAATCCCAATCAAACTCTCGTAAATGAATCCTATTCTTTCTCCTCTCAACTCAGAAACCCTAGAAATGGGGATTAGAAGAGAAAGAGTGAGAAAAGGGGGAGATTTGATGTGAATTTGAATCAAATCTGAGGAGGAATGGAATCTTGACATGTGAGAGAAGATTCACCATGAAATGCTATGCTAAGAAGCTAAACTTACTTGATTTCATCATATCTTGGATAGAGAAACCCTAAATCAACATCTCCTCCACTTTCTCTTCTCAAAACCCTAGATCTCCTCTCTTTCTAAAATTTCATTTCTTTGACATGAATGACGAGTTATGAGAGCTTCTTGTGTGTTAGGTTAGTCATATAGATGAATTGAGGTGCTTAGATCAATTGCAAACAAGTCCTTCAATGTATTTTTATTTTTCTTAGACTGGTTGGTCGGCTGAGTTATAAACTCGAACGACACCACACTTAATGTATAAAATTGATTTTATAAGTAACATTAAAAAATTAAGATAATTCGGAGTTACCAATAAATAATTAAAAATCAAATACTACACTGTTATATTGCAGTCTGCAGCATGGTTGGTCGAGTTTGTCCTTCACAGAACTTGACCGACACCCCTCTCTATAGAGATCAAACATCATCCAAAAATAATGAAAATTTAATATAATGTCTAAAATGGAGTTTTCAAACTACAGTTAAAATTTGAGATTAATTGGATATACCAATAAAAAGATAAAATTCAATTACCACACTGCTATATCAATCTGAAAATATTTTCGATCAAGTTTGAAACTCGACTGAAAAATAGGTCAGAACATTCTTTAAAAATTCTTATATTTTTCAATAGTATTAAAATTTTAGATATCCAAATTATATACATATTTTAATTAAATCAGAGTTACACATAAAATACTAAAAATAATTTAGTGAGACACTATACTTCTCAAATTTTGTACTCATATGTCATCAAAACCCTAATTTGGGCTGATTAGGGTTTCCAAATCTTAACCCTAATTATGTAAATCAAAGTATGATTAAACCTTATCATTATATTTAAAACATCAAAACTTAACTACTATAACTAATCAAGATTTAAACAATGATCAACTTAGTAAAGCATACAATCATCCAAGTAAACCCTAATTAGATGACTAATTTGAAAACGGGTCATTACAAATTCTCCCCTCCTTTTAGGATTTTGTCCTAAAATCCAAGAGAAGATATAGAAGAATATTATATCATCTGATCGTTCACCTCTCCGAGCATCAAATTATAAAGACTTTCATTTTATCTTTCTTTCATATAACAATTTTTTTTGCATTAAATGGATATTTCATCCCTTGTAATCATCATATCTCTCTTTGAGTATTATAAACACTTCACAAATATTAGTAATACTTCATTTATCAAGATCTGATTCACATCACCTTTCTCATCCTTTTAAAATTTTGATTGTGTATCTCATGGATAATATCATGACTCATTCACATATTATCATCCGCATTCATCGATTTCCTTTATGAAGAAGATCGTCTAGTGTGCATCTTAGTTCATAGCTTTTTCTCACAATTTCAGATTTCATACTCAAATTCAAACTCATTAGAGATTGTCTTCAGAATCCATTAAGCTTTCATCTTTCTTATATTAAATTTCATGCTTGCCATAGGTTCCATATTAAATTATAAAATCCTTTTCTTTTCACCATTTGATCACCATTCTTCTTTTTTTATGCATCTTATTATACTACCAAACTGTGTTCATCTGGATACTTGGTCAGGGCATCCAGAAGAAGTACAGTCAGTAGTTCCATACTATCTTATCTCAATACCCAAATACTTGACCAGAGTATTTGGATACTGAGTTCAGTCAGTATGCACATCATTCTGATTATATTCAACATCCACATTATCATTGAATCCTACATCCTATTGTCCCTTTAGACTCATCTAACCTAGGCTCTAATACCACGTTGTCAGGACCCAGTCTTTTGATCAGCATAAATACCAACCATTAGAGATAATCCCAAAATCTAAACCCACATTATGAAATAAAACAATGAATTCTCGAAAAAGGCGATTAAACAATATACGAAAAATACACATAATTTTTTTCCTTTTTCTTTCTTCAAAAATTCATAAATCAATGTCACATCATGGACATCACATTTATATATCACAAATCTTATTCAACTCCATAAAAATTAGAATCAAATCTTATTCTCATATGTGGTTCAGATTACGTCAGATACATGTACATTGATGAACAGACTTAGTCTACAACCCATCCTGGGAAAAAGAGAGTACATGGACATTCTAATCTATGTAGATTATGCTATTTATATCTTCTTTGTCACGACCTCTCTGCGGGATAGCATTACACCTAACAACATTTGAAACAACCTCATGAGACTCATATAGAGCCCCAATGAGTGGATACCTCCCACTCAAGCTAGGTACGTGCATCAGCATCATATTTAGTATAATAAACTTAACAAAAACATGCAGATATTGAAAACTCTAGTAGATAGTTCTATCATGAGTCAAATCTAGCTTACAATGGTAATCTAATCCAATAGATACGATAATCACTTAAACCAGATTTAATTTTGAAATAACTTTTTAGAGCATGTCTATGAACAAATCAACAAATACTTCTTAGTTCAAATTAAGAACCCTACTGCATGAGAAATAAGTCAAGTTCTAAGCATTTTGCATCAATACATAACAATAACATTAACTTTGTGACACTCCACCAGCCAGACCAGGAACACATCCTACAGTCCTGAAGCTGAAGTACACATAATACATATCTACCAAACAATACTATCAAATACCAAGCAATCCAACTCATATTCAGAATGGATATAAATCCCAACATTTATAACTTGTCAGCATGACCGATCATAATATGAAATAGAAAATGTCTATAGCAACATGATTACTTTCCACAACATGAAGCTTAATCATGCATTACAAATCAACAACTAGCAATACAAGGAATGCAATAATCATTCAAATCATGTTCTACACGGCTTATCATCTTTTATTCATTTGCCTTGAAACTACTTGGCTTGTACCTCACCAAGTAGAAGTTGCCACGCCTGATTCTCATTTCAACGACTCACCATCACTATCTTAGGGTTTAGCCGGCCACCCTAAGATATCAACAACATACCCTGGCCACCTCAGGGTTGCCTAAAGAGGCTCACGTCCTCATTTTAGGTACACGAGATAGGAACCAACAAAACTGTATATCACATATCACAACATTTCACATATTTTCACATCTCACATATTTCATTTCAATAGAGTCTATTCCATCTGGACATAGACTTTCACATCAAGGATTTAGGGCCATAGCCACTCCAAATGACTCACTCCTAAATCCTGGTGGTCTAACCTTTAAGGTCTTGATCCACAGTCCAGAAATCCTTCTCATAATTCATTGATTAGTACAAGGAGATCCGTTTTATTTCCCCAGTGTGTTCCTCGGGGGAAACTCATGGTGTTCAGGGCACCTTACTAGATGTTCCATCATTTCACTTATTATTAATTTTTTTACTCATCTTAAAAGATTTCAAAACATCATATATCATATCTGTGTATTCTCATGTAACTAGAATAACATGAAGCAGATTAAGTTTATCAATAAGGACAATGATCAAAGCAAGAAGCACAATAAATCTGTATATTGCAACACATATGATTATTTCTATCTTCTACTTCATATCATACCAATCATCAACAGTGGGCCTTCAGCCCGAGACATAATCTTATTATCCATCATTTACCCCATCAGGGTTTTCTCATCGTAAGTGGGCTTTCATCCCTAAACATAATCTCATTATTCAACATTTACCCTTATCATGGTTTCTCAAATGTAAGGAGTGCATATTGAATTCAATTTCAAAACAAATCTTATTAGTTCATTGTATATCACAGTTCTGAACAAATATTACTGGAGGCATTAGAACTAGCAATAGTAAAAGTATATAGATATCATGTATCATTCCTCATACTCAGACTAGATTTATCATACAACATATGCTTGTTCCATCCAATCTAAATAGATGACAATAAATTTCATGCATAACAAACTTAGTTCTCTTATTATTTTATTTCACATTCTACATATGGGGTTACTAATCAACACATGTTGATTATCATTTAAATTCCATCAAAACAGTTCATTCTCATAGTACAAATATTCTATCAAACAATCACAATACAAGAATACATTCTTGTAAATCAATTCAAATACTTGAACCTCATCTTTTAGTTGAATTAAACTACAACTGTGTACATTCCTTAATCCCTCATTTGATATTGTTATTGATTAGCACCATATAGCTCAACATTTTAGGGTTGGATTTTGTTTCTTAAATTTATATACTATTTCTCATCTTTTTCCTTCAATTCATATTCATTAATCTCAACTTCTCTCATGTCATTTTCATTAAATTGCTGGAACCAATCATTTTTAACTCACTTGATATACAATACTTCTCTTTTCATTGATATATGTCAAAGTTTAGTTTTAGTATGTTTCATTCAATTTGGCTTAAGCCACATGTAATTAAAACAAATGATTAAAGACTTCATCATAATAGCTTCATTAGTTTCATCTTTAACTTTCCATCACCATCGATACATTTTTTCTTCATATAACTTCTTATATTTAGATAAGTGTACCATGTCACTGACTTCTAATGTCATCTCCATAATCAACAATGATCATTCCTTATTATACTAAAACAAATGCATTAGACTTAGATAATATTAGTAAGACTCATCATATTCAATTGGAGTATTAATACTTTGAACTTCAGAATTTGATCACATTTATAATATCATATACAAGTTCTAGATTTATCACTCATAATCATATTAATAATAAACTTTTACAGTTTTTAAGAAGTCATTCCTTAGTTCAACATATCACAAGAATCATATCATTTAGTAATGCAATCATGACTCAACGGTTCATTAGGGTTATTCACAAACATGGTAACCCTAGTTTCCATTTTCACACATTTCATTCATCAATCATAAGTATACATTGATTAATTGACTAATTTGATTCACTTCCTCAACACAAATCCTAAACAGGACATGTGGTCATTCAATTTCATTAACATTCCACAATACAATTGTATAATACATTCTAGTACAATTTAAATATGATTTTGTGCATGTCAATTCAATTCCAAGCATATCGGCCATTGGGCTGATTTTTATGCAAAATTCACATGAAATAGCATAGTCATCTACCCATAAGATTACCCATGGATCCTCAATCAATATATCAGGAACTAATAAAGTTCTAATCAATGAGAAATAATCAAAATCAGTAGAATTGGATCCCCGAATATCTTTCCCAAATCAAATCCAATCACATACATATACAAATAAGGTTTCTGATTGTTTTAGCCGGATAGAATTAGCCTTTCAACATGAATACAAATCTTATGAGGGAGAAAAACACTCACCTTAGGTGTCAAAAACCTTAAAAATGGAGGTCAACCTCTGAATTTTTTGAAACCCAATCAAACTCTCGCAAATGAATCCAATTCTTTCTCCTCTCAACTCGAAAACCCTAAAAATGGGGATTAGAAGAGAAAAAGTGAGAAAAGGGGGATATTTGATGTGATTTTTAATCAAATCTGAGGAGTGATGAGATCTTGACATGTGAGAGAGGATTTACCATGAAATTCTATGCAAAGAAGCTAAACTTACTTTATTTCATCATATCTTGGATAGAGAAACCCTAGATCAACATCTCCTCCACTTTCTCTTCTCAAAACCCTATCTCTCCTCTCTCTCTCTAAAATTTCATTTATTTTACAAGAATGACGAGTTATGAGAGATCCTTATGTGTTAGGTTAGTCAAATAGATGAATTGAGATGCTTAGACCAATTGCAAACAAGTCCTTCAATGTATTTTTATTTTTCTTAGACTGGTTGGTCGGCTGAGTTATAAACTCGACCGACACCACACTTTTCATAACTCAAACCTCATCTAAAAATTATGAAACTTTAATACAATGTCTAAAATTGAGTTTATAAGCAATATTAACAAATTTAGATCATTTGGAATTACCAATAAATAATTATAAATCAAATACTTCACTACTATATTGCAGTCTACAACATGGTCAGTCGAGTTTGTCCTTCATAGAACTCGACCGACACCCCTCTATGTAGAGATCAAACAACATCCAAAAATAATTAAAATTTAATATAATGTCTATAATGGAGTTTTTCAACTATATTTAAAATTTTAGATAAACTGGATATACCAATAAAAATATAAAATTCAATTACTACACTTCTATATCAATATGAAAATATGGACGGTCGAGTTTGCCGACAAACAGGTCAGAACATTCTTCAAAAATTCTGATGTTTTTCAATAATATTCAACTTTGAGATGTCCAAATCATATCCAAATGTTAATTAAATCAGAGTGACAAATAAAATACTAAAAATCATTTAGTGAGAGAGTATACTTCTCAAATTCTGTACTCATATGTCATCAAAACCCTAATTTGGGCCTATTAGGATTTCCAAATCTTAACCCTAATTATGTAAATCAAAGTATGATTAATCCTTATCATTATATTTAAAACATCAAAACTTAACTATTGTCACTAATCAAGCTTTAAACAATGATCCACTTAGTTAAGCATACAATCATCCAAGTAAACCCTAATTAGATGACTAGTTTAAAAATGGGTCATTACAGTAGAGACAATAGGATCTAGGGATAAATGATTATATGTATGTTGAATATCACCTGAATGATATGCATATTGACTAAACTCGATACTCGACTACTGTGATTGAGTATCCAAGTATTGGGATAAGTTAGCATGGAACTGTTGATTATACATTTTTCTGGATGTCCATACCAAGCATCTAGATGAAGACAGTTTGGGAGTATAAGAATATTCATGATTGTAATAAAATGATAAAATGGTGAAACAGAAAGGATTATATAATTCAATATGATGGCTTAGACAAACAGGAAATTTCATATGAGAAAGTTAAAAGTTTAATGGATTATAAAGATAATTCCTAATGAGTTTGAATTTCAGTATGAAACTAAATTTTATAAGAAACAACTAAGAATTGAGAATGATGTCCATTAAATAATCTTCTCTATGATGAGGACTGATGGATCTAGACAATAATAAAAATGAATTATAATCTTGATCCATGAGATACATAATCAAACATTAACACAATATGAAAGATGTACATCTTGATAAGTAATGTATTACTAAGGTTTGTGAAATAAGTGTTTTTGATACCCAAAGAGAGATATTCTACTGAAAAGGGAAGAAATATCCATCTAATGCCAATAAATTTATAATTCCAATGTAAAAGCTCCAAGAAGAGAGAAAATGGTGTCATATGAAAGAAATATAAAATCAAATCATTCTAACTTGAAGTTGAGAGATATACATGGTTAGATGATATGAACTTTTTCCACATCTTTTCTTGAATTTCAGGACAAAATGATGAAAAGGAGGGGATAATTTGTAATGACCAATTTCCAAATTAGCCATCTAATTATGATTTGCTTGGATGAGTGCATTCTTAACTAGATTGATCATTGTTTAAAGCTTGATTAATGATGGTAGTCTAATTATGATTCTTTAAAAATAGTGAGAAGCTCAAAATATACTTTGATTTCAAATAATTAGGATTAGAGAATTGAAAACCCTAATCAGCCAAAATTAGACTTTTGGTAGCATATGAATGCAAAATTTGATAAAACAAAATGGATTAGTAAATGATTTTTAAAATTTTATATATAACTCTTACTCAAATTAAATTTGAATACAGTTTCAGTAACTCAATTATTAGTGTTCTTGCAAAATATTAGAATTTTTGAAGAATTTTCTAACCTATTTATCGGCCGAGTTTCCCCAAGATAATCCCAGTTGACCCTGCATTCAGGCTTAAATATAGAAGTATGGTGCTTGACTTTTATCTTTTTATTGGTTTATGCAATTGATATGAAATTTCAACACTTGTCTCGAAACTACCTTTTAAACATCAAGCTAAATCTTCATAATTTTTATATAATGTTTTAATTTTAAAGAGTGTGGTGTCGGTCTTATTTCTTATCAGTAACAGCTCGACCGACCAATCTGTAGACTATAGTATAGTAGTGTAGTGTTTGATTTTTATTTAGTTATTGATAACTCTGAATAATATGATACCTTGGGTCCCACTCCTTACAACATGGTATCAGAGTCCATAGTAGTTGGAATCTGACTATTTTGATTTTGTCTCCCTAATTAGAATCCCTGGCTTACATAGTTCCCCTTTAAGTGACATGTTTGCCCTAGAATTGATCAATGCTACTCTTGTGATGAGAATGTTAGGTAGCTATTAGTGCATTAGTTGAAAGCAAAGGTGTCTAGAAAGGATCAGGGTTTGGGGGCTGGCAAGATTTCCCTCCGCACCACTAGCTTGGTTTACGAGGACTCCCAGATCCATACGATGCCTACTTGGCTTGAGATGATACTGACTGTCCAAAATAGCATGCCTATAGACAGTAGTAGCCTTAAGCACCTAAGTTGGATAATCCTAAGAACCTAATATGTTGACCTTGTCTTTCAGGTGTAATGACTTGTTTGAGGATGGATACCCAATATAGTTCTCTTATGTCCCCTAGAACCACATGTTTGGATAGTCTATCCCTAAGAACCTAGACTTCTATGTTTGGTGTTTAGTAAGTAATCATAGTGCACAATGGAAGCATGATGGATATTATACATGGTTTATTTAGACTCATCATTTTACCTCTACATTAGTTTGGCTTGGTAGGTCAAACATTTTAATGGGTGGAGAGTAGTTGGTTTGATGATGTTTAAGTAGTTAGATATCAAGGACAAAATCCTTTTTAAAGGGATGGGGTCCTATAACATACTGAAATCTAGCTACACTGGCTCTAGAAACCCTAACTCCATGATTAGAAGGATAGCTTTCTTGGATCCTTAGTTTTTACCAAACAAGTCATAGTTATAACCTGACATGCTTGTTTATATACTAATGAACGTATAATGGTCATCTAATGAATAATTCATATGTTTGAGCCCTAATGTTAATATGCATAATATGATTAACTCACATATTAATACTAATATTGAGTACACATGATGCTAAACATTTGTTGGACCAATAAACCATAATGAAATGATGAGCAAGATAATTGTAACCTAATCTTATATTTAATGCATACTAAGAATGTATAGGTGAACAATAATGATTATATTCAGCTAAAATCTAAGTTGTAATCATCTAACCTTAACCTATACATCCCTAATGATTCATAATCAGATAACATACGTTAATACACATAAATGATATATAATCACCTAATCATAAATTAATAAGGTCATCGACATGAAATGCATATCACCTTATTCTCTATTACACACCTAATTAATCACTGAATCATGCCTTGGTATGTGAATCAAATCATTAATATGTAATATGTCCCGCCTTGTTCACTAATACATATAATGACTTCTATATGGATAGGAAGTAATTGGATTCACATAAATGTGAATAATCAATAATAAGAAGTGAATAAATATGAGAAAATGATTAATGATGACAATGTGACAATGTTTAATTTAAATATAAGTGATTAATGTGCCATTATTTGCATTAATTGTAGCAAATTGGATAAAGTGTCTTATTTCATACAAAATAATCTGATATAATTCAATAAGGTGAAAATGGAGTCTAAAAACAAATTAGTAAAGATAATGATCAAATATAATAATGCATATTAATATAATTGAGTAAACTCTAATTGTGCTAAAACTCATAATGAGGTAAATAAGAAGTATATATGGTTTCGAGCATTAATGAAATATAACTCTTTTGAATATAATGAGACACAATTAAAAGAATAATGAGGATGATGTAATATCATAACGAATATAATGCTAATAAGCCAAAAATGTTAAAAAGAAATTGTAAAAGTGGAACCCTTAGTGATCCATGACAACCTGGCCTGTGAGGAGTTTCATGTGAAGAATATGAACTCCCAAGTTAAAAAAATAAGGAGTTTGAGTTAGTGAAAGTTTTATGGTTTAGAGGAAATAACTTGGGACTTAAAGATAAGATGTTGCATACTCACCCTCCTCTCTTTGCTTGTTATTTCAAGGATGAAATCTTCTTTACAGGGTGGAGTGCTATAACATATCGAAACTTGGACATATTCTCTTTTTGGCCCTTTTTCAAGCTTTTTCTTTCCTTTCTATCTTTTTTTGGCCTTGATGTTTGAATTGTGGAATTTATAGTGGTTTGGTAAATATTTGTTCAATAATTACACCAATGGAAGGGTTTATGCACAAATACCTCGGTTAAAGAATATTTAAGGATCTAAAATGCAAAATCACCACTTAAGTGGAACAATGGTAAATAAATTTGTGCCAGAAGTGTAAGTCCACAAACCTTGCTTAATGTATTGAACAAGATTAATTACCATAATTATGTGCTCTAAACATTAATCTAACTTTAATATGTGTTTTGAATCATAAAATGAGCCTAAGTTTCAGATTTGGTTCAATTTGGATGTTGTTTGTGCAAGTTATGCAATTTTAGGTACATTTTGGACTTTTATGTAATTTACCCAATTGGGAGGTTTTCTTTGCAAATTATCATATGCATTATAATACTTAGATATTCATCCTTAGATATTCCAATACTATTCTCTAGATTTTGAACCATGGGGAACCTTGTTGCACCTTGGTTTGAAGGTGTTTCTCTCCAAGGGCATTTTAGGGATTACCCTCTTTATAAATGAGCTTATCATTAAAAGCTATCAGCCAATGGGGTTATTTCTTTGATTGGAGGATGGTGGGGATGGCCTAGAAAGTCTCCATGGGCTTTTAGTACTGACATTTGATATATAAGAAGTCTCTATGAGTTGTCCTCTTGCATGGCCATGAAGCCCTAGGTTAAGGACACATGGAAAGTCCCATAGACACCACATGCTTGCCCTCTTCTTTATAAAGCCATGTCTACCCCTTCCCACCTCCCAATTTGAAAACTCTTGCTCTCCTTCTCTTCCCCCAGCTTAGAGCATCGTTCCTACTTTGTCTGGCTACGAAGGTTCTATCCCAAGGTAAAAGAGAGTGCTTACCTTGGTGAAGAAGGCTCCTAGGGTTCCAAAATTTCTCTATTTAGGGTTTCTAAAGCTCCTTCTTGGTGATTTCGACCAAAAATAGTAAGTTTACTCCTTTCCTTCCCTATTTTAATGATATTAGTATTCCTCCCACCTTCTTCCAAGTTGAAACCATGGCCTTCCATGGTGAAACCCCACCTAGAGCCTTAAACACCTCATCTCGATGTTCTTTTGCTATGGTTTTCCACCTCTAAAGTGGAGAAGGTACTTCTTACTCGAGATAGGAGATTTGTTGGAAAAACCATCCTCTCTAGCTCGAGAATATTTCTACTTGAATTTGTCCATCTTCCCTAGAGGCAAGTTTCGTTAAGCCCCTTCTCATATATTTCTTACTACATGCTTAAAACTCATGCTTCTATGTTTAAAATCGATGATCTCTATCTCTATTTACCATCTTGTTCTCGGGTTTTGATTTCTTGCTGCTTTACCTTCTCTAGCAGATCTATTTTGGTCACCTATGCAACTCTAAACCTCATCTTGGGTCCAATGGTGTTTTCTCCCTCTCTCTCACTCTTCCAAGCTCTCAAAGATTTCTGACTTGTCATTTCATGATTGGTTCAAATTGAAAAAATCATATCTTTTAATTCGCTTATCCGAATTTGACAAATAAACATGTTTTGAAATCATAAAATTAATTTCTATCTAATAGAAATGCTTTAGAGGTCTGATTACAAGGTTTGATGAAGGATGATTTTTAGGAAATGAATTTATTGCATAAATCCATAAAAATTACATCTGAATAATCATAACTCCAAAATTAACATAAAAATATATTTTCTTGATCAAGAGAACCTAATAAGTTCATTGGTGAGGTTTTCAACATCTAAATCCGAGTTTTGCTTAAAAGGTATAAAATTAGGATTTCTATACATTAATGTGCATTATGTACTCTAATACATGTTAATACATTAAAAATAGGCAAAGAGGAAGTTGGACTCATTTAAAGTGGTAAAAGTTGATAATTGATATCAGTAAGAGAGGTATGTGCATTGTTATACCCTAAGTTGGGATATTTGCAAACCAAATCCTATATTTCCCCAATGAGGCTTTAAGGAACCCTATTCCCTCTATTCATGATACTTTTGTTAAATTGTCTCAAAATTGGTAATGATATTCTTTTTCTTGGTTCTTGTACCCCACTGTCGTATTTCAATTTATATGATGCTTTTACTTGCCATGATTTCTTTTCTAACATGTTGATTTTATGGACTATTTAGCTATAGTAGTGGTACTTATGTACAACCACCCATAGATAGGGCATGTATTAATTTGCCATGGGTAATGTCTTATTCTCCCCATAAAAGTTTGTGTAGGTGACTGGGAATGTGTTATTTCTCCCCTCACCTATAGGTTGGGGTCGGGTAGGTTGATAAGACCCAAATTCAAGCATTTATGCTAAGCATTTGTTTATAGTTTTGTGCCTTTATAGCCTTAATATGCCCAAAATAACCCTAGGTCCTTATCTTTTATTAATTTGAAGATAGAGTTGCTCAACTAGCCAATTTTGGAACCTGTAGGTACCAAACTCAAGAAGATTTCATTGCATTTGTGCACCAGCTTAGGAGACAGTGGTCCCGCTAACTAACTAGCGGGCCCAAGAAACTTTTGATATCTTGGACCCTATTTTCGATGGCCAGTCCTTTATAAGAATGCATCCTCATCAATCAGAAGGTTCATCGACGTGGGCCCATCGACCACCAGTAGTACCCCCACCCTCCGAGGGTGGGTTTGTTCCATGATGTCGCGACCGCGACCAAGAAGACAATTCCACGAGTACGGCTAAGACATCACGTCGATCGACACTCGACATGGTCGGGCCCAGCTCATCACGACTGGGCTGAGGCCAAGGTGTCATGACTGACACACCATATCGGTTACGGTACACCAGTGTAACCGTGACACACGACCACAATCGCGGTACAACCACCTTGACCGTGGGATCTACCTCGACCGCAACCCCGAAACGACCGTGCCCAGCCTAGCACGATCGGGCCGAGACTAGGGCCGCGACTGAGACAGGTGTTGTGACCACTCATTACATACACTCTGCCTTCACCTATAAATACCCACCCCTCACAGCCTGGAGAGGGGTTCAAAGATTTTTTTGGTTCCACATTATGGTTCCACACATTCTTGGTTCCTAGAGTCCTGTGGGAGAGTTCCAAGATTTGAAAGGGTTGAAGTGCTCATTCTACGTGCCTCCCTCCAGTTTGCTTCCATCCAATATCATTTTCTACCACCATTCACCAGTATCCTACCATTCCCAGCCATCTTCCACTGCCATACACCCGCCAATCTGCTGTTTAGGGCAGAACCAAGGAGAAAGGAGGTCAAGGAGTCTAGAAGACCAAGGAGGATGACACAAAGATGAGATCTGGCCCATACAGAGGCTAAGGAGCGGGAGCCACCTCTACTCTATGAGCTAAATCTCTTATTCTTATCCTTTCTTCTACTGTTCTCTTTTGTTTCCATACAAATGATGTTCTTCCATCTTTGTTCGGTGCCAACTATGCTTGTCCATGGCTAGTTGAGCTCCTTCTTGGCTATGTAGCTCGTTTTGGGCATGTTTATGTACTCTTATCTTAAGCAAATAGTTTTATATCAGATCCAGTATGTTTTCTATTCTATTTTCTCTTTATTGTTGTGATTGCTAGTTTGGTTGATCTCTTTCTTACTTGAACTTCTATTTCAGCCTATATCGAGAGATTCATTGTAGAAATAGGTAAGAGAAGATAGTTTCAAATCAGAATCTGAAAGGAGGACGGTTCAAGGTGATCTATGCAGAACCATAGACCTGGGCACGATTGGGCCCAGCCCCACACGGTAGGGTCCACTACCAGGTTCTACCCAGATCACACATGTTCCTAGCACCTCAGAATATTCTAGACCTAAAAGGGTATCTAGAATATTCTAGGGTGTTGATTTGTCATCCTCGAGAGGGGTTTCATGTCATTGATGGGTTTTAGTCATGCTGCGTGAAAGTGAGTGGGATGACCCCACAGGAATAGATACCACAGTACGTACTATGTTTGGATGGAGGTTGCTTGTTGGGGTGTTTGAGGGTTGTCTACGCCTGAGAACGGGTGCATAGACTGCCCAACTTGTGGTTACATAGCCAAGAACTCCTTCTCTTCGATTAGTAGAGTCCTACGGACTCTGTTTTGTTTTGTTTTCTTTATTTTATTTTACTTCATGACAATCTGCTAGACTAGTTCTAGCTCCATACTTTTATCGACTATTAGGTTGGCTTATCTGACTTAAGAGTGAGATGAAGTATGGATCTTAGATACTAGAAGATTGTACATTGTAATCATTCGAATTGATACATGAGGGTTATCAATTTAAACAAAATAGTGGGAGCGATAGTTAATTAAAAACCTAATTAATATCGTTAACTTATCAAATCAAAGAAATAAAAATGTTTTGAAAAGTTGTAATATTTTTGTAGAACCAAATGTCAAACACAAACATGTTTTAATTGCGATAAGTCCTTTAGAAGGACAAAATGGGGTAAAGTTCCACAACTTGTTAAGGACTTTGAGAAATGTTCTCATAAATGAGTGAAATCTCTATGTCCTTGAGAGACCAGTGTTAGAGGAACCCTCTCCAAATGTGCCTAAGGCTGAAATGGGTGCTTACTTGAAGTATGCCAATGATGCCATAGACATTTGAATTCCTAATGCTATGTTGTATGAACTATGAGTTGCATGAACAACATGAAAATATGGACATTCTCGAGATGGTAACACATCTTAAGAATCATGTAAGGCAAAGAAGGTATAATGTCTATGAAGTGCTATTTGAATGCAAACTGACAAAGGGAGGTATAGTAGAGTCCCATGTGCTCAATATGATTGGGCATGTGGAGTGACTGGATTTTCTCCACATGGGATTCTATTGGTATGTATGCCCAGAGAGCCAATCATATGATGATTGGGATGTAGCATTAAATACTTGATTTGATAATAATAAAGGTAATTCTATCTATGTTTGTCTCAGTCATGAGATGTTGACACAAACATAAGTAGATGTCTAAAGCATGATGATACTCAATGAAGTATGTCTTCAAGTACATGACTTGAAGAATGAGATCATACATATGCTAAGAGTACATGCATTCTTATTATGTCCCTAGTCGGATATTACTATGGAAGGAAAAATAGAAAATGATAATACATAAGAATAGAGTGTGTGTTGACTAATGATAGAGTCTCATTAATTGTAATATATGATATCAAGTCACTCACACAGATACATGTTAAAGAATAGTGTATCAGGCAGACCTACCATGAGAGTGCTACATGGAGACCATTGAATGGTAGTCAGAATCATCTCTTATAGTTATAGTGGTGATTGTGGTTCTTAGACCTAAAGTCACTACACTCAACACATGTCATTGGGTATACTTTGACATCATCAAATGTAATCTTGAAATATGGGTTGCCATAAAGGTGATGATTGGGGGTAGCTTTGACACATGGGGACTAAGTGTAAGTGATGTAGATGGGATTTGTCCCTCCTACATGAGTTTGATATCCAAGGCCTCTTGATAAGCTAGACTGAGAAATTTACAATCGTACTGATGTGGTTTAATATATGATATGTGAACTCATATGCATCTCAGACAGTATGCTCTAGTTCAAGGAACATGGATTGAATGTTGAGAGGATGACGATTCCATACCTCGAGTTCAATTCGGATATCAGAGACAAAGGAACTATACCATCAATGTAACACTGATCACCTATTATAGGTTGAAGTTGTTCTCCAACTTTCCACATTACTTGGGTAGCAATGATGTGTGACTAGGCACCGCTCTTTGCTTGTGATGTCATAAGTTTGTTATGGACATTCACTGCCAACGTAATTCTGGACCTATAGGGTCACACACATAGGATGCACTTGGATAAAAGGAGTATATTCATGAATGATGTTTATATTGAATGCTAAGGGTATTTAGGTATTCAATTAAACAATAGATCAACTGACTGGAGTCAGAATCATCAAGTTCAAGTGTTGGTCTGACTGTTTGGAGTGTCAGGCTGATTAGAAAATGAGTTGGTTGAATTCTTCTAAAAGTGGGGTACGAGAAGACCATCTCACGTGAGCGAGACAAGTGGTTCATGGTCGTGACATGACCGACTCACGTGAACGAGACGATCAATTTGTGTTTGTGAGACGACCGACTCGTGTGAGCGAGATGCCTGGTTCATGGGGAAATTCAATTGCATCAAGGATTAGTGTTGACATCATGTTGTGCATTAATTGGATTTGA
This sequence comes from Alisma plantago-aquatica, assembly GCA_963693085.1. Classification (NCBI taxonomy): domain Eukaryota; kingdom Viridiplantae; phylum Streptophyta; class Magnoliopsida; order Alismatales; family Alismataceae; genus Alisma; species Alisma plantago-aquatica. The sequence continues at coordinate 1,758,320,453 of OY856409.1, forward strand.
ATTGCCAATTTGATTCTAAATAGAAAACTACACGAGACGACCATCTCACTATGTGAGACGACCGTCTCACAGTTTGAAAGTTCTAGAACATTCATGATTCCGGACCCTTCTACTCCCACACCGATCGAGAACCATGACTCTGACCTCTACTATAAATAGAGGGGTACTGGGGGCTTCCCAAGACACCCAATTGAGAATCAGTTGCTCTGACAATTGTTCTCTTGTCTAGTTGTGGTAACCAATAGAGAGCCCAAGCAAGTCCTACCCGTTAAAGGGAGGGATAGCGAGGGAGAGAACAACTGATGATCAATTATGGGAGAGCATGTCGGTGACTAGTACACTGACAGAAGGGGACTGCTCCTTCCCATTGGCTCTGGTAGAGAAATGGGGAGTTCCCAGTGGTACGTGTGGATTAGTCTAGAGGCGGGAGGGCGTTGTCTGCCGCTTGGAGGACAATGTCATCCAACAGTCTATGGCGAAACCGCATGAGCCGCTACAAATGTTGTTCCAGTCTGTTATCCGTGATGAAGACTAGGAGCTGCACATACACCATCCAAGAGCAACTAGATGACAGTTGTACATCTACAATGACGAGGAATATGTCACTGGACTTGCTCCAGGACCATGTATATCCTCTAAACCATCCTTTCCATTATCTAGTTTTTGATGTGGTCTACTGATTTATGGGAATATTGTTTTTACTTCCTATTCTGTCACCCTATTTCCCAACATTGGTAAGTTACAAGAATAATGCAAGATATCTATGTGACATGGATACAAGATATATTATTTACACACAACAATTTTCATCGGGAATTCTTTCAAAATGATGAAATGAGAAAGGGTGCAGACCAAACAATATCCCTGTCAATGTATGGAACACATTTATTTAATTATTAAGACCATGAAGAGGCCATATAGGTGGACAAATAGTACAATAGCGTCCATCTATAAGAACAAATAAGACATTTTGAGTTGTGCAAACTACAGAGGTATCAAGATGACAAGTCACACTATGTAGTTTTGTGAGAGGATTATTGAGAAAAGGCTAATATCTATAATGTAGATATCAGACAACCAATTTGGTTGCATGCCTAGAAGAGCAACAATAGACACCATCATTCTAATAAGGAGACTTATGGAGATGTATAGAGAGAGCAAAAGAGATCTTTGTATGGGTTTTATTGATTTGAGATGAGTACCCATGGAAATGTTGTGGGTGGTTTTGGTGAAAAGGGGTGTGATAATCCAAAAGATTGACTTGATTAAATACATGTATGATAGCTCAATTGCAAGTGTGAAGACAACTAGAGGAAGGGCGCCAACATTTCATTTCACAATTGAGTTTTATTATTCAAATAGATGGGGATGTTCAAGATGATGTTTGCCACAAGATCATTGTAGGATGGATGAAACAAAGAAGTTCAAGTGGAATGTTATGTGACTAAAAGATCCCTCTCAGATTTAGGATCCATCTAGATCCTTCTTACATCTTGATCAAAATATGACCCCTAAAAAAGCTGATTGGAAAAGAAGGATCCATCTAGTAGACCAACATGGTTGAGATTGAGGATTGGATGATGATGATTCTGATAATGTTACTACTATTATTTTATTTAAGTTCCATTTTAAGTCATTGAATGCTATGATAATTTGATTAAAGACAAAATAGGTTCTCCATTGATCGCCACTTTTCACTTTTGTGTTTATTAAGGTATCTGAATCATTCTCATTCATTTGGGTATGTTAAAACTCATTTTAGAAATGATTAATCATGTTAGTTAAATAAGGTGTGTTAATGAGGGTTGTGTACATGGATGCATCTACTTACATGCAATGGTCGTTACACCAGACTTATTGTTCTATTGCATGTCATCTATAGTCACGTGGATATCCAAATTATATTTTACGGATGACATGTTTTTGTAATGTGAAGTATGATTTCCTATGAAAAAGTCACATTATTATTTGCCCGTAGATTAGTCATCTAAGAATTATTCTTGTTGTCTTCAAATTAAGGTCAAGGGTGTACTAATGAAGCATGTGGCTTATAGTCTTAGATACAAGTGATGTGTCTTTTAAATCACATGGGATAAATAAGGTCATGAAGATATAGGCAATATGCATCTCACAACCCAAGTTTGTCATGGTACTATGTGTTGTCACATATATGTGCATGTTAGTTGTAACCAATGTCAGAGTTTGCAACCATATATTAATTATATGATATGAAATTCTAGAGTCACAAGGTACAACTTGCACCTTATTTGGGTTTTCTCAAACTAATACTATTGACATCTAGTTCATTGAATTAACGCTCTGGGATAAGGAAATCATACTTTGGTATGTTACAGAAAACAAATTATAATCTATAAGAATGGTTTATAAATTGTAATATATGATTAGATCACATTTTCAATATTTTACAAATAATTTGGGCCATACTGATCCAGGTAGGAGCCTTAAGTTAATGCATATGATCCATGCATTTATTCCACATTTGCATAATTCATATGTGGATTGGGGTATATGATCCTAAAATGTTATATTTGAATGTAAATACCGCAAGGATCCTAAAAGATTCAAAGTCCATGTATCCGATATCTATTATATTAAAAATAGCATATACATATCATAATATATTTTTTCAAATATATTATATAGAATCAATTTTCTTGCAAACAAACTAGGTCTAGGCGTGTCAAGTTTGGACTACTTTACTTAAACCCGTATAGTGTCTTACCCACTACTCAGTTATGTATTTTTGGATGTTGTAGGAGAAGTTTATATAAATGAAGCATATTTCAAAACCTAAAATAATTTAAGCAAGGGAAACAGTTGGCCTGGAGGGATATTTTAGTAAAAAAGCCCTTAAGATATGGGGGATTGTTTAAAAACTTTTAGATCTCAGGAATTTTGTGATTTCTTAAAAAGGAGGGGATTTTTTCGAGAAATAAAACTATTGCTGATAACGCTATACTTCGCAAGTTTGTTTTGTTTATTTGTTTGTCTGGACGAGACTGCTAGGTTTTGATAACGCTAGGTTTTCTGTCGCCGAAGATCCATCCATCATGCCCGGTCTTCCCGCTCCGCCGCCGTCGCAGCCAAGCAAGGTGCGTTGGGGCGAGCTCGACGATGAAGACGATGAGGAGCTCCAGTTTCTACCGCCGCCGGTAGTTCTTGGGCCGGATGAAAACGGCATCACCAAAAAGATCGTTTATACCATCAACGAAGACGGCCAGAAGGTCAAGGTAACGACCACGAGTCGTACCAGGAAGCTTGCCCGCGCCCGCCTGAGCAAGCGAGCTATCGAGCGCCGGTCCTGGCCCAAATTCGGCGACGCCGCAAACGCCGACGCTGGCAGCAGACTCACCATGGTGTCGACGGAAGAGATCCTTCTGGAAAGGCCAAAAGCCCCTGGTTTGTTTTCACACACCTCGGCCCTAAGACTCGCTTCCATTCTCGTGACCCTTGGCTGATTTTGTCTGAGTAGCTGAAACATCTAGATTCACCTTAATCATAAAGCACAAGTATCTAGTTCGACAATAACGTTCAAGTGAGATGACTATCCTAATTTCACTATTACTATGTTTGTCCATTGTGGGGGGATTCGTTGGGAGGCACTGGCCTTTCCAAAAGAGGTGGTTCAATATTAATTTCTTCTGAGAGCTTGGGTTGTATGGGGGTGGCCAGCAGGATCTATAAATTTTTCTCTTCCCGGAATTTTAATGGCATGGGTAGGTTGAATGAGGAGGTATGGCACGGCCTTTTAGGATGTAGACGGTAGATTTGTGTTTTTGGGACTGGAGGGCTGTCTGGAAAGGTTTTCCATAATGTGGACTATGCTGGCAAGGAAAGTATGCTGAGGTTCAGCCTTTCACGCAGTAAATTAGTAAGAAACGTTGAATAAATTGCATCAGCAGATAGCAAATTCAGGAAGGAATACTCTTGCATGCTCAAATAGAGAAGTCGAGGTTACGGCAAACTATCAATGCCAAGTACTTTTGAATCGGCCAAGTACTTTTATTTTCAAAGTTGCAACTCACCAGGCCCTTACATCAAATCAAAGGGCGGTTGGAGATGCAATGGAACCGCCCATTGACATAGGGGATCTCACAGATAATGCCCTTATCCCTTTTAAATCTGCGGACCCCCAAGGTGAAGAGTCACACCCACGTCGCACGCCTTAATTCTTGTGTCACTTTACCTTTGGCCTTGTTTAGTGTGACATAGGGGATCTCACAGATAATGCTTATAGGCCTTTTAAATCTGCGGACCCCCAAGGTGAAGAGTCACACCCAGGTCGCACGCCTTAATTCTTGTGTCACTTTGCCTTTGGCCTTTGCATGAGCTCGTCTGATGCACATCTTCAATAACGTGCCCACAGGTTTGGTTTAGCCTGGCTATGAGCTTCTCGAGGGTAGTTGCTCGGTTGTAATCATCTCACTAGTTCCTTAATGCTAAATCTTGAGGGCGAGTGGTGGCTGCCTGCTCGGCTAAATCTGTTGTTTAACCGAACTGTTAGCAGCTCCATATGTGCTTTGGGCTTCTCCCCTTTTCCGCTACATCCAAGATTAGTCGTTATGACCGTCAATCTCGCTACTTGACTTAGCTTAGCACTAGCCAAGTTCGGGTAGCCCTTGAACCACCTTATTCACTGCTCAGTTAGTAGGTTCGAGTATATAACAGGTAGCTTTGATGGTGAGGTATATCACGGCCTTATAGGATGTATACGGGAAATTTTATGTGTTTGGAGGATGATTGACTGCAGTTTGGGAAGGAAGATGGATCTCACTCGAAAGGTTTTTAATAATATTGATTATGCTAGCAGTGAGTTGGCGAATGTAATCTAGAATTTTGAAAACAATGCAAAACCTGATCCAGTTTATTTCTGTCGATTACTTAACATATTGGTTAACTGTACTCTAAAACACAAGAAATAACGTCTTCTCACAAAATTATCTATTGAGCCGTAAGTTTCAACCAAACATAAATATATTTGCTATCTGCTTTATTATTGAAATCTGTTATGTTAATTTTAAACAACAATTTTTAAAATTTTAAGCCGTGTCACTTATTTGAATTCTGATTTAGCCACTTGAAGATTTCTGACTGTCAGATTCATGATGCTTCCACATGTTCTTGAAAACTTTATTAGTACTTGAGGAAAGTTTAGATAGGCTTTAGTTATTTTATCTATCTGTTGGTGGACAGCCCCCTTTTTGTCCAAGGGAAAATATAGTATACCTATTTTGGAACTATCCACCCCGTCTGTCCAACACCCAAATTAATTGTTGGTCTCAATCCTGCAGTTGCTATGGTAGCTTGAAAGGAGGAGGTGTTGAGACAATGAAGTTTTAGTGTGGGTTTTTAGAACGTGTAGTGGGTTTGGGAAGGGAGAGAGTTCATGGTCCATGTTATTCTGTAATGCGAACGTCTATCAGTGAATTAAACACTAATTTTAAAAATTTAAAGCTGTTACATTTGTTTTGACCTGCAATTTATATGTGTGTGTGTATATATATATACATATCTGTGTGTGTGTGTATAGTTGATTCTCTTGTAAGACATATTTTATGGTATTATAACATAATTATATTTAATATCTTTAAATTCTAATCAATATTATTGTCAAAAACAATTCCAAATAACATAAGAGTTGGGGAATGAATCATCAATTGATATTTAATGTCACGAGTCCATGTTTAAACAAGGTAATCACTAGCCTTAATAAAACATCTCTTGTAATAAAAGCTGAATTGAAGGCGCCAAACAATTCAAATCAGGAAATGTGCATTAAGAGTGTTAGTCCTCACTAAAATCTATTTTGGCACTCAACACTGGCTACTATATCAAATTTCAGCATTAGGACAATTTTATAAACATAAACACACACACACACACACATATACACTCCTATGACTTGCTGTAATCACCCAAGACATCATATTTAGGCAAAGCGCTGTCAAGGTGCGCTTTGCTGCCTAGGCGTGCGCCTTCACAAGATTTCAAGAAAGAACCAAAACTGTTCTCTTGCTTCAAGACTCCCCGAAATCGTGTTAAGTGTTAACTTTGAATTTCTTTACTACCTTCAAGACCCGAAACACAGAATACAGAACTGTTCTCTTGCTTCAAGACTCCCCAAAATCGTGTTAAGTGTGAACTTTGAATTTCTCTACTACCTTCAAGACCTGAAACACAGAATAATGCTACTTTTATCTCACAATGCCATTAAGTTGTATCTATCTGCAGTGAATGTCCTAAATTGACTCTTCTAGCTAACCAAAAGCATATAGATGAAAAGATACATATACGAATAAACTTTAGGAAGACCATCTTCCACATCTCGTTTGTAGTCAAGTGAGATGAAAACCATTGGCTTCTGATCTATCATTAGTCAACATTCTTGGAAGACAAATTTCAAAATCTACTTCAGTTAATGTTGTTGGGATATACAACACTCGCTTAAGGAGTGTAGTTTTAGCCTGAGAACTATTTTCTTAGAGTCTCCCCTTCTGCACTATTCTAGAAAATTACCAAAACATCTTGTGTAGGCGCTGGGCACTTAATGCATGTAAATCTTGAAAATAGCAGTGTTTTTTTTCCTGTTGAAAAGCTCACTATATTGCATAGTTGTTAGAATAGGAAACACATGACAGGACCGTGATGTGTCGCCTCTTTTGTTTGGGTGCATCTTGGTCGTTGGCTTCGGTAATGGTACTCGGATACTTGTATCCGTCATCCCTGATTTTTGGTAGTCATAATGTATCTCCAATTCTCCCGATTCTCGTCCGTCATTTCATCTTCTCCCCTAAATTCTATCTTTTTTCTACCCACACAGTTGTTCAGGCAATCCCAGTTATCATTTCTCCCTCCCGTCATTCTTTCTGCTGCTTGTCCTCCCCCCCTCCTCTTTTATAATATGTAGTTGCAAAGCACGATCCATTTTCATCTGGAGGGAGGGCTTGTTTGTTTGGTGAGACTTGTAATTGGAATCGTGATATACAGAATGAGCAATTGAGTTTGTTAACATCTGTAAAATGTTTATTTTTGTCCTTTTGTATTCATCATGATCTTCCTTCTTATCTATACTTCAATGTGCCCATAGTTTTAGCATGTCTTGGAAACCAGTTTTTTGCCTCGTCTAAATGCTTAGTGTCAGTATTTTTGTTTTGTTTTTGAACATGTGCCAATGTTTGCAACGCTTGGAATTTTTACTGATGCACACCTATGTAAATTTGGGAAGTGCTTGTTAGTTCTAAATTCTTTTTCAACGCATGTAATTTGTAAAAAAGAAAGGGTTGTTACGATATAAATGGCACGCCACAGAGATTTTGTAATGTCAGCTGTGTTATCATTCTGAAATTCAATGAATTATTATGAAAAAGGAATTATACTGTTTCCATCAAAAGTTAACCTCAAGGACGTAACGACAATGTTCCAATAATAGGCCAATAGCAGGTGTGCTTCATCATCCTTAACATAATCTAAGTCTCAATCACAACGAAGTTGGGATTGGCTACATGGATCCAATCAGCTCTGTTATGGATCATATTCTAACTAAGATGCAAAGATCCAAAATTGTCTTTATAAGTTCTTCCTAGGTTAATTTACGCCAATGACAGGTGTGAATGTCATTCCAAAATCTGTGGCTATCCATATCAAGATTTAAATAGCACCCGTCCACAAATGGTCCAGTTGTCCAAGTTTTAATAAGTGAAAGGGCACTGTTACTGGGTGGTTGATCTGGATTTCCATGATTTGCCATTGGTAACCTCATGAGTTTGAAAAACAAAATGTCAGCAGAGCTTTTGGGAGAACATCTAGCAGCTGTGGATCATCAAGCTTGAGCTCCTTGATCGTCAAGCTCTTTGTCAAAAAACAAAATGGCTTAGTGGTAATTAAGTGGTTTTAGTTAATTGGTAACTTGAGCTCATTGACCACCCTTTAAGCTCTCAATTATGCATTGAATACATGTGTTAATATGTCCTGTGGCTATTATAACAACATAGAAACATATGAGGCCTCACTGAAGTTCTCAAATAATTGGAGATCAAGTTCATTCAGAATAATTGTTTCAATTTTTTTTTAATGTTTATATCATGGATGTGATTGAGTTAGAATCAGAATAATGATGATGATACTATATATTAACCATTTCATCTTATTCGTGTTTCTCTATTTGTGTTCTCATTATTACTCTAGGACTGTCCTTCTCATTAATGAAGGAATCTAGGATTATTGAAATTGATCATTCTATTATATCTCAACACAAAGTTATAATTATTGATATAGTGGATATGCTGCATGGATCCATATATATAGGAAAAGAAAGAGAAGAATCTTGAGACTCAACCAGACTGAGTTCAGGATCCTATTGGAAATTGGAAGATCTAGGATGGGCGGCAAACCTCTGAAAGACATCATCGTGCATGGACCAGGTGAGTAGGGATGCAGCTTCGTGGACCATTCATCGAGCCTGATGGGTCGTCGTATCACACCCTTCTCAAGGGAAGTGTATGTGACACTCTTGCGTCATACATCTCCGTCCTGGGATTTGGGCTTGACCAACCAATGCTTAAAGCTTGATTTTGAACTATCATTCTCATTCATTTGAAGTTCATATTGCTTTAAATAGTGGTTGTTACTTGCAAATGACCTTGATTAATGGTTTATATGAATTTAGGTTAGGCCACACACGAATAGTATATGATAGTTGTGCATACTTCTAATATTTATTTTATATATAAATATATATATTTATGTTGGTATAATTTCTTTTGTTTGTCATACTGATATTATTTATCTGCTTTGGTTGAATTTACTTTTTGCCAAGTCAACTGATCATTCTCAAGTAGTTAGCTGGCCGGTGGAACATAATCATGCTTCATTTCATCTTAAACTTGATTTCTCCAATGTTCTGGGAGAACATATCAAATGATTAGTAGGCCATGGGAGACGAAAAAACAAACAATTTCACCTGCAAAATGTTTTTTCCCTCTAACCAAAGCAGTTGATGTGCTACGGTGGTGAGCGCATACCATACCCTGTTGTCTTTGCAGTGCTATACCTACGGTTTAGTTACCATTTGCTTTGTATAAGTGATTTCCCGAGTCCATTGACCTATTTTACATGTGATATTTCAGGAGCACACAAGCACAATTTTTCCCATACAAATCATGTAATGACCACATTTGTGCTTAATTGGTAAACTAGGGCTTACCTGAATGATTACATTCTTGATTAGATTGAACATCGTTTAGACTGGATTAATGATAGTTGCTCAATTGTGATGTTTCAAACCTAAGAAAAAACTCTAATTATGATTTTAGTTTGAAGAATTAGGGTTTGAGAAATGTAAACCCTAATCGGCAAAAATTAGGTTTTTGATAGTACATGAATATGGAATTTGATCAGGACAGCAGTTGCAAATGATTTTTCATATTTTCTACGAATTTTATATTTAATTGAATTTTGGATATAATATGGATAACTCAATCATGCATATGTGAGAAAAATTTCAGAATATTTGGGTGTTCTTTGAATGCGGTTCTCGGTCAAACTATACTTCGATCGAAATGCTGACAGAGTGCTGTCCAGCAGTGTAGTGTTTGATTTTTAATTATTTATTGGTAACCCCAAACGATCTGAAATTTATACTGAAGCTATTACATTAAATTTCAGACATCATGCTAAATTTTCATAAATTTTAGAGGATGTTTGACCTCTGAAATAAACGAATTATAGTAACTTTTTTATAACAGAAAAATCTGTTGAAATAAGAAAAAGTATAGTGAGGGGTTAATGTGTAAATTACCCAAGCACCTAAATTGCTCTATATGAGCAAGCTAGCACCCAAGTAGCTCTCATATTTCGTGATCCATTCCAGAGAAGCAAAATCCTACAGAGAGAGGGAGAGTTAGGGTTTGAGAGAAGAAAGTGGTGGAATTGTTGATCTAGGGTTTCTCTATCCGAGATATGATGAAATCAAGTAAGTTTAGCTTCTTTGCATAGCCTTTCATGGTGAATATTCTCTCACATGTCAAGATTCCGTCCCTCTGATTTGATTCGAAATGGTATCAAATCTTCCCCTTTTCTCACTCTTTCTTCATAACCCTCCATTTCTAGGGATTCCGGTTTGAAAGGAGTAAGAAACTGGTGATTTGCTAGGGTTTTGATATGAATTCGAGATTTTCAGAGATGAGCTGCGTTTTTAAGGTGTTTTCACACCTTAGAGTGAATGGGTACTTCCTTTAAATAGTAGATTACACGAAAATAAGTTAAATGATTAATTATCTTTACTTGTTTTGTATGCGACTACAAACCCTAAACTGCCCTTTTGACCTAGCTTTTGCAAGATGATATGAAATAGATTATTTCTCAGTTGTGATCCCCATTCCAGTTGATAAATCATACTAGAAATGCATACAAATTATATAAATGAGAATCCCTAAAGTAATTGCAGTCTTTGCAGAGTTTATATGAAAATAGCAAAATCTAGGGTTTTCGTATATGACTAAATTTGTTGTATAATTGAATAAAGAAGCTTGTCTAGTTGAATCTCCTTGATTACAAAAGATTATTTTATCTGAATGCGTAGTACATATATGTCAGATAAGATCTTGTAATTTCATTTGATGATATTAATGTTTGCTTGATATATCAGTAAAAAGGGTGAAATCCTAAATGAATGGAAAGTTGGAAGTTTGCGAATAGATTCATGAATTCAACTGATGTGATTCTTTATTGTTATAAATTCATTTATTTGAAGTTATTCTTGATGCATAATATTTTAATGAATAGCTTGGAAACCCTAGTTAAATTCATACCGGGGTTTCATATGCATGACTGATTGAAATGAGTTATGTGATAATTCGAGTTTCTAGCTGAATATCATTTTATATGCATACACATTTTGATTTGTGATGCAAAAATCTCTAGCTAAGTTAATTGACATGAAATGCATAAGTTATGGTAATTTAAGAAAATAGAAAAGAAATTTCCCTAGATATGGATGTCATTGATGTCATGCATGAATATGAGAAATGTTAAATGTAAATGTTTATATCATTAGACATTATATCTGTTTGAACATATGAGAATTCTTCTATGTGCATGAGAAATGAGAAACCCTGAGAGAAGGGTAATCAATATGTTAAGCATCTAAGAAATGAGAAACCCTAAGAAAAGGGTAACCAATATGTTATGCATTCAACTAAGTATTATCAGTGAATTCAATCCAATAGCTCAAGTAGTCAGTAAAACTACAATAGTAATAGTAGATTCCCTGAACACCGTAGAACCCTTCCTGGAGGTCTGTACCGAGATGGGTGAAACAAGCTATGGACAATCAAATATAGGAAGAAGTAGCCCGAAACTGAGTATCTAACATCAACTGATTGGATATCGGTGGTACTTCAGTTGAGTAGCATAGTACCCAACAATAACTAGAGATCCTGGTGGTACTATTTCAGTAGTAGGGGTATCCAATAATAACTGGAGATCCAGTGGTACGCACCAGTTGAAGTATACAACCCTTGTAGACCTACTTCTTCTGGAAGTTACTCCATTTTGCGTGTCAGTCCTAGTGGAACCGCATTACGTAGAGTTGAGGCTTTTTAGCCTAGAGGCACCCCTCCTGAGTACCCAGGTTAAGGGGCCACAGTTTACGGACGCTGTTTAGCCGCTGTTAGGCTAAACGTGGCAACCTCGCTACAGACCGAGGTAATTAGTAGTAGTCTTAAGGTCTCAAGTTTACCTTAAGACTTGTACGGTAAGTCATGCAGTAGTGGCTTTTGCTTGGATGGTACAATCCAAGTGAGTTCAGGGGCAAAGTAAAAAGAAAAGTTAATTGAGTTCAGATAAAGAGTACAATAGTCAGACCAGTCGGTTATGTTTAGTTGGCCAACATAGTAGTAGTCAGTTTAATAGTCAGGTCAAGTCAAAGTTAATGAAAGATTACAAAGGGAATAATGAGAAAAATGTTTAGATATTTGTATATTACTACTGATGCATAATAGGATGAATGAGAGGTTAACCAAGTGTGTGCAGTTATTCAATTATTCTTTGTATGTTTCTGGATTATTAGTTTTCTTTGTGGTTAATCAAGCATGTTCATATATTGGTTCACTCTTGTAGATGTCTAGAGTATTCTGTCATATTTATGTATGTGAATGATCAATCTCTTTAAAGCTTACTATTGTTATAATTGAGTCGGTTGCTCAAAGGTATATCTGTAATTATATAAGTGCTTTAGACTGTTTCTTCGAAGTACTCATTCACTGAGCGAGTAGGCTCACCCCTCTACTCACAATTTTTTTAGGGATAACTTGTAGACTGAAGATGTCATTGCATCAACGTAGATCTGTCACAAGAGTTAAGTATGAGACTAGTTAAGTTCAGTCGGTCCCTGTCACTCTAGGTCCTTGTATAGAGTTGAGAGAGAATTCTAAATGATGATTTGTATCTCTGTATCCTTAATGATAGAGTATATACCTTGTTATCATGTTGTATGTACATGGAAGTGTGAGGAACAAAATGAATGTCTGGATGTGTATCACTAATGTTGAGATCATATTTGAGTAATCAAGGTTTAATTCCCTTGTAAAGTTTGTTTCCGTGATTGAATGCGAAAAGAAAAAAAAAGAGTTTGAGATAAAGGGAAAAAAAGTTGGGAGTGAACTTTGTATTAAGTAAAATCCTCAAACTTATATCCTAATCTCATGATTAGTGGTAATCATGGGATGTGGGTGTAATAAATCAAGTTCTGGGGTCGTGTACCTGTTTGGTTTTCTAGTCATCTGGGATCTGGTGGGTTAGGAGTGATGTGAACTAACAAATAATACAGACTACAGAGGGGTACAGATCTGATTTCATATTGGGGTTCTGGTTCTGTATTAAATGAGCTTGCACACCCCTCTCCCTTTTTCTGTTGGGGGTAGGGTTGGTATATTATTCATTATAACAGAATGGTCACGTTCTCATCTAATTCTATCAGCCTACAGAGTAATGTGAACTAACAAATAATACAGACTACAGAGGGGTACAGATCTGATTTCATATTGGGGTTCTGGTTCTGTATTAAATAAGCTTGCACACCCCTATCCCTTTTTCTGTAGGGGGTTAGGGTTGGTATATTCATTATAACAGAATGGTCACGTTCTCATCTAATTCTATCAGCCTGCCTTCACTTAATTAGACTGTAGTTGATTTATGGAGTGATAAACATGCTACCAGGACTACATCTATTTTCAAATTATCATAGGATTTTCTTCTTCTGTTCTGTTGAAGTTCTGCTCGATACATTATATTAGATTCGGGTTGCTTTATTGACTATGTTAATGATACATTGCTCATTTTATAACCATAGGAGCACCAACTGAAGAGAATAGGGTGCCTGGTGATCTCTCCATGCTTTCAAAGCAAGCAGGTGCTGTTCTCATGGTCTGCAGGACTTGTGGTAAAAAGGGCGATCATTGGACCTCAAAGTGCCCTTACAAAGATCTTGCAGCACAATCAGAGTCATTTGTTGACAGGCCATTAGGTGGAGATGCTTCATCTTCTGCCCCTGGTGGTGCTAAAGCAGGATCTTATGTCCCACCCAGCATGAGGGCAGGTGCTGACAGAAGCACGATGCCTGACAGGCGCCGCAATGATGAAAATTCTGTTAGAGTAACCAACTTGTCTGAAGACACTCGTGAGCCTGATCTGCTCGAGCTGTTCCGCACGTTTGGACCTGTCACTCGGGTGTATGTGGCCATTGACCAGAAAACAGGAGTCAGTCGAGGCTTCGGTTTTGTTAATTTTGTCAACAGGGAGGATGCGGAGCGTGCAATCAATAAGCTGAATGGCTATGGTTATGATAGTCTCATCCTCAGAGTAGAGTGGGCTGCGCCCAGGGCAAATTGAGAGAGATCATGATATCTGGACCGAGCTGAGAAAGATTGATTCTTTATGCTTTTGTTTCCGTTGCTATCAAAATTTCCCCCATTTTTGAAATTTTCAGAGGTGCTGAAACTGTGCCACCTCTGGTACATTTCTTGTTTTCGGAACAACTTTCTTGCTGAGCACCTCTTTGTTCTGGCTGGATGTATTGCTATATGGATAATTTACAGTCTGCTCATTTTCGGATTCTATCTTATTTCAGCTATCTTGGTGGTTGGTCCTTAACCAGCTATTTTCTTCAGAGAGGAGGTCACCTTGCTTTTTCGTCATCAATTCTTACCGTGTAGCCACTTGGTTGATGTAATTCTGAGTCGCAAGTGTGGTGTGTTTCTATTGAATGGTTTACATTAGAGATTCCTTAAGAAATCAAGCCTCAGGTTGGAGTAGGTTGTCAAACATTTACTTTGACAACATGCAGTTGTATAGTTGTTATGGTAGATGGTGAATTATGGATGGTCGATGCCTTGTAAACTCATTCAAAGTTCTACCAGTTCACCCCTTTGTGTGTCCAAGAGTAAGCACAAACTGCATCTCAGTATCTCTGAAGTGACTTCTTGCGGAGGTAACGGGATGGAAAATTGTCCCATGTGGCCCACACCAATGACACCCCATTCTCAGTTGACTCACGAATAATTGGTCTGATCTCTGGAAAACTATTATCTGGCCCCATCAGACCCATTTTATTTACATTTAAGCACGTATCTGGCCCCATCAGACCCATTTTATTTACATTGCCCCACTGAGCCATCGTGATCTCTGGAAAACCACTACCTATCAGCTGCGTCTTTGCTCAACATTAAATTTCTCTTACGTTATCTCCTCTTTGAATCTCCACTTTCCCAATGGGCTTATGTCCACCGAGTTCCGCCCAACATTTGTGTTGAACGCCAAACATCTATTAAGATCGCAGCTGCTCCAGATCGTTCAATTCTGCCACAAGTGTTGAAGTATAGCCCTGACCTCAGATCGTTCAATTCTGCCAATTTGACCTCAGATCGTTCATTTGTGTTGCCCGCCTGTTCCATCATGGTGTGGGATGTAGATGTGAGACAGCCGTCAACATATTCCACTAACTGGCTGCCATGTGTGTATGACCTCACATTTCGTGTCACATGAGCGGATGTTTAGTTTCTCGCACCCCTCAATACACACAAAACTTTGGAGTGTCATAAACAAGAGATATGTACAATAATAATAATAGATATCAATCATTACAGACATTGTATGAAAGAAATTTTCATTATATTTAGCGAAGCAATTCTATCACATCCTTGTATATAGAAGGAACTTCATACCATGATACTACTTTGTACAAATCTAGTCTCAAATCTGATACCATGTGGATGATACTTCACCAAGCAAACTTCTTAGAGTTGTGCTCGTATCATGTTTTACCACCTCCTCAAGCTCAGTACCTGGAAACCCCAACCATGAACAAGAAAAAACTACAGTTAGGGTAAGCGACTTCGAATTCTAATAACTTGAAGGAAACTAACTGAATTTTGAAAATTAAAAATATACAATTAAATTAAACGCCTTTTAGCTTTTCATGACCTCTTATACAATAAGTCCACTTCCATGGTGTCTTATGTGGCATTAAATATCTTCTGGTGGTACCGAGGTATCTTCTGTTCGGTGACACCAAGTGTCTTATATGGTGCGTCACACCTTCTATGGCCGACATGCCTTTTGTTTTGTGTACTACAATACTATGTTCTGTGAGGACTTATTATATAATATTAAGTTATGTTTCAATGTCATTTTCTATTTTTTTGATCCTAGTTTTATTTTTATTCAAATTCTAATCCTAATTCTGATTGTGTGTCTCAAACAATTGGGATAAATTCTGAATATATGTTTTCTGTTTTGGTATTCTTATATGAATTCTGGCATAACAATAATAAAGAACTACTATAGGAACTAATTTCAACACTTCTATTCTATGCTCCGGTAATTATATTATGAGATTCAAATTTTTAGTTACTAAATAACAACGATACATTTGAATTCTAGATTCTATATCTGATCCTAATATTCTAAAAGAAATTTTGCTTTCTAGACAATAATTAGACATTGATGTACCGAAAAGGAAATTATTATTGTCATATTTTAAATTCTTATATTAACATTAGGAGCATCCTTGAAGGAACATGATTTTCAATCTAAAACCTATATATATATATATATATATATATATATATATATATATATATATATATATATATATATATATATATATATATAGTAAGTCTTCAATGCCCATGCGGGTAACAAGGCTATAATACCCGTGCAAAGTAGCGGTGGTATGCTATGTAAATAAATCTAAATTATATGCAATTGCTGGAGTAGCGGTGGCATCTACAGTAATTATACAGAAAAGTAAATCACGTATGCATGGATTAGCGGTGGCATATTATGTAATTACGCAAAATTTAGTTATTATATAGAAAGTCAATCACACATGCATGAATTAACGGTGGCATCTTTTGTAATTACGTAAAAGTAAATTACATATGATATAGAACAATGTTTCTGTCTTTTTTTATTCAAAATCTAGTACGATGGGTGTGATGTCATTATTTTTATCTAGATGACAAATAACTATGAGTGCATTGCACTAGTGGGAAAAGTAGCTTTAGAAATTGAGGCATCTATGTTATGTAAATACAAAAATAAATGTGAACTAGAGTAACCCAGAACATATTTGAATACTTTGTAATGTGTTTGAAAATACTGTAATATAAATGAGTTAATTGTATTAGACCGTAGATATGTTGTAATTTACAAACAAAAATTGTAATAAGTAATAGACTTTATGAAGATTACAATCTACATTACAGAAATGTCCAGGGATGTTACTTTGTAACAAGGACCATAGATATGTTGTAACAAGGACCGTAGGTATGTTGTATATTAAAGAAACTGTAACCAGGATCGTAGATATGTTGTATATTATAGAAACTGTATAATACAATCTACATTTGTAAACAAATATAATCAAGATTACAAAATGTCATCCTTGTTTATATTTATTTTCTTTCCATTACAAATAATCAGTTCTGATTACACACCTTTCTTTCTTATTATAAAATCCCATCTTACTTTACTTGTCGCTATAATTCAGTATACGTCGTCAGAATACACATTACATTATAGTTTTTGGAATTACAAAATGTTTATTTTAGTTACAATGTGTTCTTTCGTATTACATTTTTTCTACGTGTATTATATTTACTCTTTGCTATTTACTTTATTTCAGATTATATGTTCTAATTACAAAATGTCATCCTTGTTTACGTTTGTTTCCTTTCTCTTACAAATTATCTGTTTAGATTTGTAATATACTGGAAATATTGTAATACAAACGAGTAATTTGTACATACCGTAGATATGTTGTAATATACATACATAAACTCTAATATGTAAAATGAGTCTGAATTATCTTGCTAAGAAGGAATATGAAATAAACTTCAAATATCGATTGTCATCCTTGATTACAAATTTCTCATTCTCATTATGGATTCTCAGTTCTCATTACAAAATATAATTGTCGTTGTAATTCACTATACGTCGTCAGAATATCACTTGTTTACTTGCTGATATTTCATATAATTATTGTCTTTGTAAGGATAAATGATATAATGTAATGAGAACAGAGAATCTGTAATGGAAAGGAGAAATTTGTAACTAATCACGTTACATGATGCAATCTGGAAGTATCATTTCTCTTAGACAGTGGAATTTGATGCATTCAGATTTGTATTACAAAATGCCACCCTTGATTACATATGTTTCATTTCGATTACAAATTATATATTTTGATTACGGACATTTATTTCTTATTACAAAACGTCAACTTTCTTTACTTGTCGTTGTAATTCACTGTACGTCATCAGAATGTCACTTGTTTACTTGCTGCTATTTCTTATAATTATTGTCTTTGTCAGGATGAATGATATGTTGTAATGAGAACATAGAATCTATAATGGAAAGGAGAAATTTATAACTTAAAATGACATTACGTAATACAATCTGGAAGTATCATTTTTCATAGACAGTGGAATTTGATGCATTCAGATTTGTATTACAAAATGTCATCCTTGATTGCATATGTTTCCTTTCCATTACAAGTTGTCTATTTTGAAAATATGCATTCTGTATAATTACAAAATGTCATCTTTCTTTACTTGTCGTTGGAATTCACTATACGTCGTCAGAATGCCACTTATTTACTTGCTGCCATTTCTTATAATTATTGTCTTTGTAATGATAAATGATATGTTGTAATGAGAACAGAGAATCTGTAATGGAAAGGAGAAATTTGTAACTAAAGATGACGTTACGTAATATAATCTGGAAGTATCATTTTATTTCCCATGTGTTTGCTTATCTCACAAAAGGACACTACTATAATAGTTTTAGACTCGTTAAATTAGGCATGAGTATACTTCAAGATTGGTACGTGATCAGTTAGAAAATAATTGTTGTGTTCATACCTTTTTCTCTATGGGGATCAGATTCAACATGATATACGAATTCGTGAGTAATATAATAAAATATCCCAATCTCATCCTCACATCTCCCGTCGTGATCTTTTTTTTTTACTTTTCCAGCAGATGCAATCAGAAATAAAGACCCGGTCAATAAAGCAACAAGTCAAATACGTTTGGAATAATTACAACGTATGCCACCGGACCAATACTTACCATTTAATTACAATTGTGTGCCACCACTTCTTCAACACGGGTAACTTGACCTATCTACCCGCGCGGGCAGTAAGTGAATAGCCATATATATATATATATATATATATATATATATATATATATATGAGATATTGGAGGCAATAATTCTACATAAGAACATTAGACAACATGTCTTTATATATATATATATAGGGGATATTGGAGGCAATAATTCTACATAAGAACATTAGACAATGTGTCTCATGAATAGTTCTGGGCAAGATCGTTGGACTATCTGTCTGAAGAGGTATAATGAATTCAATGATCATGTCCCACTTACCTTTTATTCTGAGGGTATCTTTAAGGTAGTCTTGATTCCTTATTTCATAACCTAATCATATGGTCATCAAAGTTCTAGCAATCATACATATTCATTATTTCCATTTTTTAAATATCAAAATCCATCAACCTAACCTCCTAAAATAAATTGGAGTTCTTATTTAGACTAAATCAAATGCCAATATAAACCACGATACGAATATTAGTGTTGAATGTATATCCAAAATCACATTACGTAGTCTCTATATACTATCTTACTCAAATAAACCATGATAATAACATAACATACTAATATGTATATATACTGAATGTTGGTTAAGAGCAAACTGCAAATCATTATCATCTTTATATAATTACCATAACTTGGTCAAAATAAGAGGAAAAAATCCAAAATATATTTTACACTGCCTTATCACATAGGTAATATTATAGCTCGTCCAAAATCAGTTACTAAATCATATAATAACTACTTAGGTCAAAAATCAAATACTCATATAATTATGCATGATAATCTTGCAAAACTTTGCAACCAGTAAGAACATTGTATATAGGGTCTATATAAAAATAGCAGATTACTTCATTGTCAATCAATAGGTAAAATACCCAAAATATCTTATTAGGGTTTACATCAAAGCCAAGGTAAAAGATCACATCAGAAAGATCATGCTTTAGTATAGTGTGATACATATCAAAATACTCCTCCTGCAAAATATTCATTATTTAAAAACATGTTTGCTATTTTTAATACATAAAACACTGAAATCATATAAGTCTTGGTACACAAAACATATAAATATATAAACATCAAAATTATCTGTCAAAGTTACTTTCAAGAAATAGTACTTTTGACATCCCAAATTTATCCACTCGATAGAAATTCACGAGAAATAGCAGTTCTCTAGCTAATGATGAAATCAATTACACAATCCACCCAATTTTCACATTTTTTATTTTCTTCCCTTTTCCATTATTTCAACTGCATATTTAATCTACTTTCTAGCACCTATTTCATCCAATTTGGGGCCTTATGTAAAGAAACCTTCTTTTCTACGATATGTTCTTCAATTTTGCTTTAAATAAACTATTTTTCATAAATTGCCTAGTCGAATTATTTGGAATAAAATGTTTGTTTTCTTACAAAAATTCAATTCACTTTTTTTTATGAATAATACTAAATTATCTCCCTCTCATTATCCTAATAGAAAACCTATCATTTTTGTGATTTTTATCTAAAATGTTCCTGAAACAACCAAAAAATTGGAAATGCATTTTACCCAGCCCACATCAACCAGGTGGATTCTAGCTATCCACCGACTGACATGTGACGGGATGACATCATCCTCCAGCCATGCCAGCTAGCAGATCAATGCAAATTGCCATATGTCTACAAAATTCTGCCCATAATCCCAAACTCTAAACACATACTATAAATACCCCCTACATTGATAATATTATGGGCCCCTTTCAAACCTCTTGAAGTCAGAGGATCAAACTACCTCTATTTGTTTATTTTTTGTATTACTCGTGATAAGATGATTGTTCCTATGACACCTCATGTCTTGTTAGCACCTGTAAAATGGTAAACGACTGTAACTACTAATTGGGGCTCTGAGGTATCTGAGGTGGTCGTAGTACGAGGCCCCTCACGAAGGATCCTGGGTTCGAATCCTCCTGGTGGTGCTATTTGGAATTGTTTCTCTCGAAGCGCATCCAATCTCTGTGCGACTAATTGGGGCTCCGAGGTTTGCAAGATGAGTAGACCCCCCAGGTTGGGCTCGACACAAGCCATACAGGTCTCCTGGGTCATAAAAAAACTGCAATGCCTAACTACAATATCTGCTAATTGCAATATTTGATCTATAACTGCTACATCTGGTTATTCATTATTTAAGATGATTTGTTTAAATTTTCATATCTGCCTAGATGCTATTATAACTACCATTACTTATTACATATTAGGATATCATATCTTGTATTGTTAGCCTACATTTGCTAATCACCTCTGATCCTTCACATTGGTCCTAATCACCAATGAGGGATCTCCATCATAGGAGGTCCTGAGGTGATAAAGACCATAATCCACCTAAAATAATTAGGACTTTCAGGGAAACAACAAGAAGGACACAACCATCTCCATCCCTAAAAACTTGCCCACCAATAAAAATATTTTCTACCTTAATTCAACAGTCCCAAATCACTCTATTTTCTACAATGAGATGGTGTCATGATACTGATTTACCAGACGAGAAGGGATTTCTAATCCTTCCCCACTTGTAACTAGATTGCTGAATTTGGTCTTTGGATTTTTTAAATTTCCCTATTTCTTTCTCTAAATTTGACTTGGATTTACACTACGACTTCATGATTTACTTTGGTTTCCCTCAATTTTCATATAAACGTGATGCCAACTTCTAACACCCCTATTTATTTCTATGCAACATTTCACTATTAAAAAGGGTAGAGTTTTCTTCTAGTATATCTATTTTCCTCCTTTTTATGAATAGGGCATGATAGACAAGAGACTCCATTGGGGATAGCCAAGACAATCTGAATCAAACTCCTAATGTATTGTTATGAAGATTGAGCATCTTTAAGACAGTTTATTTTTTTAGTTTCCCCTTGTTTCCTTATGTCATTTTCCCTTTTTTTCCTTTGGTTTTGGTTTGGGAGCAAGGTGGAACATCCCTTTGATTCACCAACTCTTGGCTTAGGGATTGAGGTGATCCACCGACCCTACTCCCTTCTCTGTCTCTAGTATATTTTGGAAGTCTTGATATTGTTTTTTTTCTTTCTTGGGGTTTTGCCCCTTATCAATGGTTTTGGCCATGCTTTCTGTTTAGGGTTCAGTGTTTACTTCCCTCATTTTAAAAAAGTATAATCTAAAAAAGAAAAATCTAAGATGAAACAAGAGATGTAGGTTGGAAATGAAACCTGATATGTCCAAGATGGGACACCTCAATTATTAGATCCTTGGTTTGTTACTAAGAGGTCTCAGGTTCAAGCCCCATAGACGACATGGATAGAATCACCATTTAAAAAAATGAAATATGATATTTCTCAAAAAATTATTTTGTTGTTTCTTTATTTGCATATCTTAGACTTCCATGATTTATGGGTTTGCTTATGAAAATGCTAAAATCCATCACATATACTTCACACACCTACAAACCTACACATCATGGAACATGTGTGAACCTCATTTTGGATCCCTAGAAGTGATGTGTGATTTCAGTAAAGGTACTGGCACATCGTTAAGCTAGACGTCTAAAGGCCTTGAAAGAATCCCACTTTCCTAGCACCCACAATTATTTCACAAGGTGTATTCGAAGAAATACCCTTATCCGCTAGACCTAGGTTACCCCTCGATGAGTGCCATATATAAACACAAAAGATAAGGACCCACCTCTCCTATACAAGTCACACTTGAATGAGGATGTAACTGTTGATCTAGACTCATGGACTAAAATAGGAGGGTCATTTGCTTCCTAAACCTATGTCCTGCCTTGATTGCTGAAATTATTTGAGATGGTTGCTAACCTTTTTCATGTACATATTTAAACAATCTTATTAAAGATTAACATTTTCCAAATCAAACAATCTTTTAAAAAGATTAACAATCTCCCAATACAATAATCTTAACAATTCCAAATCAAACAATCTTTTTCTTAATAAAAAGGTTGAAAACCTCATATTTAAACAATCTTTTTAAAGATTAACAATCTCCAATCTTTTTAAAAGAATAACAATCAGCGATTCAAACAATCTTTTTATATATCAACAATCTTCAATCTATTTAAAAATTATCAATCTACAAATAAAACATTCTCTTTAAAGATAAATAATCTCTATAGAAAATAATAATTTTAAAGAATAATTATATCCAAATGAAATATTTTAAAAAAAATTAACAACCTCCAAATCAAACAATCTTTTTAACGATTAATAATCTCCAAATCAAACAATATTTTTAGAAATATTAACAATATCTAAATCAAACAATTGTTTTTTCTTCCAAAAATTTACAACTCCCAAATCAAAACAATATTTGTAATAGATTAACAATATTGCTCACCAAAAGAAAATAACCTTGCCAAAAGGATCAACTTTTTTTCTATCAAAAATCCTCTAAGAGAGCGGGAACCATGCAAAATCCAAGATTCACCTGTTAAATAGAAAAGAGAGAAACAAAACACTCTTAAAAAAGGGGTCTACCCTCAAAACATAGGTGAGTGGGGAGTTCCTCCATGCCAAGTAAGACATCATATGCCAATTCCAGATCCACTCCATGATGGTCCTTGACTATGACCTTAAATTGATCCCAACTTCACCTTTCAATCTTTTTGGGTCTTGGACTATGACCTAAAACTATCCAATTATACACCTCATCTATCTACCCAGGGTCCTAGACTATGGCCTAAAATTGGATCATCTAGCTCCTCACAAGATCACATCTATAGTCATGGACTATGCCCTTACACTAGATCACCTTTGTGCTTTTGTGCCCACATTCACAATCATAGACAATGACCTAAATATATACCACAATCTTTTTCTCAACTCTCTAAGTAAGGAGAAGCCAAACTAAGGCTTCCTCCTTGCTTGCCACTCATCACATCCAAGGGACAGGAACTCCCGAAAGAAAGTCCCCGAACTAGGAGGAAATTAGGGCATCATGGATGCTGTGATTTCAATTTAGTAACCCCACTGGATGAGGATGTCCTGGGTAAAAAAAGTGATTGATTGAGCACAGTCACTATCCTAGTGAGGTATACCTTAATTCTAACCAAACACCAAGGTCCCCACCTACCATCCTATTTTGAATGGTTCTCTTGTAATGCTTCCTTAAGGAACATCACATCCACCATATTTTTTTCTTCTTCTTCTATGGCATTGGCAAGCACATATTACGTGAAGGGGGGTAAGTTCCTTTACCTCACCTAGTGTAGGGGTAGAATCATCTAAAAATATAAAGAAAAAATCTACAGAAAGGCATCACATGTGTATTCCATTGCGAGAATGTCGCAATAAATAGAAGGGATACACTTCCCAGACCAAAGGGGAAGTCTTTTTAATTGCTTGCTTGGTACAATGCGTGTGACAAGACTCATCCCCAAACAAACATCATGGGATATCTAGAAGCCTATACTTCATCTGGTCTTGCCAATGATCAACTCGTATGGACGAGAATAGCGACACAGATTATCAACCGACGGTGTCTGCAAGGGAGATTCTGTCCACAAAAAGCAAGACAAACCTTTAGTACAAGGAAGCTGTAGTAATTCCTAAGACGACCATGTCCCAGGAAATTACTCTACAAGAGAAGCTTCCCAATGTACTCATCATGCCTGTACCAAGCTCATGATATGTAGACTGATGGCACTATTTGAGGTTCACTGAATAGGGAACTACACACATTGGGTCGTAAACGTCATTCTTACCTTACAATTTGTGGAGTTCCCACCAGCCTCAACTAGAATTATTCTAACCAGGGCTCTATCAGGGTCTACCATTTGATAACATTGGGGCAGTCCCAGTAAGTCATAAGGCAACAACATGTGTCTTGGATCCCAATGGAGAAGTTGAAGGTATAAAGAAAGAGGAAGAGGTTGCATCCACAAAGGGAGATGCCCATGAGACAGAGAAGGCCCTCACTATCATGCAGATTCAAGCACAACATTTGAAAGGATGAGTGTTGGATCTAAGATGGGCGATTTTCTCTGGGGGGGGGTTGAATAAAACTAAACAAAATTCATTAGACCTTTAAGATATATCACAAGATAAGGTTGTTAAATAGGAATTTGAGTGCAACTAAACATACATAGAAAGTATGAGAGAGATTAAAACAAGCACACAAACAACAACTATGTAGAGTGGTTCCATACTCCAAACTAGGAGTAAGTCTGTCCACTATCTAGAGAGGTCAACCTCTAGGATTTCTCAACCATTGTACTCTTATATTTCATCATAAGACTTACAATACATGACCTTCCAAAGGACTTACCAATCCAACCACGAGTCTTCAACCTGCCCAAGGACTTACCCACTTTACAAGGAGTCTTATGCCTTCACCAAGGACTTACCCACTCTTGCACAAGTCTTCGGCCTTGAAGGAATTACCCACTCTTCTTGGATCTTCAACCTTTGACTTCACCTTCGAAAAGTAGAAGCTTTCACCAAGGATTTACCCACTTGAGCAAGGATTCTTCTACCTTCACCAAGGGCTTAACCACTCTTGCTCCAAGTCTTTAGCCTTACCTTCTTCTTCACCAAGGGACTCCTTCCCTTGTTCTTCTTCACCTCTCTTATCTAAGAGAGAGAACCTCAATCTTCATGTTTGAATGAGAGATTGGGAAGTGGTGTAAGTGAGAGCCTCACAAGATATATATGTAGGACTAGCTCTCTTACAGATCTCCTACTCACTCTAATGGATGATGTAAGTGATTAAGTTTAGAGAGAGAGAGAAAGCGGAGGCTATAGGATGCACTCAACTATAGAATAGGGACCTTCATAGTACTTAGATAACCATGGGATGAAGCCCTAGGGTTCCTATTTATAGTTGGGTATGCCCACTGACCTTTGGGAACACTGAAGGATGGATACTAGCCATTTGGGATGTTGCAATAGACATTTTTTCGAGTTTTACAACATCCTAACGGCTAGAAACACTTTTTTGCACTTATCTGTACAGTGATATCAGTCAAGTTTACTTTTGGGAAACTCGACCAAATGCACTATTCGAAAAAGAAAATTGGAACAATCGGTCGAGTTTATCCTGGATGAAACTCGACCGATCACTTAAATCAATTTTTTCCAGTGTAGGGATCGGTCGAGTTCTGTGAGTGTGCAACTTGACCGAATCATGACATTTTCAAGATCCATCAAGGAATCGGTCGAGTTTGTAACTCGACCGACAAATAACCTATAATTAATTTTGGAAAATGTCATTGACGTGCTTAAATATTCAATTTAAGTGCTCCTAATTTTTTCTAAGCTTAAATACAAGTCATAGAATCATTACAAGTGATTTACAACATGATTCTAATGCATTTACATCATATTCCACAAAAATACACTTGCATTGATTTGACTTGTGCTTTCTCCTAGTTAGGATGCCCAAGTTAGGGCATTTGAAGTATGTCTATACCTAATCTGAAATCACTCAAGTAGAAGCATTAGATACAAAAAAGTGGAATGGCTAGTCATCATCAAAACAAGGGTTTAGTCAACTTATACCTTGAGTCAACAATGATATAGAGTCAAGAATTAGGACCAAACCCATCCTACACTCTCTATATCTATCACCCTACCTGTAGTACACCCATATATGGGAGGAGGGTATAGATTCCCACTACATGTTTACATGGAGATGCCAACAACAATCAGACCACCAATAAGATGAGTGATGGCTTCATGTCAGGAAGATACCACATAAGAATCCACCATTGTAGACCCCCTAATGCTCAAGATCTTGCAGAAGATCAAACAACTAGAAGGGAAGAAAGACATTAAAAAAGCATTCATCAATTTTTTCCAATTCCCAGATGTGAAGCTCCCTGACAACTTCAGCATGACAAGTTCCATGAGTATCCAGAAAGGGGGATCCCATGGCCCATGTCAATGCATATTTCTCAGATATGGTGTAAGTACATGATGAAGACAAAGTACTAATACACTATTTTGCACGGACCTTGACAAATCCCATATTGGCCTAGTACAATTAGCAAGACATAACCTTCATCACCACATGGGCCAAGATGGCTAAGTAGTTCATTGATCAAAATGCATGGAATTTAGACTAGGTTCAAACTAAAGAAGACTTGGAAGTATTGCAACAAAGGGTAGACAAATGCTTCTCCGACTTCATTGGGCGATGAAGGGAGATACATGCCCAAATGGAGTTCAAGCCCATAGATAAGGAGGCCCTATACATGGTGATTATAGAGGCCTCTTCATACCTTATGGACCTCTTATCTCTATAGAGGTACAAACTCTTCCAAATATCATAAGAGCGGGGGTACAAATTGAAAATTCCATCAAGAGGGGGTCATATCAAATCTTAGGCATCACTTTCCAGCCATAATCTGCTCCAACAACAACTAGTTAGAAGCCAAATGGACAAATAAAAAGGCCGCATATGCCACAGTACATGCAGTGCTCATCCCTGTCAGAGGTAGCAAGTGACAACAACCAACCGTTCATAATTCACCGGTGCAAACGATGACAACTCAGACGGACCATTATTATGCACCTTAACAACAACAAGCTCATGTGATGACACCAACTCATCAACCTCAATACATTCCCCCACAATATGTATGGGCATTAAAAAACTACTATGGGTATACAACACTGCCTTTCCAACCCCCAACACAACAAGAAGTCACAAATTCTACTCCGACAATGAGTAACTCGACACCTCAAGCTGAGCCAATGACTACTGCTCCATCAACAGAAGAACCGTCTAAGTAGAAAAGGAAGTTCACCCCCATAAGAGCTTCTCTCAGAAACATCTTTCCAGGAATCAAACACTTACATAAGTTCCCAACCATAAGGGATCCACTAAATCCCCTACCAAAAAGCTACAATGCTAACACCTTTTGCAAATTACATTGAGAAAAAGGGTACACGACCAATTCATGCATCACGCTCAGACACACCTTCCAAGACTTGATGGATGCTAGTAAGGTCAATACAATCTTAGGGTAGGAGGTACCATCACCCTTCAATATGGTATATGTAATCTCAATACAAAGGACTCACCACATGGGATCATCCTTCCTCTGGAGAAAGCAATCAAGAACTGACCCCAAAGTAATCAGATCGTCGCATGGTTCCTGAAAAAGAATCCAATAGTCCCAGTAGGCACCAGAAGGTTGGTTAGCATACTAGGAGCTCGCCAAAGGCCAAAAGCACAACCAATAAGCATATCAAAAGCCAACTAGGGACAAAAACACATAATGTCTAGCCCAAAGGAACCAATCCCAACAAAGACACAAAAAACTACAATTCCTCACCCTATGGTTGCGATACTAGTTGCAACACCCTTGCCATTCTAAACCAATAAAGTCCAGGGCCCTATTCTACTGGAGGTACCAATACTTCTCGATAAAGGTAAGGAAACCATGACTACATATGTAGGAGTCCCTACCAAAACAACATAAGAGGGGACCGATAAGGTTTCCATTTCATCTATCAATACCAAGAAGGTACTGCCAACACTCAAGCTTTGCAAGGAAACTGGTCATGAAGGCTTAGATACAAACTAGTTACTCAACAAACTAGAAGGGGAAGTGTCAGTTTTAGAAGTGATGCAAAACTCCCTGACACATCGAGAAGCGGTCATGAAAACCCTAGAAACGTCCTATGTTGCCAAAGAAGTGAGGCCATAAGCTCTTCAAGCCACCATCAGGTGAATAACAACCCCCACATATGGTCTCATTATCCAAGAATGACATATCAACAAGAGGAAATCACAACAAGCCTTTATTAATCACAGTAATATACAATGGCCTCAAGATACCATCATGCTTTTTTGACAACAGAGCCTGCCTCAATGTGTGTCCCTTAAAGACACTTTCCTCAATGTGTGCCCCTTAAAGACACTAATTAGTCTAGGGAATTTTCCCTCTGACCTCCTCTTTATGACAAATAAAGCAACATCCTTCGATGGAGTAATTAAAGACACTCTAGGAGAGACTACACTAGAGCAGAAAATCAGGCTACATACTTTCATAGTCTGTTTCGTGGTCATGGAGTTGAGTCCCTTCTTCAACTTTTTCCTAGGGATACCATGTATTCATTAGGTTAGGATGGTTCCCTCATCACTACATCAAAATTTGAAGCATCAGTCAGGCCATGCTATCATCACCATTCAAGCTAACAATCTCGACACTGTAGCTTGCATTGAGGAAGAAGATCTCCTATACTACTTTGAGATGCTACACATATACAACATCAAATGGATACTGCCAGACAGAATAAATCACCATCTCCCTACAATCCCATGTTGTTTACACAATGGCTACTACACATTCATCCAAATCAAGGGCTAGAAGCCAAACAACAAGGGCACACATAGATCATCTAGATCCCTACCAAACAAAAGGGTTTGGGCCTAGGGTTCTATGTCCCATCCTACACCCAACCTCGGATCACCATGTATGTGGACACCATATTGGAATCTCGCAACATTGTGCCCACTATGAGAGACTTGACCCAAAGAGGGTACCTTAATTGTCAACTGTTGACTTGAGACTTGAGTCACGAAGCCCGAAACATTAGTCTATAAGAAGAGTGTAAAACCTTGGTGTTATATTGTTGGGACCTTGGACCTAAGCATAACGGTCCCCATCCATACATCCCTACACTATGGCCATCAGTGAAGACCATCCATATACTGTAAAGGATAATATCCCCATGAAGTTGTCTTAATTTGTACAAGAAGTCAAGGGTGGCAATTGTGAGGATTATCATGGGATCATGCTCGACATTAGGGAGAATTCTCTCATAACTGACGCAAAATAGGACATTCGGACCACCCAACACAACACCAACAGTCTAAGAACAAGGTAATATCTCCAAATGAGGAAACAATCAAATCTTGCCAAATGCATCTTTGGGGTTATGTCTAGTAACCTTCTGGGATACATTGTCAACTAGAGAGTGATCAAAGTAGAGCCCAGGAAAGCTTGAGCTATCTGAGAAATGCCTTCTCCCAAAATTGAGAAGGAGATATGAGTCCTTCTCAGACGTCTCTAGTACATCAACTTCTTCATCTTCAAACTCATACCTATATGTGAGCCAATATTCAAGATGTTAACAAAGAACTCCAATGCTGGATGGAACCAACAATTTAAGGGAGCACTTCACAAGGTTAAATACTACCTTGCCAATCACCCAATATTAAGGCCATCTGTTCAAGGATATCCTCTCATACTACACCTATCAGTTTGTGAGATGTCAATGTACGGAGTCTTGAGTCAAGGAAAAATGGATGACAAGCATGCATCTACTATATGTCCAAGAATTTCAATGACTTAGAGGCTCGTTATACAATAATTGAAAAGTATTTGCTGGATCTAATCCATGTTACAAGGAAGTTATGCACGACCTAATGACATATCCTCTACAACTAATTGCCAAGCACGACCCACTCTGCTATTTGTTTGATCACCCAATCTTGACACGACAATGTGCTAAATGGTAGGTAAGGCAGTTAAAATTCATCATTACCTATATCCCAATGAAGGCAATCAAAGCACAAGCCCTTGCTGATCAACTAGTAGATTCCCTACTTCTATAAGAAGTTACACATGAATAGGAGTTCCCAAATGAAAACATAAGGATGAAAATCTGCTTGACATAAAGACTCCTCTTGATGCCAACATGTGGAGCATCCTCTTTGATGGATGTGCAATAAAAAGGATCTAAAATAGGCATAGTCCTTCAAAGGCCCCTTGGAGAATAACTGCAACATAACCAGAAGACTAGAGTTCGATGCTACCAACAATGTGGCTAACTATGAAGCTTGCATATTGGGACTCTAGCTCACCATACAAAAAGGGGAACAATGCTTATCGATCTATAATGACTCCCTCGTAATACCTTAGATCTGGAACAACGGGAAAACATGCCATTAGAACATGGTGCCATACCAGGAACACATGTGTTCTCTGGCTCAAAATTTTAGTATATCTCTTTTTGCTTCATCAGAAAAGAGCACAACTCTTTCACTAATGATCTAGAAACCCTCACTTCATGGGCAACATCCAGGAAAAGTAGACCTTCTCTTTCAAAGCCCAAACACTTTCTCAGCATACCTATTGCATGGTCATTGACAATGCACCTAATGACCAAGAAAAGGCTTGGTTTCATGACATTAAATTTATATATCAAACCAAATAATTCCAGAGAACCTCTTCTAGAGAGAGAAATAGGCATTCAAATGACAAGACATGTAATATGTACTTGGGGCAGAATAACTATTATGTAGATCCTATCATCAGACTCTTCTTCGATGCATTAACAATACAAAAGCAAAAACTCTCATGAAGGAGGTCCATGCAAGTTCGCGTGACATACACATGAATGGAGTCATGCAAGCCAAGAAAGCGCATCTCTTGGGGTACTATTGGAACACCACGGAAGAAAACTATTGCCAATTTGTCCACAAATGCTGAACCTGCCAGCTCCATGGGGACTACATTCATTCACCCACCAATTAGCTTTACAACATGACCGTACCTTGGACATTATCAGCTAGGGGAATTGACATGATAGGGAAGACCAATCCTAAGGAATTGAACCAAAACTTCTTTATTCTGATTGTAATTGATGACTTCACAAAATCGGTAGAAGTAGTGTCAATCACCAACGCGTCATCCCAATAGGTCACCAAATTCCTCAAAAATCAGATCATAAGTCGATACAAGATACCACATGGGATCGTTTCAAACAATGGTACAAAATTAACTAGCAAGACCATCAAGGAGCATCTAAACTTTTTGGGGGTCAAACACCACCGAATATCACCTTATAGGCTCCAGATGAATAGAGCCATAGAATCTACCAACAAAAACTTGATCAAGATTTTGAAGAAGGTTATTAGCTTTCATGCCTAGCATGAGAATCTCACAATGGCCTTGTGGGCGTAACACACTTGTATAAAAACTCCACAAGAGCTACACCATACTTTCTAGTGTACGATATGGAAGCAGTCCTACTCGTTGAGATGTAGATACCTTCACTCCTCATACTATGAGAAATAGATATTCTGGAGATTGAACAACTTCAAGACAAATCTACCACCTCAACAATCTTGAAGAATGACAAATAGAAGTCC
Source organism: Alisma plantago-aquatica (assembly GCA_963693085.1). NCBI lineage: Eukaryota > Viridiplantae > Streptophyta > Magnoliopsida > Alismatales > Alismataceae > Alisma > Alisma plantago-aquatica. Next base: position 1,758,352,262 of record OY856409.1, read on the forward strand.
TATACAACACACAATGCTACAAAGCAAAAAATACTCATGCTTCTCAACAATAAGGTTGAACCACACAATTTCTAGAAGGACAACCTGGTATTACAAGTCATCCAGAATGCTGATTCTAGGGGCAAGTTAAACCCTAAATGGGAGGGGACCTACATAATCCGTGACATCTATGATTGGGACAAACTGCTCTTGAAGAACATGGATGAAGACATCCATCTTTACCACACAAATTCTAGCCTCATCAAACACTACTATTAATCAGGCTGCAACAACAAGAAAACCTCTGGAAGAAAGCCATGTAAGGGAGACAAAAGCTACCACAACTCTATAAATTACCTAAAGTCTACCTAAGTACCTGACTGCATCCCCCCTGCACCCTAAAGTGGAAATATCAAAGTAGAACCTAGTGCCTAGTATGCAATGAACATGAACATTATCCTGAGACCCTAATGGTTCATAACCTAAAAATAACTCCTTAAAACAAGCCCACCCTATTCAAATTCATCCAAACATGTTCATGATTGCAAAAAAAGGCGAGGCAAAGCCCTGTGATCAACATCATAATAGGATGGAAGAGGCTATGAGTCTCCAAAGGCAAGTCATATCCAATACCCACAATCAACATCCTGAAACCTATACCCAAGGAGATTTCATAACACTTACATATTTTGGGGTCAACCTAAAAGGAAAGAATCATTGGGAGAAGACACATGTTGAAATCCCTTACAGATATGCTAGCCTCATCTCTTAAAATGAGTTGGGACCAAGCTTCATATGAACTAACACAAGAGTTATGAGATGGGAAACCTTCTCTAGGAAAACCATATTCATTCCCCACAGAATCTTATGCTCTCATACTAAGGCCCTAAGAATCAATGTTGAATAAAAAGCTTCAACAAAAAAGACCCGCAATAAGTGGAAACTTTATAATTTTTTTATTATCCAAAAGCCCTTGTAATAGAAAGACAGAGAGTCATGGTGGATCTCTACACAAGGCATGTTGGGAGTGAAGCCTACTGGCGTGTCTTCAACATCTGGCACGCTGGCCCAACTAGTAAGAGAGTGATGTTGGTATGTATGTCTAGAGAGCCAATCATATGATGATTGTTATGACATATCTTGTAAATTATTTGATTACTAAAGGAAATATTTCAACTCATTCTATTTTATTTAGTTATGAGATAATGATGAAACATAATAAATGTCTAAAGAATGATATTACTCAATGACGCATGCCTTCGAGTTTGGGACCTGAACGACGAGATCATACAAATGTCAAGAGTATATGCATTCTTGTTATGTCCCTAGTCAGATGTTATTATGGAAGGATAAAGACACCAATAACACTTAAGACTAAAGTGTGTGTTAGTTGATGAAAAAATCTCATTAGTCATGATATGTGATATAAACAAAGCTCATAGATACTTGTTAGAGAACAATGTATCAGACAGACCCACCTTGAGAGTGACACATGGAAACCATAATTGATAGTTAGAGTCATATATCATAGTGATGGTGGTGGTTGTGTTTCTTAGACCTAAAATCACTACACTCATCACATGTCATTCGGCGTGCTTTGACATCATCCAGTGTGATCCTAAATAAGGGTTGCTGTAAAGGTGGTGCTTGGGTGCACTATGACACAGATATGAATATGATTGATGTAGATGGGATTTGTCCCTCCTAAATGAGTTTGATATGTGGACACTTGATAAGCAAGATTGAGAAATGCATGTTCATGCTAGTGTGATTCAATATGTGATATTGAGCTTACACATTTCTAAGACAATTTGTTCTAGTTCAAGGAACATGGATTGAACATTTAAGAGGATGGATATTCCATGCCTCGAGTTCAATTTGGATATCAGAGACAAAGGAACTATACAATCACTGTAACACCAATAAAAAATTGTAGGTTGAAAATTGTTCTCCAACTTCTTCAATTACTTGGGTAGTAATAAAGTCTTGCTATTTACCAATGATTGCTTGTGAAACCATAATATGATTATGAATATCACTACAAATGTGATTTGGAGCCTACATGATCACACACATAAGATGCATTAGAATAAGAGTATAATTGTGAACGTGATTGGAAAATGTTACAAAGCAAGTTGATTACTAAAACATTTAGGTAATCTACGAGAATAATATTGGAATATAACCTGAGTTAATCGGTTAAAATATTTAAGCCAATTAATTAGATTCCTTTCTTAAGTCAGCTAGCTGATTTGGAATGATTGAGTAGAGCCAGACGATGAAGATTATTTAATCAATTAATATGATTAATTGGTTAATTAATTCATTCTAGAATATTCTTTTAATAGTCAACGAGCGGCTCATTCTAAACACAATCACATTGTTTTGTTTTCCAAGGGGTTTCGGAAAACCTTGCTTCCTTTTGTATACTATTTATAGGGGCTTAACGTCAGGACCATTAAGAGCTCTCTTGTACGTGAACCCTAGCCATCACCGTCCTCAAGAGAGAGAGAAGGAGAGAAACATGACACTATCACATCATTAAGAAGAAGGCCAATTCTTTCCCACCGGCTTGTGAAGCATGACATAGAGTTCCAATCCATTCATGTGGATGAAGTAAAGACACAAATGCTGAGTTGCTTGCTTTCAGAGGGCATCGATGACCGTATGTGCACGAGAGGGGATAAACACATCACCACATGAAGGGGTGTCACCACACATGTTCCACGATGAGGTATATCCACACATCCCCTTTCCGAATACATTGTTATTGATGAGATCTGCTAGTAGAGTATGTGTGAACAAAATTATTTTGTTGCTTTCGTTGTGCCTGTCGCCTCCACAATCCCAATAAGTGCCACTGATGCACCCACTACGTAAAATGACTTCAACACTTAGTGTGAAACCCAAGTCCGATAGAGTTTTTTATCCCTCTTCACTCCTAGAATGAGGTCCTCTATTGCAAAATGGGACACAAACATTTAGATGGAGGAAGCATCTATCATCTAATCGAGATGATAGATAGCTTAAAGATCTCATGATATCAACCTTGCAACTTCATGCAAGGAGGTGAATGAGAAGGAGGCGATCCTGATATATGAAAATCTATACCTATTCCAGTGTTCTAAAACACATAGATAAGAGCTCTAGATTGTACCCGATCATATGATTTGTTAGAAGGGAGCTCGTAGCAATATGCACCTCAAGGATCTAAATCTCAATACATATGTCTAAATGTCATGGAGGGAGTACCCATAGACGTTTCCATGCATCATGAAAATAAATCTTTATTTCAGAAATAAACTCATTATATAACCTTGACTTTTGATGCCAATACAAAAAATCAAAGAACAAACAAATAAACCAAAAAAACATGATGAAAATCATACATAACTGTGGATCTCTAGAAGAATCACAAGTTGTTACCACCAGAGGCACCAATGTGAGCCACTCCAAGTATTTGGGAGAGCAGTCCAGACCCACTTGAAATAATCATGAGTCAACCTCTTCCAATTCAACAACATTTGCACCACCTTCTCATGAACTTTTTGAGAATCTTCCTTTAGCTTCTTGAAAAAACAGGGAAAATTTTTAACTTAGTAGGCACATTGTCGACAATTGAATTTCCTCAACATTGACACAGGGCAATAAAAAAAACAATCCTACAGACCTAGAAATATGATCAATGACTAAAAGTCCAATAAGGGCACACCACAAACCGAGTTATCAAGACAAAATGCAATCCATCTTCAACACATGTCTACAACATTCAGACCTGCAAGACATCGAGCCAGATCTCCATATAATTGGAGGGGCTCACCAACATGGATATGCTTCCATAGAAACTCCTTAGTCATGTTGTAATAAGGATTTGAAGACTCTATCAATATGGAAGGACCACCACACATTTTGAAATAGATTTGCAATACGTGGAAAGGTCCCCTCATCCTTTCGGTCAATTGTGCTTCATCCAAGCATTCATAAAACTCAGCCAGTATCAAAGGAATGATAATTTACTTCATCCACAAGATGGACATGACTTTAGAAGAAGTAGTTGTCTCTCTCCTAACAGTCTCTCTAAAGAATAGCTCTTCCAGAATGATCAAAGTATATGCCCATAGACGGGGCATGTTAGGAGGGTCAAAACCATGGCACACTTCGCTATTCAATGACTCCCACAGAGAGGGCATATGAATGAAGAGGCCATCATTAATGAGCCATCAAGTAGCTTGAGACTTTTTCATGCCAAGTATACTCCTTAAATCAGTAGCCCAACTCGACTTCTTTGGTACCACAAACCATCAGTCATGGAAAGGAAATCAAGTTATCTTATCCACATCTTCCAAGGTGGCAGTCACTATGATGTACCCAAACCAAAAGGAGTGACTCTAAGTTTCACATAAGGGGATCATCACCAACATCAAATCCCTTGCAATTGGGACATAATAAATATGACAAAGATGGTGGGTCATGCTAAAGCTCACCATCTCAACCTCTTGAGTTATCAGAGAGTCAATAATACAACGACGCACCAAGGAAAAGTTGACGAGAGGACACTGTAGAAATACGATTTCATGTATCTCCATCTCACCCATGACTCTGGAATGTGAAGATCAAGATATGTAGAAATAACAAGGGATACAACCCTATTTATAGATATCAAATAGGGAAAAATCATTTCCCAAAAACAAGAAGACTCTGTGTCCTTTCCCCTGACGGAATTGCACAATCAACCATATGCATCCACATCAACGGTCAACACAGACACACATCCCAAGACAAGTAGGAACTTGTGTCCCAAAAGACTGACAGATTCCTCCAATCCACCACCTTTGATTGACATACAGATCAAGGCAATCCTCTAATCTACCATACATCTTCCAAAGGTCAAACTCCAAGAATTCAATTCTGAATCAAAGACCATAAAACCTTAGAATTTGATATAACTAAAATTTATATTTTTATTTAAGACTAAAAAGAGTCATACAATTACAAACATTAGATAATACATGATTTTTCATACTAGAAAGGAAAATTATCATGAAATGAAAATGCTAAAGAAAACTTCTACTTCTTTAGTTTCGTCTTTTTCCACCTTGTCTAGAGCTTGTCCAAGGGCCGATGGTCAGTGAAATAAGACCCCAACGAATGACTCTTCCCACTCGCGTAAGAGAAAATTCCACTAGTTACATGAAGAGGACCTGTTGGAAGGCATCTCCACCATCAAGGCAACTTCCCTACACCGAGAGGAATCTTCTCGTAATCTAGCTGTCAGCTGATCTGCAATCTGATTTGGGACATCCGGAGAAAAGACTTCCATACTAGAAGACCACCCAAAATGCTGACTATGCCCATATCCCAATGGGATACTCGAGACAAAGAGTCCACTTACTGCATCAGAAGCCTCATCTTCTCCTAGGACAAGGTCTAGCCAAAGTCACTCGGGAAGTGACACAAGGCTCTCACACCAAAATCTCAATGAGGTTGCATCCCGGGGAAGTCATCAAAGACAGGAACATTAAAAGGCGGAGAAGGTGAACATTCAGGAAAGAAAATAACCTCAGGAGGGGGTGGACAATGAAACTCATACCCTTGATAATCTTGGTCCTCAGGTAAGTCATAGTTGATCACCTGTAGAAAACACATGTCAAAGATAATGCAAGCAGATAAAGACAACATTAGACTTAGATACTCACCAATGGAGGATGTCAAAGTCCATGATATGCCTCTCTGGGAAAGAGAACAAGCTGGCCATGAGCACAGTATCACTGCATATACTCATCATGCATTGCATGGATATACATTAGCTCCCGAGCAGCTTGAAAAATCCCCAGACCAGGTTGGACCAGCCCAAAAAAGGGTAAAAAAGGATGTGCCATCCACCAACCCACTGAAAAGTAGCACACTCACCCATTTACATCACGATCCCAGAGGGAGACTGAAACTGGATCCAGAAAGCATCCAACGACAATGCCTCAAAGAAGGCTACAAAAGATGTGGCCGCGTCACCACACAGGAACATATAGAAGATCTTGAATTGGACCTAGAAATAATCAAAAAAATAAAATCAAGTAAAGTACATATGCATAAAATAATACAGTGATACATTTCTAAGCATACCTCAACTATAGTGTTCATCTCTAGTTCAACCCTCCACTACTCATACCTCACCCGACCACAACAACTAGCCCAATGTCTATATGTAGCGAGAGAAACCTATAGATAACCCTCTGGACTAGTCAAAGTGATAGGTCTATGAAGTCTAAAGTGTTCATAGACCCACATATACAAAGGAAATGTCAGAGAAAATCATCTAATAGTAGATAATTCAATTTATAAATTACAAACAATGACATGTAAAAGCTGATCATGATCAAGCCTATGAAGCCTCCACAACCTTCTGCATCCCATACCATCTCCCATTTGAAGTTTCCCACAAGACACCACCACAACTGTCTAATAAAATGGGCATACACTTGGCAACCCCCCAAAAAGAAGAAAACCACATCAAAATCCACAAGATAGGAGAACCAGCTGATATCACTTTTACCCTTGTTGTTGCTAAACAAGCAACCAATGATCAAGACAAATAAGAACATTCTAACACTCAGGGATGAATATAAAGGATCAGTGGCACCCCACTTCTCACCCTCATGGAAGAAGGTGTATCTTGACACACGTATAATGTGCGTGTAATACACACGCGTACATGTCGAAGTAATATGAGAATATGAGTCCCGAGTTATCAAACACAGAGAGTTGTGAGGTTAAAGACTACTACTAATTATGATCTGATCAGCTAGGCCAGTAAAATAGTTGAATTGATTTGATTAAATAAAAATGAATGCAGAAACAAAATAAGCTTAAAGATTATGCTACTCAGATTAAAAGGAATTCCTCAGGACCATGGTTTCACTGTGGATAACACTGCAATTAACTTCACACACTAATATCGATTACCCCTATCCCTGGATAAAGTGCCTGTAGCAAGAACTACCTTCTCCTGCAGTGTAGTTCACTACCTATTCTAATGCCAATCCCATTTCCATAGTAATTGATTGATTAGTTAGGTGCTTTACAGTTTATCTTCGGGTTTCTCCTACTGTTTACACTCCACTTTTCCCAAAGGGTGCAAAAAACAGGTAAATCCATGCTTTTACAACCCTTAAACTCTCTTCCAAAATGATTAAGGATCTAAAAATCTACCTATGGTGATCAAGCATAAATAGAAAAATACAATCTCATAGATTTATATCTAAAAAATAGGGATAAAAGGGATATTAATGCATAAAAGTCATGTACAATGCATATTTGGGTTACTTCCTGATCCTAATGAATTAAGGAGATTAGCCGAATATGCGAGACATGGTATCACAATAGATCAAAAATATACAAAACATGGATTTTGAGATACTGGAAATAGGATAAAGAGTTAAGGAGGAGATCTAGAGGAGATGGAGTCGTTTGGCCGTCGTTTTCACTGACAAAACGCCTTTGAAGTCCTCTACTAGGGTTCCTTCACTTTTCTCTCTCATTTCGGCTCTTGTGTCATCCCCATCTGATAGAGAATGAAATTACGCTTCTAATGGTGTCTTTTATAGCCGCCGTACATGTTTAGGTTGAGAGAAAATCTAAATATTATTTTTCATAAAAATATGTGTTGGATTTAACACATGCAATTATGGTCGTCAATGCCTATGTTGGTACTACCGACTTGGAAGTTGGTACTACCGAGTTGCATGTCGGTAGCATCAACTTTGCTCCAGTAAATAATAATTATCTACAATAAAATGAGCAATGAATTAAATCAAAATATCAAATAATCATTATCATAATTAAAATATATAGAATACATGTAAAATACATGAAAAAATATAAGAGCAGATGCACACAATGATTTACACTAATTTGGTGAAATATATATTAAAAGATATACAATTAAGAGTAATTGGAAATGAATTCAACCAAATTAGAGAAATCAAAATAGTGACAATTCGTGCAAACAACACACCCCTAAGCTTGAAGATTGCTCATCTTCAAGTAACACTACTCTCAGATTTGTTTGAAAAAGTCAGCAAAAGGACACAAAACATGAATTTCCATTCTCAACTATCCCCACCTGATGGTCCCAAACCAGCCTTTACCGACCAATGAACAATCAACTACTCTCAAGTGACCAAAAATATACATAAAAGATGTCAACCCTTAGATCAGTGAAACACATTAGTAGAGTAGTGAATATCATAGTCGATCAGGCATTTGATTGCAACATCATGTGATTCCCTATCTACATTGCTCTTTCCTAACTACCAACTACTTGGAAGCAGTTCTCGTTATAAGAATGGATGAGGAGATCAATCATATATGTGGCCTACCAATAAGAGAAATGGATGGAATGAAATATGTGGCTTACAAAGAATCACAAGTAGCATCCAAATTATTTATGCAAAAATAAAACATGATGAACCTATATGGTGAATATAATTAGAAATGCATGAATCCTAATGCCTAATAGTATGGGTGAAATGATGCATGTATTGAAAACCTCATCAAATGGATGAGAATGAAGTAAAAAAGAGAATACATCATGTGAATGTTCCCATTTCTTTGTGAAGAGTTTAGGGTATCCTTTCTCCCTCTTTATTTCATAACATTGTTTTTTTTTCGTTGGCCTGCTATTTTAGCATGATGTAAAGTTATGCTTGCGCTTTGCTTAACATATTTCATTTTTTGCTTCATATTTTTCTGTGAGTATGAATGTGTATTCCTGCACTCCTATTTCAGAAGAACCACATGATGTGAAAATGAATAATGACAAATGCATGCAATCTACATGTAATTGTTATGCAACTAGAATGATATGCACAAAAATTGTTTGTGCATAATTTTTTTATCATTTTGTAACTAATGCATCTAAAGAGAAACTATCATGTCACTTACCACACCATGCAATGCAATCAAAAAGAAATAATCCAGATTACTTGATCATCTTAAGGTGGTGGGTCAAAATGAGAGGAAAATGGATGGAATCACATAATTAAGAGACAATGCCTTTCTTGAATTATGATATGTCCCTCTCTAAAGACCTATGTACAGGGTAACCTAGGATTTCTTTCTTAAATTTAAATTTAAGATCCCGTTAATTGTTTAATCAATTCAGGCTCAAACCTCATCTTCATCCACATTACATGGATAATTAAGATTTCCATCCATATCAAATGTCCAAAAGCTGACTAACCCATACACTTCCTCCAATTATGTACTCTTAAACATAACAAATTTAGCTTAAAGAACAAATCATGAGAGCTCATTCACATTTTAGAAATTTTTAGAATTGATACCAAATCATCAAAAAATGACTAATCCTAAATAACCATATTAAATTGCATCTAAAATTACACTAGATAGGAATGGACCCTAAAAACAAAATGAAAAAATCTATTTTTTCTAAATAAAAAACATGTAGATGTATGATAAAAAGAAAAGACGCAAGAGGTAAAGATAGAAGCACCATTCCATTCCCCCCTAAGCTTGAATATGACATTGTCCCCAATGTCAAAAGAAAAGAAAGACAAATGGAATGAATGTACTGATATGTGAGGTGAGATTCGGGGCAAAAGACGGGTGGGTGGGATCCACATGAAGACATGCCCTCTGACACGACTTTACCATGCATAAAATGCAAGTGTACACGTCAATGTAATATAGGCCTTGTGAGGCCTGAGTCGAACACACGGAAACGTAATTATCGGTAGACTACTACTAACTACTCGCAATCAGCTAAACTGTTATACAAGTTTGGAAGTTGTTTTGAAAAAGAAAAATAAAAACAAAAGAAAACAAAGCAATCGATTAAATGATTGGTTTAATCAATTAAAATGGAATCTCTAGGATTGCAATTTCACCGCGGGTTCTCGTTATACTAATTCCTACACAGTTATCACAACTCGTCCCCCTTTTCGGATAGTGGCCTGTAGTCAGAATTGCTCGCTTCCATGATACAATTCACTACCTTAATCTAGGTTGGTTCCACGCCAGTAGTAACATATGCCCTAGAATAGGTGCATGAGAAACATGTCTCTGGGTCCCACCATTAACCATATATCACCTTTTCCAAAGGATTTATTAGTTAATGTGATTATCACCTTTTTCAACTGTTAATTCTTCATCAAAAGCAATTAAAAGTATTAGATTACCATCATGGTGATCATGCACAATGATAGCAATGGAGAAAATGATATCATACCACGAATTCAAGAGACAAATTATGATAAACTATGTAAAAAGAGTAATACAATGATTGCCCAAGTTACTCCCGGTCTTAGAGACAAAGAGGATTAGCCCCGCATGTTCATCTCAATGCAAAACGTAATGAAGGAAGAAGAAGACATGGGGAGAACACGAATGGAGATGGTGTAACCCCTGAACGGAGGGGAACCGGATGATCCTCGACGTGGGATGAGCGTTTTGTAGTCTTCCGGCAGTGGAAAACTCCATCTGCGGCTCTGGAAATGTCCGAGGCATAGCTCTCGGCTCCGTTCTTCATTCTCTCCTCCTTCGGGACTTATGCAATGCAATAGAACGTGATCCCTCGCTTTGGACTGCCTTTTTTAGGTATAGGTATCACTTACGACCGTCAAAATATCACAGCCGTTCAATCATGATCGTTCTGGGCGTTTTGCTGACCTGATGGTGTCGATACCATCGACGGGCCATCGATGGTATCGAACCCTTAGGGTAGCGGTGCTCCTTCGAATTTTGGGGTTCGCTCTGATGGCATCTCGATACCATCGACTAGCCTCGTCGATGGTATCGACAGGCTGATACTTTGGAACGCTGATGAAATCTCGATACTAGTGACGAGGAGTCGATGGTATCGACTTGTATGCCTCTTCTTCGACTCTTTTGTTGTTTCCACGTTGATGGCATCGATGGACCGTCGATGGTATCAACGAGTCTAGGAATATGACAAACCTGAAACAAGAAGAAAAAGCCTAAGTTAGAAATGGAATTTCATAAATAATATAAAAATATAATGAAATATGCTCAATTTGATGCAAGCAAGGGTAATAGGCTAAAAGAAATGAATCATGCAATATTAACCACAAATATGACCAATAAGCACATAAAACAAGTGTAAAACTAGCCTATAAAAGCGACTCAAAACCCCTGCATCAAACTCCCCTAAGCTTGAACTTTGCTCGTCCTCGAGCAAAAAAAACTATAAAATATGATTGTGAGGGTCAACTAAAGAACTTACTAGCATAAAAGTCATCACAAAATGATTCCCACATGTCAGGCACATACCGGCCCTCACTAACCACGGAACAATAACTACCCTATAGGTGACAATGATTGTCCATGAGAAATGCACACCACGTAATCAATGAACACTATCAAATAAAGCAGTTAATATAATAATTTCCTCCGGTTCATGCGTGGTGCATCTTGTGATCTCCTATCTATGTTGCTCATATCCTAACTACCATCTATATGGAAGTAGATCTCTTGATATACAAGAATGAGGAGATAATCATGAGTGACCTACCGTTTTGAGCAACAGGTGGATGGAATGGGCGACTATGGAAAAATAGGAAGCACAATACAGTTAAAATGCAAAACAACAAAAATGACCTACATGATGCATATACATATGAAAATGACCTAATGCCTACATTTTAGGTGGGATGATGCATGCTCTACTATTCCGTCTCAGTGTGAGATAGAATGTCTACAAAACTACATCATGTGCTTGTTCTTCTTATTATGCAGGTGAAACAAGTTCCTTTCTCCCTCTGATTTTCACTTATTTTTTTTATTTTCCTTCTTTCCTTTTTTTTTTCTAAGCCCTTATTTTTCTCAATTCGACTAAGGAAACATTTATAATACCTTTTTTTTTCCTTCGGGCTTATTTTCACATAACTACTACAATTGATGCATTATAATCTATTTTTTAGAGAGTATAGAACAAGTTCCCCGCTTTTCTTATTTTTCAGAAGAAATAAGGCACATGATGTACTATATGCTAAAAAATATGCAAAATGCAACTACATGAAAGTAATTATGCAACTACAATGGCATGCACTCTAGAATGTGTGCATGCATGACTAATTCACAACTTTTTTTTCATTTGTTTTCAAACAACACCTAGCTATAATGCAATCCTATCTAAATGACATGCAATCAAGAGATGAAAAACTGTAAGGTGCTCCCAGTTCTTATGGTGGAGTGTGAATGAAGTGAGGTGGATAGATCACAAGACTAAATGACAGAACCATTAGAAAAGATTATATGTCCCTCCTTGCTGACATGTGTACATGGTAACTAAGAGGTTTCTTTCTCTCACTTCAAATTAAAGTCTCATTATCGTTTGGTCAGTTTAGGCTCAACATCCATATCCGTCCTCATTTCTTGAACCATAAGGATGTATAGTTATGATCATATGTTTTAAAGTTGACCCACCCAATGACTTTCATAAGTTATGTGCTCAATTTCGCACAAGTCAAACTTTAAATTTCTTGAATTTTTTTCATTAATGCTCAAGTTTCACTCAAATTCACACATCAGCCCCATATGCAAAACATTGAGATGACAATGCAATTTACATTTAGACATCCACTGATTACACTAGATAGAATGTGGATCCTAGAAAGTCATAAATAAACAAAATTACGCAACTAAAAGAAATTGCAAAAAACTAAGAAACATGCTAAAATAAAAGAAGATGAAAATAAAACTAAGATAGAAACTGTTCCATCTCCCTCAAGCTTGAATTCGACTATGGCCTCATAGTCAAGAACAAACTTAGAAGGTGGAACAATGATACCCTTCTACTGCTCTGGTGGTGGATATGGCGGGTATTGCTGGCCATTGGGATCCCAGGTAGGAAACTGCCCTTGAAATGAAAGGTCAGATGGGGGCATCGGTGGTGGCTGTGGGTATCCTCCAAAGTAATCCATGCTCCAATAGTGGTCGTAGAAGGGCTGCTGCTGCATCTCCATCCTATGCAACCGATTATGAATGTTCTCCTGGTTGGCGAGGAGGAGGCGCTCATTCTCATAGATAGCTTGTTGATTTTCATACAACCGCTTTGTAGTTTCCTGAATACCGACAAAAGATGCAGTATGCTGCTGCTGCATCTGCTGGATGTCCTGGAGCATGGAATACATGCCCTGCATGGAATAGACATCCTCTCCCCCCTGAGAGGGCTGTGGTGGCGGAGGCTGAGAGGAAGATGAAGCTCCCGGATAGAAGCGTGGACGCTTCCTCAGTGCTACTCATGACCGAAGAGGAGTGAAAGTCCCCTCTTCCTCCTCCTCATCATCGCCCACATCGTCGTCGTTGTTTCCTGCTTCAACTTCTTCCTCTGAATCCTCAATGGCTATGATAGGCCACTGGAAGTGCTGGCCAGCCTGGAGGTTGAAGATGGGGTCTGTTAGTGCACACTCCTGATACTCCTTGTTGACGTGGCAATGAGCATATGCCACATTGTTGCGAACTGTAAGGAGGTTGGAGCGATGGAGATGGAGCAGATTGACGGGGTTCCTGCTAACCAGTAGAGAGAGAGAGGAAAGGTCTAGCCCGAGGTAGATAGCTAGTGGCGTGATAAGTCCCCCAAAATGAATAGGGGCTCATCTAGTGCTCCTCTTCACTTCCATTACACGCATCAAGAAAAATGCACCCCAATTGAGCTTCTCTCTCATCAGAAGCTTGTAGAGAAAGAAAAGGTCTGTCTCTTGGAATTTTCTCAGTGACAGTTCACCTCGAGCAAAGAAGGTAATGCACAACATGCGGTGGAGAACCCGCACGAAGGGTTGCTCGAAGTCAGCAACGGCGGCGTTGTGGTAGCTTAACGTCTTTCCCGACGGAGTGGTCACCAACTGTGCAAACATGGCGTCGTAGTCGGCCCGATTGTCTGACCATCTATACTGTTCAGGAGAATGCCACAAGTTGTAGATGGAGTTAAACTATTTGAGCGTGAGGTTGTAGTTTCGGTTGAAAATCTGAAAAGAGACTCGACGTTTGATCCACTCACAGTCGGTGGCGATGACGTCATTGGGCACGATGCAGATATCTAAGGATGCCATGAATTCCACCACGAGTTCTTTGTAAGTAGGCCACTCGTTGAAGAAAGGGTGACCTTCTACGTGGTGGGTTACTTGGTCATCTATCCGGCCTGTCCTCCCCTCCTATCCACAGAGGACATAGTTGAAGTTGTCCTCAAACCCCAAATCTCAGATCATGGCCCGGTCTCCATAACGAGTGGGCTCGATCGTCCTCTTCATCATCTCATCATATATCTTCTTTACTTTCGCCGACGGATGAGCAAGCCACAGACGTGGAATGGAGCCTGGCGGTGGTGGGACAAATGTCTCAATCTCCATTGGGGCAGCCCACGAGGATGACGATCCTGCGGTCCTCACCATGATGAACGTGGAAGAGAGAAAAAGAGCTCGGTGAAGGTCGGAGAAGACGTTTTCCGCGGTCGATGAAGAGCTCGGTGAAGCTACTTGCGCCTGTGGTTGCTTGTCAATGCTCAAAGTAGAAGTTTGAGGGAGGGTGCTCTGAAGGTGTGAAGAAAAATGAACACATACCCTCCTTTTATAAGTGAGCTCGGCGCCCCTGGTGCCCCGTCGATACCATCGACAGTGGTTCGATGGTATCGACACCTGTAGCACAATCCATGTCTTCGAGGCTATCGACGGTCATCGATTGCTGGATGTGGGGGCCTGGATCGGTGACTCATTGATACTATCAACAACGGTAAATGGTATCGACCCGTCCTACGGATCGATCTCCCGATTTGGCACGCTTTGTTGATGACGTCTTGCGGATCGCTGATGTGGCCCGTCGATACCATCGACTTTGGGTCGATGGCATCGACTTCTGTATGCATCCTTTGTCCTCGCAAGGCCTTGGTGGTGAATTCCCCTGAAGCTGTGTCGATACCATCGACATGACAGTCGATGGAATCGACTTCTCTAGCAAGAATTCATCTGAATATCTCCAGAGATCTCATGAGCATCGACCATGAAGTCGATGCTATCGACTTACTCCCTTGATTTCTTCGATTCCCCTGTTGGGTGGTCGATACGATCGACAAGGCCGTCGATAGTATCGACGGAGCAAAATTTGACCGATTGATACTCATCACCCTCGTCGCTACCATTGATACAAGGGTCGATGGTATTGACATACACACAGACTTGCACACTTAGCAAACCTAATAGGGTATCATTTTTAAAGACTAAGTGTTACATTAATGAAAACTACCTAGGAATGTGAAAAATTAAAAGAAACAAACATGTACACTACCAAGGTTGGGTTTCCTCCCAACAAGCGCCTCATTTAACGCCTTGGGCTAGACGTAATTATGCTCCTCATTCATCATTTAGTGCCATAAATTTGATCTCAGTCACTTTCCTTGTGTAGTCTTCCCCATAATAATGCTTCAACCTTTGACCATTTACCAAGAATGTTCTTTCACCATCTCTCACCATGATATCACCATGGGGTCGCACCTCCTCTATCACAAAAGGTCCACTCCATCAGGATTTCAATTTCCCTGGATGCAACTTCAACCTTGAATTGAACAATAGGACACTCTCACCCTTCTTGAACACTCACAATTGGATGTGGCAATCGTGTATTTGCTTTGTCTGCTCCTTGTAGATCCTTGAGTTCTCATATGCATTCATTCTTAGCTCGTCCAACTCATTCAGTTCTAGCATTCACTTCCTCCCTGTATAATCCATACTCAAGTTCAACTTCCTTAGCGCCCAGTGCGCCTTGTGCTCTAATTCCACCGGCAAGTGACATGCCCGTCCGTAAGCCAACCTAAAAGGCGTGGTGCCTATAGGTGTCTTAAATGCGGTCCTATATGCCCATAGTGCGTATGGTAGTAATGCACTCCAATTCTTCCTTGAAGAGGCCATTGTGCGCTCCAATATTCTCTTGATCTCCCTTTTGGACACCTCCACCTGGCCTCACGTCTGTGGGTGATATGGGGTACCTACATTATGCTTAACCCCATATTTGCTCAATAATGCAGCAAATTTCCTATTCGTGAAGTGGGTTCCTCCATCGCTAATGATCATTTGTGGCACACCAAACCTACAAAAAATATGCTCCTTCACGAACCTGCACACTACCGCAACGTCATTAGTTCTTGTGGGTATTGCCTCTACCCACTTCGATACATAATCAACAACAAGAAATATATATAAATTGGAATTAGAGGACACAAAGGGTCCCATGAAATCAATGCCCCATAAATCGAATACCTCAACTTCTTGAAATACATTGAGGGGCATCTCTTGCCATTTTGAGATGTTACCTACCCTTTGACATGAATTACACCTCCTCACATAGTCATAGGCATCTCGGAAAAGTGTAGGCCAATAAAGGCCACTCTCTAGTACCTTCGCCGCCATCCTTGCACTCGCATGATGTCCGCCAGTGGGCAATGTATGATAGTGACTAAGCACACTATCATAGTCACTCTCGGGTACACACCTGCGTAATATTCCATCCCTGCATTGTCTCAACAAAATAGGGTCATCCCAAAAATAATATCTTAAAGAATGGAAAAACCTCTTTTTCTCTTGATAGGTCTAATCATCTGGGATTTCTTTACATGCGAGATAATTCATGATATGCGAAAACCAAGGATCCTTAGATTGAATAGAAAGGATTTTCTCATCCGGAAAGGTCTCGATAATGGGTATGTTGGTATCTCTCTCATCTACCTGCTCTAACCGAGACAAGTGGTCCGCAACCACATTCTCAATGCCCGCCTTGTCCTTAATTTCAATGTCAAATTCTTGTAAGATTAAGATCCACCTAATGAGTCTAGGCTTGGCATATTTCTTTTCCATTAAGTATTTTATGGCCACATGGTCCGTCCATACCACAACTTTAGACCCCACTAAATATTGCCTAAATTTTTCGAAAGCAAAAACCATGGCAAGCAATTTCTTTTTTAGTGGTGGTGTAATTGAGTTGGGCATCATTCGAAGTCTTAGATGCATAGAAAATAACTGTGGGTTTCTTCTTAAGACGCTACCCAAGAACGGCCCCCACGAAAAAATCGACACATCACACATAAGCTCAAAGGGCTTAGTCCAATCTGGCATTTGAACAACCGGTGCAGAAATCAACTTTTGCTTGAGAACTTCGAAGGCATGCATGCATTTATCATTGAAATAAAAAACCACATCCTTCTCAAGTAATTCCGATAATGGCTTAGCAATTTTAGAAAAATCCTTAATAAATAGGAGATAAAACCCTGCATGACCAAGGAAGCTCCTCACCCCTTTCACCGAATTCGGTGGAGGTAGTTGGAAATGACCTCAATCTTCATTGGATCTCCTCCAGTCCCTTGCTAGACACCTTGTGTCCAAGCACTATGCCTTCGCTAACCATCATGTGGCATTTTTCCCAATTGAGGACTAAATGTGTGTCCTCGCATCTTTGCAAAACCTTATCAAGATTATACAAGCACTCATCAAACGACGCACCATAGATGGAAAATTCATCCATAAAAACCTCTAAACAACGATCCACCATATCCGAAAAGATACCAAGCATGTAGCGCTGAAAAGTGGCTGGTGCGTTGCACAAACTGAATGACATTCGGCGATATGCAAAAGTCCCATAAGGGCAAGTGAAGGTAGACTTCTCTTGATCCTCAGGGTCTATAGAAATATGATTATAGCTGGAATAGCTGTCTAAAAAACAAAAGTGAGAGCGGCCAACCAACCGCTCTAAAATCTGATCAATGAATGGGAGAGGAAAATGATCCTTTAACGTGGCGGAATTCAAACAACGGTAATCAATGCAAACACACCACCCAGTTACCAATTGGGTGGTGACAGGCTCATTCAAGAGATTTTGAGTTACCATTATCCCCCCCCTTTTGGGGACTACCTGTGTTGGGCTCACGCATGTAGAATTTGAAATAGCATGGATGATGCCCGCGGAGAGAAGCTTGATCACCTCCTTAAACCTCCATCATGATGGGGTTGAGGCGACATTGTGGTTGAATCACAGGTTTAGCTCCTTCAACGAGCTGGATCTTGTGTTGGCAAAGTGTGGGGGAGATCCCCTTGATGTCAGAAACTGACCACCCAAATGCACCACGGTGGTTCTTCAACACTATCATCAACTGTTCTTCCTCCGTGGCAGTCAAATATGCTGAAATTATCACCGACAGCTTTGCATCAGTAGCTAAGAATGCGTACTTCAAGTGAGGAGGTAGTGGCTTAAGCTCTAACTCCGGCAGGCTGACCAAAGAAGATTGAAGCAGTGATGGCAATGGTCCTAGTTCTTCATAGTACTTGGCATAGTAGCAAGGAAGAACTTGGAGCATCTTTATGCATTCTTGTAATGACGTGCTTATCATCCAATCATCCATAATGTTCAACAAAAAAGCTTCAAGGGGTAGTTGTGGGTATGAGTCAAGCATGGAGACTACTATAGCATCATCCTCAGTAGATGGTGGGACTTCCTCTTCATCATCATTGGGATAACCCACAACTTTAACAAGAGAAACCACCTTTGTTTGTTCCATGATGTCCACCGCAATTTTTCCCTTATCTACCTTTGTCATGACGTGAGCCATATCAAGAAACGACTTCCCTAAGCAAAGAGATATGTTATGATCAAAGTGCCTCACTTTATGACATTACTCCTTCGCTTGTGATTGCTTTGAATTTGGCGGCATGAGTATCTCGAATCTATCATTAGCTATACCCATTGTCAACTGGCCTCTACCCATCTCCAGTATCATATCGGTAGTGGCCTGGAAGGGTCTTCCTAAAAGTAGCTCATTTCCTTGCTCATCTTGCATCTCCATGACGACAAAATCAGCTGGAAACATGAACCGATCAAATTTGACTAAGATATCCTCACAAATACCATATGGTCGTACCACAAAATTGTCCACAAGTTGAATTGTCATGTTACTTTATCGAGATTCTTTAAGACCGAGCCTTTTGAATGTAGAAAGGGGCATCAAATTGATACTTGCCCCGGAATCACACAATGCTTCACCAAATTTTACCTTCCCAATATAGCATGAAATATTGAAACAACCCAGATCTTGTCGCTTTGGTGGAAATTTACCCAGAATAAAGGCACTGACCTGCTCCTTAAGCACTACCACCTCTGTGTCAGGAATCTTCCTCTTCTTGGTAATTATATCCTTCAAGAACTTACCATAAGAAGGTATCTACTCGATAGCATCTAGCAACAAAATATTGACCGAAAGTTTCCTAAAGCTATCTAGAAACTTCTTGAACTGTGCATCCACTTTCTTTTCTTTCAGACTATTTGGGTAAGGTACCAGGATGGTCTGTGCCCTCTGATGTGGTGGCACATAAGGCGTACTCTTTTCAGTTTCTTTCTTTGCAATGGGCTCCTCTGTGGTTTTCTCTATATCATCCTCCACTGTCTCTGTGACTACGACATCTTCGGCGGCCTCACCTATAACTTCTGCCTGTGGTGTGCTTGGTTCACCGGCCTTAGAGTTTAAAATTTTCTTTCCACTTCTCAACAAAATTTCCTTGGCTTGATGGTTTCCTCCTAGAACATTTGTATTTCCTGGAAAACCCTACTGTTCCAGTTTCTTCAAACTTGCGATTTCTACTGCCATCTGCACAATGGACGTTTCAAGCATCCTCATCTGTGTGCTCCGTGGCTTTATAAAGTCTGACCAAATTGGTTCATAAAGTCTCCTTGTGACTTAATTTGTTGGCGAATGTGCTCATCAACTCTTGGTTCTGCTTTATCACTTGATTGAGCAACTCATTGTTCTTCTCCTCTACAGTGGGTTGTGGTTTGGCATCCGGATCCTGTAGAAAATTATTAGGGTCCTTCCATGAGAACTTCTTATCCTTCCTCCAAGAATAATCATTATTCCTGTACCCTTATTGTTGGTGCATAAATTTGACCTGTGCCTCATCATCAAATCCTTCATCCTCTCTTGCTAGCAACCTCTTTGCTATCAGGTCCATCTTCTCATTTAGCTCTTTAATTGCCTTTGATTCCCCTGCAACTCTGACTTATTATGGTGCATCTCTGTTACCCCACGATAGCTTCTTGGCCATGTTCTTCAAGATCTCCCAACACCTTGTACCTGTGTTGTTCAAGAAGAAGCCCGGGCCCGCTGAATCTAAGTTGCTTCTGTCATGCTCATTGAGAGCAAAGTAGAAAATTTTAACTTGCTTGTCCTTGTCCAACCCATGATGTGGGCACTTCCTTAACATGATCTGAAAGTGCTCCCACGTCTCGGAATAAGTCTCGCTAGCCTTTTGACTGAAGTTATGGATCTTCCTCACGATGTCATTCATCTTCTTGGGCGGGAAGAATCTTTCGAAGAAGACCTCTACCATCTGGTCCCAAGTCTCGACGCGCTCGTCCTCGAGATTGTGCATCCATTCACGTGCATTTCCCGCAAGAGAACTAGGGAAAAGCTTTAAGTAGAGTGCTTCTTGTGGGAACCTGTCAATCTTGATCATATCACAGTTTTCCACAAATGTGCTGATGTGGGCCACCAGATCTTCATTGTTCAGCCCATGAAATGCGTTAGACTTGACCAAGTTTATCAGTGTCAGATCAATCTTGTATGTAGGAATGTTGATCGCCTGCTTTTTGATCAGCCCCTTAGATGCAGATGAGGAAGAAGCCTTGATCTTCTCCCACATTGTCTGTTCTTCAGCCATTATTTCAAGTTCAGAATCTATGTCTAAGTGTTCGGGTTGATTGTAGATATGCTCCTCCTCGTCACCCAATCTCGAAGGCAGAACCTCAGGTGTCGACTGTGCGTAGTCTGTACTACACGTCTTCACCATGTACTAGTACTTGAGAAGTGGAAAATTGAATAAGTACAACGCTAAATGAATAAAGAATCTGAAAGATAGACAATCAATCTCAAAAATATAAATTGCTAATAAAAAGGAAAAGGTGGCCTAGAATGGCCGCTTGCATCCCTCGTAGTGCCGAAAATTTCCGTTTCCCCAGCAACGGTGCCAAAAACTTGACATGACTTTACCGTGCGTAAAATGCAAGTGTACGCATCAATGTAATATAGGCCTTATGAGGCCTGAGTCGAACACAAGGAAATGTAATTATCAGTAGACTACTACTAATTACTCGCAATCAACTAAACTGTTATAAAAGTTTGGAAGTTGATTTGAAATAGAAAAATAAAAACAAAAGAAAACAAAGCAATCGATTAAATGATTGGTTTAATCAATTAAAATGGAATCTCTAGGAATGCGGTTTCCCCGCGGGTTCTCGTTATAGTAATTCCTACACAATTATCACAACTCGTCTCCCTTTCCAGATAGTGGCATGTAGTTAGAATTTCTCGCTTCCGCGATACAATCCACTACCTTAATCTAGGTTGGTTCCACGCCAGTAGTAACGTATGCCCTAGAATAGGTGCATGAAAAACATGTCTCTGGGTTCCCACCATTAACCGTACATTGCCTTTTCCAAAGGATTTATTAGTTAATGTGATTATCATCTCTTTTCAAATGTTAATTCTTTGTCAAAAGCAATTAAAAGTATTAGATTACCATTATGGTGATCAAGCACAATGATAGCAATGGAGAAAATGATATCATACCACAGATTCAAGAGACAAATTATGATAAACTATGTAAAAAGAGTAATACAACGATTGCCCGAGTTACTCCCGATCCTAGAGACAAAGGGGATTAGCCCCGCATGTTCATCTCAATGCAAAACGTAACGAAGGAAGAAGAAGACATGGGGAGAACGTGAATGGAGATGGTGTAACCCCTAAACGGAGGAGAACCGGGTGATCCTCGACGCGGGATGAGCGTTCTACAGCCTTCCGACGGTGGAAAACTCCGTCTACAGCTCTGGAAATGTCTGGGGCATAGCTCTTGGCTCTGTTCTTCACTCTCTCCCCTTCGGGACCTATGCAATGCAATAGAACATGATCCCTCACTTTGGGCCGCCTTTTTTTAGGTATATGTATCACTAATGGCCTTCAAAATATCACATCCGTTCGATCGTGATCGTTCCGGGCATTTTGCTGACCTGACGGTGTCGATACCATCGACGGGCCGTTGATGGTATCGACCCCTTAGGGCAGTGATGCTCATTCGACTTCTGGGGTTTGTTCTGATGGCATCTCGATACCATCGACCAACCTCATCGATGGTATCAACGGGCTGATACTTTGGAACGCTGATGAAATCTCAATACCAGCGACGAGGAGTCGATGGTATCGACTTGTCTGCCTCTTCTCTGGCTCTTTTGCTGTTGCCACGTCGATGGCATTGACACACCGTCGATGGTATCGACGGGTCCAGGAATATGACAAACCTGAAATAAGAAGATAACGCCTAAGTTAGAAATGGAATTTTGTAAATAATACAAAAATATAATGAAATATGCTCAATTTGATGCAAGCAAGGGTAATAGGCTAAAGGAAATGAATCATGCAATATTAACCACAAATATGACCAATAAGCGCATAAAACGAGTGTAAAACTAGCCTATAAAAGCGACTCAAAACCCCTGCATCACCCTCCAATAAGCACTGAGCTCAGTGAGACCGACTAAGTGAGCTCCTGCACATTGAATACACATATCACGATACCTTTTTTACTTTCATCAGAACTACTTATCACAAAACTACAAAATAAGATGATCTAATCCTATTTTCCGCTTCTAATGATGTATTTTATAATCGTCATACATGTTTAGGTTGAGAGAAAATCTAAATATTATTTTTCATAAAATATGTATTGGATTTAACACATGCAATTAAGGTCATCAGTGCCTGTGTCGTTACTACCGACTTGGAAGTCGGTACTACCGAGTTAGTTGTAGTAGAAATCCTTTTCCTTTCTGATCTGGAACAATAATTGTTTTTATACTTCAATTCCATGTTAGTACTACCGAGTTGCATGTCGGTAGTATCGAATTTTCTCTAGTAAATAATAATTATATGCAATAAAATAAGTAATGATCAAATCAAATAATCATTATCATAATTAAAATATATAGAATACATGTAAAATATATGAAAAAATATAAGAACTGACGCCCACATGATTTACACTAATTTGGTGAATATGTATTAAAATATATACAATTAAGAGCAATTGGAAATGAAATCAACCAAATTAGGCAATCAAAATAGTGAAAATTTGTGCACACATCATCTCTCAACCAAGGGAACTTGATCTCATATCTAGATGCCATCTCAATGTATCTAGGGTTCACCCCTAGAATCCTAGCCAGGTGGTAACCATCCCACTTCTATCAGAAATGCAAAGAACTGATAGGGGTCCCACCAAACCCCAACCCAAAAATCCCAACAAACTCACTTGCCCAAAGAAAAATGGAATTACTAGTCTCTAGAAGAAAACACTCAATCAAAGGAAGGAGATACGATCTATCTATGATATCTCACTGGCTAATGCTACCAAAACTGATCTCCTCAAGCAACTCCACCTCCTTGGTGACCAAACTATTATACAACAACCCCATCTCATTCTAATGATTCTGCCAGTATACATTTGACAATCCAATGCCCAAAAAGGGGAATAGGCAAAAGACAAATCCAAGACCATCACTACATGGATACAAATTCCGATTCATGCTCAAAAAATAGAAATAAGATAACATGGAACAAAGTTTCCATTTTATACCTTATCACCCGCTCGATGGCCTCAGCAATGCAGGTTCATCCACAACATGCTTGGGTATTGGATGAATCTCTCAATAGGAATCATGCCCACACTATGTTACTCACACCATCGTGGCACCTGATTAAAGAAAGCTTCCGTATGAATATGCTCAATCAGATATGAACTCAACCAAGGATATTATCATACATACTGTGGGTACGTCTCGATTCCCACATCATCACACACTTCATGCTCATATGCAATGGCATCCTCCTCATGCCATTTACAAGATGCCATTTGCAAAGAAGGATGACAACATCACAAGATTTATTTAGTCACTTGAAATCAGCTCAATCGAACGATGAATGACTAAGAAAACAATAAAATGACAAAATCAATGGAATCACAAATCAGAGAACCCATATAGGTCATCTTCAACCTCCAAACTATGAAGAATGTTGAGTAATCAAAAACTAGATTTCACCACCGAGGGCCAAAATGGTCAACTAAAGTGCAAAAATGATAGCAATACCTTCTTGGAGATGAACATAGATGGAACCTACATGAATTGCTACTAAAACAAGTGGTGTGGATGCTCTGCCACCATTAGGATGGAGCATCCTACCACGTCACCAAACATGGATGAAGGAATAACATGATCCTCCTAGTCAAAGGTGATGGATCAACACAATGCACTAGTCTGGTTTCTTCTTTCTCACAATGATCCCCACTCTTGTTTGATTTGGTCTACTCCTTGCACAAGCACCACAACTCAAATAGGGAAGAAATGAGAAGGGTTTTTGACCCTACTTCCATTCCCCCTCTTTTTGAAGACCAAAGACTTCTGCAAAAATGTACAAACATGTTCATGTATTTTTAGCAGAAAATATCTTATAATAGTCACAACAAATCACAACCCCCAACACAATATAACCAAAATTTATGAAATTTTAAAATACTCAAAATTTGACTCAAAAAGATGAAACTACACATTTTCAATTGAAAAAGAATTATCATATTCCTAAATCTTTTAGGGTCATGGACTATGACCTAAAACTAGAACAATTTTAAGCTTCATCTTTCTATCTCTTTGGGGTCCTGATCCTGATCTTAAACTAGACCATAATCCCTATCCTGAATGGACACCTAACTTTTTACTTTTGGCAACAATCTTCCAGGGTCCTAGATTACGACCTAAAATTGGACCAATCCTAAGCTCCATCTTCCAATCTTTTTGGCTTTTGGATCTTGACCTATAACTGAACCAGCTAAAAGCTTCAATTTCATACATAGGGTCTTGGACTATGACCTTAAACTAGACCATCAAACTTGTTATTTCCAGATCATTTTGTAAATCCCTACTCGTGACTTATGGCTAAAATCAAAATTGGCTTTCAATACCTTTTTTGATAATCCCAGACTACAACAATGTTAGAGACTTTTCTTTCACACACACATCCTTTTACAATTTCAAAAGATGACTCAGAATTGAACCGAATCACTAACCTACCTCTCATGAATTTGAGTTATCGATCTAATTTCTAAAACCTGAGAACTAGAAAGTCAAAGATAATGATGCTCTAGAGAATGGAGGGAGAACTAATAGGGGAAGACGTCATGGAGACCACCTTTTGTTGGATAAAATCCTAAAAATCCAATCTCACACTCAATATTAGATGTATTAATCAGATGGATGACTAATCACACAATCACTAATTGAAAGGTCACCTTATATCTAAAAGATTGGCTAATACTCAAATGACAATGTTGATGATCCAAGCCCTATTTTGATAGGCAAAATCCTCATATTGCACATTTTAAGAGTTCTAATCCCGACTCTACATTGGCTCACTTAACAGAAAAATATAACTAAAGATTCTTAGGAAGAGGGGTTATTATTCTTTTCTTTCCAAAGATCTATTTCCAAGAAGAGAAATTGAAACTTGTTTTTTTAATGACCATAGAGTCCTGATCTTACCATCCTTTGACAAACCAAAACTAGCATTTGTCTTTTTAAATACACCTTTTCTCACTAAGACAAGAGTTAGTGGGAGAATAAGACATGCACTAGTTTAAGAATTGAAGAAATGATGAGTCATTTTAGCGGTCAAAACCTCTTAAGGATCATTAGAACTCTAGGGTAATGAATGATTGGTTAAACATAGGAAAATACCTAAGTCCAAGGCTTCCCTTACTCTAGAGAAATCATTTATTCCCAATTTTTTCCTTATTAATTCATCCTCAGAAGGAAAAGACATCAAATCCACTCTTCACCCTCCATAAGGTTTGTTAGAACATCCTTGATGAGTTCAACATTTTTTGTCCATCTATGACAAAAAATGGGGGTCAGACTTGGGTATAACCTATGGTTCACACCCTTATACCAAACCTTACCTTGAGAGGGGAAAACAGCTGACAACCCATTTTTGCTCACTCAATAGAAATTCACGAGCAATTATAATTTTCTAGCTAATGATGAAATCAATTCCACATTCCACCCAATTTCCACATTTATCATATTTTCTACCATTTTCCAATTTTTTTTGCATAATTAATCCACTCATTTGAACCTACATTCACCGAGTTCAAGAACTTTTATAAAGAAAACTTCTTTTGAGACTGAAAAAGTGCAATATGTTCTTCAGATTATCTTTACATAAGACATTTTTCATAAATTTCTAATTTAATTCTTGAAAATAATTTTTTTATTTCATAGAAATTCAATTTACTTATTATGAGGAATAACCTTGAAGTATCTCTCTCTCTCTTTCATTACCCTACTAAAAATACACCATTTTTGTGATTTTTATCTAGAACGTTCCTGAAATAACCAAAAAATCCGAAGCACGTTTTAACCAACAATGTCAATTAGGTAGATTCTAGCCATCAGCCGACTGACACGTGATGGAATGACGTCATCCACCAGACATGTCAATCAATAGTTTGATACAAACTGCCGCCACTTTGGAAAGTTCTGCTCATACCCCAAACAAAAACAACATACCATAAATACCCCTACACCCACAGTATTCTGAGCCCCTTTTAATCTCCTGAAGCCAAAAAATTGAACTACCTCCCTTTTTTTATTTTTCACGTTGCTCTTGATCAAAGGATCCTTTCTCTGACACCACCTGTCTTGTTAGCACATATAGAATGGTAAACTATTATAGATACTGTGCCTAACTATGATATCTACTAAGATATATCCAATATGTAATTGCTACATCGAATATGTTATATAGTTGCATATTATTTATTTAATTTTCCATAACTACCCTGTTGCTATTATAATTGCCATTACTTATTACATTTGAGGGAATCAGATCTTGTTTTGTTAGCCTACATCTGCCAATACCCTTTAATCCCTTGCATAGGTCCTAATCACCAATGAGGGATCTTCACCGTGGAAGGTCCGGTGGTGATTAGGATCACAATCCACCTAAAAAAAAAAGGTCTTTTAGGGCAATAACAAGAAGGAAACCTCCATATTCAGCCCTAAAAGCCCGTCCACCAATAAACAACATTTTTTTACCTGAATTCAACTGTCCTAAACCTCTCTATTTTTCACAATGAGATGATATCTTGATATTGGTTTACTAGGCGAGATGTGGGTGCTAATCCTTCCCCACTCATAACTAGTTTGCTGAATCTGGTCTCTAAATTCCTTTTCAATTGTTTCTTATTTCCTTCTCTAAACCTGACATAGATTTACACCATGGCTTCAATAATTTTTTTTCTTCCATATTTTTCATATAAAACATGGTGGCAAATCCGAATACCCCTATTTATTTCTATGTAACATTTCACTACCAAAAATGGTAGAGTTTCTCAGAATGTCTATATTTCTCTTTTTTTGGGCAGGGCACAACAAGTACATTAAAAACTTTTCTAGATGTACCTTCTTCATTGAAAATAGATACCCATATCTCAAGGTATGATTTTTTAAAGTTACCTTAGTTTTGATCGATATCAGTTTTTGGTTTGAAATCCAAGGGTGTGACCTTTTGGGCAAGCTCCTATTATTTTCCTTCCTTGGTCATGAATGCTATCTAGGACCCTCATCCTTCTTGGCCCTTCAACGTGCGAGTAGGTCCTCCTCCCTATGCAACTAAGTTCCTAGTCAGCCACTGCAGCTATGCTTCGATGAGGTGGAACTCCCCTCCTTGTCTGCAAAAATGCAATGGAATTCTTGTCCCCTCTATGGCCTAGTTTCCTAGACATCGATGACACCTTCTATAGGCCTAGGGAATTATGGTTTGGAAGCCCCCAAGTGGTTGCTTGCTACACCACCACATCTCATCTCCCTTGATTCTCTACTCTCTTCATGGTCTCTAACCCAAACCCTAGCATTGAATTTGGTTAACCCTAACATTTCATGATCCGAGGCTTTTATAGCCTCCTCATCTTGATCTTAGATTCAGGTTCTATCCACTGTTTTGATGGGGCGCATGCTCTTCAATGCGTGATGGACTGGGAGTCTCGTATATTTTTTTTCCTTATAATACATATCTTTTTTACTTTTCTTTGGTTAATTATTTGGAATGTAAAACATTATCCAAAATTATAATTTGTTTTTCATTGCATCATATTTGTATATACTTCATCTAATATCTTAAATAAAATCCAAATTCTCACCCAATTATTGTTGGCAGTTAGCTAAATTAGTCAATATTGTCAACACCATTTTCATCAAACTATTACCTAAAATGCTCATAAAATTATGAATAAATTCTTAAAATATGTTCCATCATTGTACATAGTACTCCCAAGATATACATATTTTTCCCAATTGTATTTCTCCAATTATGATAAAAATAAGTCTCTTTTAATTATCCTGAAATTATGTCTTTTCTAGATGTAATGTCAAAACTACACAAAATATCTTGAAAACCCATCAAGTGCTGCATCCTATCATAAGGAGCATAAAACAAATCACTATTTCACGAATTTATGCATTAGAGATCCTAATTTAGCTAAATGTCTAAAATATCCATAAGTATCATATATTGTCCTCAGATTATCCGATTGTCACCAAAATTTTGACAAACCTTAGTTTCATTATTTAAATGAATCCTAACTTTTTGGGTGACATGTATAACATCCCAAGATGGTAAATTTACCGAAATGCCTTTGGATTCTAGGTATATATAGAAGGACTCCAATATGGGAAGAAACATAAGCAACCAAACCCACTTGTCTCAAACTTTTTCTTGATAGAACCAACATACACATCAGTAGTTATGAATATCTGATATGTGACAATACTTCCCACCTTAGATGGAATGTCATCCTTCAAATTCGGTTCTACTAATGCATCCTACCCAACCTGGGGTCCTAGATCTACCTTTTCATTCAACACACTCATCTATTTTGGGATATTTGACATTCTAGGGTTCTAATATGCATACAATTAGGTTTAGGTGACCATCTACGTCCAATATTTAAATTTCATACTCATCTTAACAGCTAATATGTATGTCTATATATACATATATATGTATATATATGTGTGTGTGTACATGATATAAACATATATATGGTGCATTGACATTCTAGTAGGTGGAACATTAATACTCAAATGAAGTTGAGTCAATCTAAATGGGGGTGTCCCATCAATTATACATTAGTGAACTAGCATGCAAACTCTAGTGTATTAGTGTCTAATTAGACAAGCACCAACATGTTTGTAATACACCAAAATCTAACCTTTTGACTCTAGAAACCCCAATCCAGGGGGTAAGAGATTGGTATGCTTGGTTCTTTTTTTGATTCCAAAAACCACAATCCCATGGGCAACAGATCGATATGCTTGGTTCTTTAGATTTGACCAAATAAGGATAAAATTATATCTTAATGAACATTGTTAATTTTTATAACATATTATGTGACAATAGGTGCAATGATCTACATCACATATGAAAATACACTCCTATTCACATAATAACTTAATCATGTGCAAACATGTAAGGAAATTGATTAAATATGTCATATATGTTTCCTTTGCGAACTAATATGCAAGTAATAGATAAAATATGTTTAGTAAGTGGCACAATGTGCTTAGCACATGTATAGGAACAACAACGTGAATTCCCATATCCATGAACATGAATAATGTACCATTGTCTAAAAAAGTTAAATACATAAAAAAGAATTTTCAGGCATAATAATAGAAATAAACTCTTTTGGAAATGAATTGAAGATAATAGGACTCAATTAAGTGAACTTTGATAATAAGTATATACTCTTTTGATAAATATGATGGTAATGAGACAAAATACTAATTGTTTTATAATTCTTAAAAAGAAATCTCAAATACCAAATAAAATGGTAAAATCATGTTCTTTGGGTCCCAATTATCTTGGGTTTGGGACCGATTTGATAATCCTAGCTATCTAAATTTAAATGACAAAAGAAAATAGATTTTTAATTTAATATCCTTATTACTCAGTCAATATTAATAGCTTTCCTAAGTTCCCGATCTTTTTCCCTGTCACACAGGTTTCCTACTTTATCTAAAGCACATATTTAATTCTGGTCGTTGGATCCAACATTTTGTGATGGATATTCTATCTTTTTTCCTTCCTCTCTCGGGTTCACACAGGAGACAACCTACTTTTCTTGCTCTAATTTTTTTCATCTATATATATCTCTATTTCCCTCCTTGTCTCCTTTTTCTCCTCTTTTGAATTCTTCTTTCCTTTTTGTGTCCACCAGTCCCAATCTTGGGTCCCATGTTTTCTTATATAGTAAGCCTCCCTTCTTCTGCAACAAACTGGGACATTCTTTCTTTGATGATCACTTTCCCTTCTCACATCTCCAAGAGGGAACGATTCCTATGTGAAGCACATGTGGAGCGGCATGAAGGTTCCCCAATCCTTTCTGCATGACATGATTACCTATAGATGATTTTCAAACCATAGTTGTGATTTCTATTATGGTTTAAGTCACCATAGGTGTTCATTCCTTGTGCCGATTCCCTACTTCATGGTCACCAATATGATGCTCTTTGGCTACCTTGACAAAGGAAATATGCTGGGCTCTGGTTCATCTCTTGAGCTCTGTCTAGGCTCACTGAGACTGGCAGAGCATCAACAAGATGTAGGATGCCTCCATTTGGTGCTATTTTGATATGGGTCTGAAGTCTGGCCTCTCACTGTCAGATCTTAGTACAAGACTTTTTCATGTTTGCAAGTTGAGGATGAAAGAAGACTTGGTTTGCAAGGTGTTTATGAATTTCCCCCCGGTTTAATTTCTTCTTGTCACACCTAGTTTAGGGCTCTTCAATCTTTTCATCTTTTGTTTTAGCTATGGCCGCATGCAGGGTCTCGTGAGGCCTAATACCGATGGGCAATTTCAGTAGAGCCACATCAACTAGGCCCACCTAGTGGTAGCTTTTCATACATGCATGTATTTTCTCTAATTTTTGATTGGTTGATACTTTCAATATTCATAGTAAATTATCAAAACATTAGAAAAATATAATAAAATATATTTTAAATTCAAAAAGTATAATTTACCAATAGGACACATTTTATAACCTAATTGTAATATAATAAATAGGTGTTTTAGTGGATTTTCCTAATTGGTTCAAAACTCTAAAATTCATATATAATAATCACTAAGTTAGAAAATAAAGTAAGATATGATATGAACTCAGAAAAATATAATTATAAGATCACATGATTTTAATAATCTAATTCACCAATAATAAAAAAGCTATTTTAGGGTTTATGCAACTAATGTGAAGTTAACTCTAATCTCATATATGCCTTTAATAAGTTTCTTGTGGACTGAGATGGAGTTAGGTTTTTGGCCTCAGACTTTTATAGACTCATTTTGAGGTATGTTGCATCCCTATCTATCATATTGGGAAATCACCCATATTTATGTCTCTCTCTTGGTCATTTGGACATATTCCCTACACACTATTCTCTCTCTCCTAAGTGGTTAACTCATTTGAGTACTTGCATTCTTTTATTGATGTTTTTTACATAGTTTCATGGATATTCTTATTGGACTCTTATTTATATCTTTTTCATTTTATTCCATGATGAAACCCTAACTTGAGTATTTGATAATCTAACCTTCGTGTGGTGGACTTTGTGATCATCTCATTTGTGGACATGATTGGATATTGGTAATGGGTCTTCCCACCTCCACATGATAATAGTTGGATATTCTCATCTTTTTGTTACATATGACTAAACTTTCACCCCCTTTAAATTTATGCATGCTTTGTGATTCAATAGAACCGTAATAACGTAATGCTTTAGTAGTTTTATTCCCCATCGAGTGCACCTTTCCACTCATTATATATATATATATATATATATATATATACATACATACATACATACATACATACATACATACATACATACATACATACATACATACATACATACATACATACATACATACATACATACATACATACATACATACATACATACATACATACATACATATATATGGGCACATCTTTTCCGCCCATGATGTGTTTTTCCACCTATAATTATATTCTTGGAAGTCTGGAAGTACATCATTCTCTATCAGGTTATGGGTTATGTGCCTTAACCACCACTGACTTTACTTTTTCACTAGTGATATGCTTATCTCATGTGCATGCAAGTTGATATTCTTGTTATGGGTTTTGTCCCCTAAATTCTTTATATGTAATTTTGTGGTACAACCCTTAAATTTTACTAATGGCAAGTATTCTTCTTGATTATCATCTTATTGAAATTCATATTCTCTTTATATCCACTTGGATAGTACTTTCCTCTTCTATGAAAAGCCTTATTAAAATTGATGTCCTTTTTCCTTATATTGCTAGATTCCCAATTAATATCCTCATATCGGATTTTATACTGATAATTTCGATTTTTGTCTTCTCTTTTATCCTTATATTGCTTCCAATCCCAGGTGTAGGACATGGAGGAAATGACATGCAGATGTGGACCTAGATTATGAAGATGACTCTTAATGGGAGACAAATTGAGATAGCTAGATATCCATCTTCTTAGATCATGAGCTTGTACAATCCCCTTAATGGGTGATTTATTTGTAATTTGGTATAAATTGAATATAGTCAAGATTTATTATTTTGTTACTATACTTTGGTCTTTCATATACCATTTTTGAAGAATTAAAAAACACACCTAGTTGAGCATACCTTTCTAGTGTGCGTGGAATAGATGGTTTGTTCCTCAAATTTTAGTAGGGAGTGGATCCCCTTTTGGGTCCCATTCCTTACAAGATGGTATCAGAGGCATGGTAGTTGGAATCTAACTATTTCAATTTTTTCTGCCTTAAGTTTCCTATTTTACCCTATAAGTTCCTAATTAGAACTCTTACCTTACACAATCACGCTCTAAGTGAGATATTTACCCTAGAATTGACTTATGATATTCATGAGAGGTCTACTTAGAGTCATATATGGTACACATAATAATCATGATTAGTAAACTGTTATGAGATGAGAATCTTGTAGTTCATACCCTACGGAGTACGTTAGTTATGGCATGCATCTTTGGATGTTTTAAGGTTTGACATGTGCATGAAATCGTGAGTATGTTGAAGTATTAGGATAAATGAATCTTAAATGGAATATTGTGACTTGGTTCTCGCTTTGATTTTAGGCCCTATCTTAAGTTTGGTATCACAGAGATTTACCTTTAAATTATTTTCATTATGATACTATATGTACAAAAGAAAGTTTTCTCTGGATTTATTGATGTTTTCTTGATCTAAGTCACGATGAAGAGATCTATGAAGTCTGGGAAGAGAAACCCTATAAGTTATAATAGAAAATTTCAAGCCCTAGTTGGATTATTAAATAATGACTAGGAAGATGTAGCTTGTACTAAATGTTTAGTGGACCTACTCTTTTGTCTCTCTTAAGCTATAGAGTGTTGTACCCTATGACCTTTGGATGCTAATGTGAACCTTAGGGGTTTATGTTAGCAAAAAAAAAGGACCCAAAACTCAACCCTAAGAGGGTACAAACTAATTACTTGGAAGCATGACCTATGCACAAAATAAACACCTAAAGTATTCACAACTAAAAGATCCATAAGTAGCCCTAATATCTTTAAGTGTTGTTTAGTGCTTATAATGTCAAAACTTTAAAGGTGTGGAGTCATGTGACTTATAGACTCGATGTTGTAATTCTACTATAAGAGTTGTTCGAGCATAATAATATACGCATTAACTAACTCTTAGTAGATTTACCACTAAATCTTGGATGGATGTATCCATAAGACCCCTGACATGTGTTTTGGGCTAACCTTGTTTTCTTGGCTTGATTAAGTGCTTGTAAGATTTCTCTCATCCTTTGAGATGCTTTTAGAGCTTGTGGAGAGCTTAAGTTTCCAATTTGAGCTTGTTTGGATGATGTTTGTGCTTGTTTTGCGTCAAATTGCAAATTACCCAAGTTGAGGGGTTATCTTGCAATTTGTCACATGTTGAGCTTTCCCTCAGTGCTTTAGCATCATGAAATAGATAATGATGCTATGGGGATTCTTTTTGGACCTTGGATGATGAGGTGGCATCTTGTGGTGATGCTTGGGTTTCTAGGGCTTGCTTGGTGTCAACTTTGATGTGCTTTGTTGAGTGTCACGACCCTTGTCTCGACCTTAATGGGTGTCTTGGATGCGTCTCGACTGATACACATACCTTGTCTTGGTTTTGTCTCGACCTTGATGGTCTTGGTGGAGTTGGGTTGAGACAATGGTCTTCTTGAGGTGTGTCTCGACTTGGATGTTTTGGTGACCCTTTATCTCGACCCATACTTGTGCCTTGAGGTTATTTCGACCCCCTTGATGTGTCTTGACCAAAACCAATGTGTTGGTAATCTAAGTGGTCGAAACCCAACATTAGTTGTGTCACCATCTCGTGCATGCATGCATATAGTGGTTGCATGTTGGTTCCTTTTGTGGACAAGTGTCCCTTTGGTGCCTTTAGGTGTTGACACATCATCTCCACCTTACTTCCCTCCTCCTTCATGTATATAACCCATATCCTCTTCAAGGATGCATTCTTTTCAACCCTCCTTCTTCCTCCCTCTCTTGTGGCGACCTTGAAGATTTGTGGAGCTAAGGAGTGCTGATCTATTTTCTTTGGGTGGCCGATCAACCTTCCCTTGGTGCTTGTGGTGACTTTTGCATCATATTTAACCTTGATAAGTGTTTGCATTTCTTTGGTGGCATTTTACTTTGATATTTTCCCCCATATTCTTCTCTTTTCTCAGCCATAGACCGTGGACCATCCATGGTGGTCATTTTGGAGAGAAACTCCTCATCATAAGGGCATAGACCATGCTTTGGTAAGGTGGTATCCAAGTGTGAGGAAGTTTTCTTCCCTTTTCATCCTCTTTCTTTTGGTTCGGCCTTGGGTTTCTTACCCTATTTACTTGAGCTATCTTTGACCTTGGCGTCTTCTTCTTGTTGAGTGATCTTGTGGCCGAAAGTTGAGCTTTTGGTGGAGCTTCATCATCATCCTTGGTGATCGTGATCTTGGAGTTTGTGATCCTTGGAATTGATCTCTCCTTAAGGTAGGTTATTTAACTCTCTAACTTCTTCTATTACTTACACCATAATATTTCTTTCATGCTATTGTTTTGATCTCTAAACTTTATGTTAATGTGATAGATGAGGTTATCATGATCTAAGGTTTAAGACTTTGTAGTATTCTTATGTAAATTACACTCTTTCTTAAACCCTAAATTCTTGTACCTGATTTGTTATGTGATGGTTGAGGTGATGATCATACATGCATCATGTTTCTTGGTTTTATCACCATGCATTGGTTTGGCATTTGTATTTTATTGAGGTTTTTGAGTTGGTTTTCTTAAGGTTGAAGCCTGGACTTCTTCCACATAATTGGTTCTTGAAGGTGTTTATGTTGAAGTTTGGTTTTCATGGTTTTGATGTCTATCTTGAATGGAGTGTTTCCACCTTGTTGATGGTGAACTTACTTGATGTTAACCTACTATTTTGAATTAGTCTTATCTCTATTTTGATGTTGGTTAGGTGTTGTTAGGGTATCTTGACCTTGGTGGTTGCTACACCTTGATCTTGTAGGGGTCGAGACATATGAGTTGTTCTTGGTCGAGACCTATGTTTTGCTTTTGGTCGAGATGCATGCCTTTGTTTCGGTCGTGACCCTTGGTTTTTTTCTTAGTAGAGACATGCTATTATGTGGACGAGACATGTTTCTTGATGGAGGTCGAGACACATGGTTTTATCATGATCGAGGCTCTTGATGTTTGGGTGTTGAGACGTGTTTTGGTTATGGTCGAGATGCTTGTTTTGTGCATGGTCGATACACCTACTTTTATGGTGGTCGAGACACATGTTCTTGTTGATCAAGACACCTAGTTAGTTTGAGGGCAATACAATTGGATGGTTTATGGTTGCGACACATGTTTTCTTGGGTGGTCGATACACATACATGTTACATGGTAGTAATACATGCATAACATAAAGAGATGGTTACACATGTACATGCAATAATGGTGAAACTTAATGCTATTTTGATGGTGGATTAACTTAGTTAGTGATGATGCTCTAACCCTCATGAACTCCAAGAAAGTGGGAGGTGAAATAATTAGGGTCTGGTGATTGATTTATGATGTGAAACCCTAATAGACTAAGTATGAAACCCTAACCCTAATGTTGAGAAATAAGATGTGTTTGCTTGTCTCATTTGAAGTGGTTACCACAATATGATGTTTTCTCTCTCTTCTTTATGAACTCCTAACCTTATAGGTGGAATGTATGTCATATCTTGTGTATGCTATGACGATGATCATATGACACGGGGTGCTGGAAATGATCCTTGTTGAGGCATGTTGAGATGATATTGATTAGATGGATCCCATGACCTAGTGAAGGCTTAATGCCTACTGTGAGGTGATATCCTCTAGTGATGTGATTAAGGACTTGATATCCACTACTGATGTGACGTTGATGATGGCCTTGTGAATGGTAGTGATAGGAGTATCATGTGGTGATGTGACAATTTCACACCTTATACTTTTATATCTTCTGAAGTTTCCTTATGCCCTTATCTTTGTAGAATTTGTTTAGGGTTTGTACATTGTAACTTGATTGATGCTAAACGTCACCCAATTGGCTTAACTAATCAAGTGAAACCCTAATCATGTAGCTTCCCGGTGCCATAGATCCATTCCAATGTTAGTCTTAGTACTAGATGGTGAAATGAGTAATTCCTATGGGAAACTCAGGGAACATATTTTTGAATATGCTGGGGGTGCAAGTCGAGTATCTACATGAATCCACAATTGCAGGTTCTATGAGACGGCCATGCGTGAGCTCATGATATGTGAAGGCAACATTGTAACTGCATGTGATTCCACTTTTTAGAATGACCATGTGTGAGCCTATTCTTCTAGCACCGTTACATGTACCAAGGTGGGCTAGGTGTTTATATATATGGATGGCCGTGAGCCAATCTTTCATCTTGACTATATGTCAGTGTGTTGCAGTTGACTGATATGTCATTGCGGAGTTTCTCTTGTACTAACCAAGAGTTGTTGGAGAGGTCTTGGATTTTGACTCTTCCATTGACCTTGTATGGCATCGATTTCAACTTAGTAGTGGTCAGTTGGATTTCAGTGGTATGAATCAAATACTCAGGGCAATAATAAAAGATGTAACACAGGCATGTAGTATATTTTGCATAAGGTCAAATGCAAATAACATTGGTTGAACCCTTGCCTTATCTTTGTATTGATTTCTTGAATTATAATGTGGTAAGAGAAATCAACTGTTATACATGTTCTTCATATTACTTTTTATAGATGTAATTGTTCTACTAGCCAGTGGTAAGTGCCTAGTTTATTTAATCTTCTTTATCTATTGAATACATATCATTTCGCTGAATCTGCTTAACCTGTTAAGTATGTTGTTTATCTGCATAGCTATCTGTTCTTTTAATAGACGTTGGTGGAGAGTTACATCTCTTGTTGGGACATTTGGTCTCATGCTGTGGATTTCCACATCTTTTAGGTGGTCGTGCATGAAGAGGTAGAGATCGTGCAACTGAGGAAGAGCAACAATAAGAGGAGTAGCTGATAAGGTTGGATGTCCTGCTAGTGTTTTGGTGATAGAGTCCTAGATGTCGTCCCTGTATACTTAGGTATTTGGTGGTGTTCTCGATGTGTTTTGTGGATATGTTATCGGTATGAGGTATTTGGCATGTGATCCATGTATGTAAGATATGTCATGTGTATATGTATATATGTGGACCAAGTACCTCATGTAATAGGTTGATAATGAGAATGTTAACGAACTATGATGTAAGAACCTTGTGATATAATATGTGATGTATGTGGTAGGCTTGTAGACTCCTATGTGATAAGTTTTTGCTTATGGTGCTTTAGCAAAATTGGTTCTAATTTCCTGTGTTTTCTGGTAATCTATGTGCTTAGTTATAATTCCACCCTTTGGTTTTGAGTAATCTCATTTGTGGCACATTGGGGCATCACAGTTTAGTTGGTATTAGAGATTTAGGTTTGTCGAGTCTACATGGTCCTAGGACTAGGGGTTGTGTCTATTCTAGTGTCCTCCAATATATCTTATAGTGACTTCTATTTATGTAGAAGAAGAACAAGAGTAGAAAAGATGTTTGGAGAACACAAAGAACACGTTACAGAGAGCAGTGTTGCTGCACCCGGAGGTGGTGCAAGGGACCAAGAAAGAGAAGATTAGGCACCTGAGGTACCCTCGTTTGACCCAACCATGGTAGAAAACCCTGCCTTTTAGTATTTGTTTAGATAGTTCATGGCAACGATGATGCACATGGCAAACAGAATGCCTGCACCACAACCAAGGGCATATGTTCCCAGTGTTGAATCTCCAGGCCATGGGAAGACCTTTGAGAGGGTGACACATGTTGGGGCTATGGAGTATGCTGGAACAACATATCCAATAGATGATGACCTTTGGTTTATGGAGTTGGAGAAGGCCTTAAGATCCTCAACATCCCCAAGCCAGACAAAGTGAAGCATGTTGTATACCTTTTGAATGGGTGTGCTGGCCATTGGTGGGCCATTGAGGAAGAGAAAAGGCCAGGTTTTGTGATCAATTGGGAGGAGTTTCGATGCAATTTCATCAGTCCATACTTTCTTTAGACCTATCTGGATGAGAAGACCAACCAATTTGAGCGGATCCGACTGGGATCCATGTCGATCAATTAGTATGAAGCAAACTTTATGGAGTTGTCGAAGTTCTTTCCTCACATGAATGCCACAGATAAGAAGAGGATCTAGTGTTTTGAGAAGGGACTGAGCACGAAGTTGACTACACCAGTGTAAGCTTTAGAGAAGCATGAGAAGGTTTCCATGTTTATGGAGTCGGTTAGAAGGATAGAGAGTCCAGTTGTTGACAAGCGTGAGAAGAGTGCAAAGAAGAGGCCGACGTAGTATCAGGGACAGTCGTATGGAGGTTTTAAGAAGCCTAGGTTCTCAGCACCATCAACACCGTAGAGGTCAAGTGCACAAACACAATGGTCACCAAGTAGAGGTAGAGGCCTCATTCTTCCACCAGCATTAGCTCACAATACAATGTTAGTGTGAGTGACAGGGCCGTCTAGGATGTGGTATGACAGAAAGACTTGCTACAAGTGTGGATAGAACGAGCATACAAGACCGTATTGCCCCGTGAAATATGATGAGGTGACCCAACAACTAAGGCAGAGTCAATAGGGCTCACAATGATAGCAGTACAATGGCGTTGGAGGCTGAGGACATGGACAAACATCATAGGCTGATTCTTCAGGATAAGCCAATAGAGGAAGAGGGTGACAATAGGCAACGACTATATTCTACGTCATGAATTAGCCGGAAGGAGTGGTTAACCCACGAGTAGTGACAGGTCAGATGGAGTTATTTCATTCTGATTTATCTTATTCTTGCTTTATATCTATTTTGGTTGACCCGAGTGCGATAAACTCTTTTATTACTCGAGAAGTGTTTGATAGTTTTTCTTTGCATGCTAGTCATAGATGTGATTGTCTTCACTTAGAAACCCCGTTGGTTGGTTCCACCGAGTTGCGGGAGGTGTGTCCTTCCTGTGCCCTTTCTTTTTCATGGCACAAAATTCAAGTGGATGTCATACCACTTGACATGCATGGATTTGATGTGATGGTTGGAATGGAAACCTTGAAGAAGTATCAGGTAGTGTTGGATTGTAGTTCCAAGGTGGTGACAGTCGTAGATGGTGATACTATGTGGATCTTCCAAGGATATAGGAAGATTCTCTTGACATGTCTAGTGTCAGTGATGGTGGCTGAGAAGTTGATGAGACAGGTATGTGAAGCATTCTTGGCACATGTGGTGGATACTAAGGTGAGGAGTCCTAGCATTCAGGAGTTGCCAGTGGTTCGTGAGTTTGAGGATGGTTTTACATATGAGTTCTCCAGTGTTCCCCCACCCCGAGAGATTAACTTTGAGATAAATCTAGTCTCAAGTACACAGTTGATAACTCAGACACCGTACAGGGTGGCTCCAACTGAGATGGCAAACTTGAAGAAACAATCACAAGAGCTACTTGAGAAGTGTTTCTTCAGACCGAGCACGTCTCCATGGGGTGCTCCCGTGTTATTTGTGAAGAAGAAAGATGGATCCATGAGGCTATGGATTACAGATTGATGAATAAGATGACAATAAAGAATAAGTATCCTTGCCGAGGATAGATGGCCTGTTTGATCAGTTGCGTGGCTCCATAGTGTTCTCAAAGATAGACCTGAGATCGGGCTATCACCAGTTGTAGATCAAGAAGGATGACATACCTAAGTCAGCCTTTAGGACTCAGTATGGTCAGTATGAGTTCATGGTTATTCCATTTGGGTTAACCAATGCACTGACATCGTTCATGGACTTGATGAACAGGGTGTTTTGTCCATTTCTTGATCTGTTCATGGTGGTGTTTATAGATGATATCCTTATATACTCCAGAGACAGTCATCAACATGAACAACATCTTCATCAGGCATTGTCCGTGTTGAGACAACATCAATTGTATGCCAAATTCAACAAGTGTGAGTTTCGGCTAAAGGAGGTGTCTTTCCTAGGACACAAGATATCTACTGAGGGTGTTCATGTTGAACCCAAGAAGGTTGAATCTATGTTGGAGTGGGAACAACTACAAAAGCTGACAGAAGTGCGTAGTTGTCTGGGTTTGGCAGGATATTACAAGAGGTTCATTAAGAACTTCAGCTGATTGGCATTACCCCTAATGAAGTTGATGAAGAAAGATGTGCCTTTTTCTAGAATGACAAGTGTTAGTGTGCCTTTTAGTTGTTGAAGGAGAAGTTGACAAGTGCACCGGTGCTAGTTTTTCCTGAGCAGGGGAAAAGATGCATAATGTTTTGTGAAGCATCAAAGAAGGGTTTGGGTTGTGTGCTGATATAGGATAAGAATGTGATCTTTTTTGCACCGCGATAGTTAAAGGAGCATGAGGAGAAATACCCAAATCATGATATGGAGTTATCTACATTGGTTCATGCCTTGAAGATTTGGAGACACTTCCTTTATAGTGAGAAGTGTTAGCTCTTCATAGATCATAAGAACTTGAAGTATATCTTTTCCCAATAGGAGCTGAACATGAGGCAACAACCCTGGATGGAGTTAATCAAAGACTATGACTGCACTATTAGTTACCATCCAGGGAATGCTAATGTCATGGAAGATGCGTTGATCCAGAAGTCCTCTTCGTCATCATCTATGGAGAAAGAACAATTGTGTTCCTTGGTGTTCTATAAGAGAGACATGGTGGTCTCCTTACGTTAGATGAATGTGAAGCTAGATGTGTCTATGGTAGAAGGTTTGTTGGCACAGTTGTAGGTGAAGACGACATTGCGACAACAGATCAGAGAGGCACATCAAAAAGATCCTGTGATACATAAGATATGATCAGAGTTTCACAGAGAGAAGCATGATGGCTTTGAGGAGTCAAATGATGGAACAATGTGTTACCACAACAGAGTTGTGGTTCCTTATGTTGACAATATGAGGAAGATGTTTCTAGAAGAGGCTCACTCTTTGATGTACGCTATGCACCCAGGTAGCACCAAAGTGTACCATAACCTTAAATATATGTATTGGTGGCCTGGCTTGAAGCATGATGTGAATGAGTTCGTTGCAAAGCGTGTAATATGTCAGCATGTCAAGGTAGATCATCAAAAGCCTATAGGGACGTTGCAACCTTTGCCTATACCACAATGGAAATGAGATCATGTTATGATGGACTTTGTGGTTGGTCTTCCTAGGACAACCAAAGGTCATGATTCCATTTGGGTGGTCATTGACAGGTCGACCAAGTCAGCATACTTCCTTCCTATGAAGACAACATATACAACAAAGAAGCTCACTCAAATATATTTTGTTGAGATCATCCGCTTGCATGGTGTCCCACTTACTACCATGTCAGATAGGTGTCCTTAGTTTAGAAGTCACTTTTGGGAGCATCTGCACACATCTTTGGGTATGTAATTAAATTTTATTACTGATTTGGGTATGCAATTAAATTTGAATATGAGTGGGTGCCCGAAAAATGCCCCCACTGTGGCAACTTTGGCCATGACAAACCCCTCTGTGCTTTGAGAGGTCAACCCACTCAAGATGCGGAACAACCACAACCTGTCCCACAGAATGTCAATGAGAACTCTATAGCAGCCGTCAGTACCGATGTGGAGAAGCAAGTTGACCAGTGTTCTCCAGAGAAGCCGACTGAATCTGATGGTTTTGAGAGACAAAAAAAATAGCAAGCCCAAATAGAAGGAGGAAGACAAGAGGTCAGAGTGCTTCGAGTCTGGAACCCCAAAACAACTCCAATAATAATAGGTTTTAAAACCTTGAAAAAGAACAAACCAATGTGGAAGCTGTGTTTGGCGGCAAGCCAACCCATGATTCCAATGGTTGAACATCCTATTATAACAACTTGGAACACCGGTGGCTTGTCAAGCTAGGACGAGCAGGGTGTGGTCCAAGCTGAACTAATGAGAGAAAAAACTGACATTGCCATCCTCACAGAAGTCAATATTAGAAGAAGAAAGATTGGAAGAACTATGAAGCGTACTTGGCCAAACACGAGCTGGATTGATAACTCTAGAGTCTGTAGAAAGATCAAGATTTTAGTTCTTTGGGAGAAGTAGGACTACTGCATAACTATGATAAAAGAGACAAGACAACTCGTTCACTTTACCATTGCTTATGATGATGTTAAACTGGAAGTTACCTCTGTCTATGCAGAAAATGAAGACGCAAAGAGGGAAGATCTCTGGTCTGAGCTGAAAGAGATCGGCACAAATATTAAAGCTCCATGGATTGTCATTGGAGACTTTAATACAGTGAGGAGGGTAGAGGAAAGAGCTGGTAGAAGTGCTCCATCAGGTAAATCGATGAGGGACTTCAATGATGCCATTCAGGCCACTGAGCTTCTAGAGATAGAGGCCAAGGGCCCTTTTTTC
Organism: Alisma plantago-aquatica; assembly: GCA_963693085.1. Lineage (NCBI taxonomy): Eukaryota > Viridiplantae > Streptophyta > Magnoliopsida > Alismatales > Alismataceae > Alisma > Alisma plantago-aquatica. The sequence continues at coordinate 1,758,395,407 of OY856409.1, forward strand.
ACATGGAGCAACCAGCAATCAGGGATGAACAACGCTAGAAGCAAAATTGATAGAGCATTGTGCTCACTACATTTCTTTGATTCTTTCATGAGCATGTGGCTTGAAACCATGCCCACCATCTACATCGACCATTATGCACTTGTGCTCCACACGGGTGAGGAGAAGGAGAAAACAAAGTATCCCACAAGATTTTTCAATGTGTGGGCCTCTCTTCCAGGCTACTCAAAAATAGTCTCAAAGGCATGGAACACCATGGTTACTGGTACCCCACTTTACAAATTGAGTCAGAAGGTCTAACTAACAAAAAGGCACCTCCAAACTTGGAACTGGGAATAACTAGGCGATCTCAATGATTCTGCTACAAACAAAGTGAAAGATGCATTACATGCTCAAGATGCTTCTGACAAAGACCCTACAAATACCTTGTTGTGGGATATAGATAAAAGTAAAAAGGATGACACTCTAAAGGCTAAGTATCTAGAGGAATCCATTATTAGACAGAAATCCCACATCTTCTGGTTAAAAAATGGTGATTCTAATACTAAATTCTTCTATGCGTCTATGAGAACTAGAAGACATAGAAACCCGATTAAAATGGTGGAACAGGATGGAAATATGCTCAGAAGCGAGTCTGACATCACCAATCCCTTTATCCATCATTATGATAAAATCTTCAACTCGAGGAGAGCTGAATCTGACATCTACAACTGGCAGGGACTTCCTAAATTGTCAGCTGCACAAAGTCAAGAAATATGTTCCTTGGTTACGGATGAAGAAATCTATGACATAGTAAAAAATGCAGATGATGATAAGGCTCCTGGCCCAGATGGCATGAATGCTCACTTCTTCAAGTCCTCCTGGGACACAGTTAAAGAGGACTTCTGCAAATCAATCAAAGACTTCTTCTTGAAGGGGAGAATGCAGAAAAAATTGAACAAGACATATATAGCTCTGATTCCTAAAATTAAACAACCTCAAAAAGTGGGTGATTGGAGGTCGATTTCTCTATGTAACTTCGCATATAAAGTGATATCCAAGATCATGGCAAATCGTCTAAGGAATATTCTCCCTACTCTTATAAGCTCAAATCAATGTGCTTTTGTCAGAGGTCGAAGAATTTCAGATGCTATTCTACTGACAAATAAACTTGTCCATGATTTTGACAAAGCCAATACTAAGAAAAAGTTGTGCTTCAAGGCTGACTTAAGTAAAGCATACGACTCCATTGATAGAAGCTATATCCTCCATATTATGATGGGAATGGGTTTTACCCCTTGCTGGATCCATTGGGTGGCAGAAAGTATGAATAAAGCCTCTTTTCAAATTCTATAAATGGGGTTCCATCTGAGGTCATCTAGGATACTAGCGGTATTCTTCAGGGAGATCCACTAGCTCCATACTTATTTGTCATAGGGATGCAAGGTTTCACCTCTATTATAAACGATGTTGTGAAGAATAAGGAGATTTATCCTCTTATTTCTGGAAATGTTGAGGTTTCACATCTCATCTTCGTGGATGATTTATTGATTTTTACTGAAGTAGATGAACATAATGCAAAAAGCATCATGCTTTGTATGGAAAGGTTCAACGAAGTCTCGGGCTTGAAGTTGAATCCTACAAAAAGCCAACTGTTCCTCAGCAATTCGGCTCCAAATAACCTTAGCACTGTATTGGGTGTCAAGGTTGAGAAATTTCCAGTTAGATACCTTGGAGTCCCTCTCTTTGTAGGTAGACTCTCCAGGACAATGTGCACTCCCCTCATTAATAAGGTTAAAACCAAGTTGGAATCTTGGAAGATAAAGCTTCTGTCAATGGCAGGTAGGCTTGAACTCATCATATCCACTTTGTCTACTTACCACCTATTTTGGACGGGTGTCTTTCCTATTCCAAAATCTACCATGGATGAGATTGAGGCCCTGTGTAGAAACTTTCTATGGGGCAATAAAGAGGAAGCTAAACATGTCCATACTGTTGCTTGGGACATAATTTGTAGACCGAAAAGAGAGGCTGGTCTTGGCATTTGTAAAGTGGAAGACTGGAATACACCATGTATGATGAGGCTGTTGTGGGACATTGCAAACAATAAAAACACCCTATGGATCCGGTGGGTCATAGCAAGTACCTATCCAAGGATACTCTATGGTCCTGCCCACCTAGACAAGGACACAACTGGTTATGGAGGTCGCTTCTGAAATACAGAGATAAAGTCCTACCTCTAGTGCGTTTCACCATTGGAGATGGGACTTCCATATCGATGTGGAAAGACCCTTGGGTCAAAGGAAGTTTTCTATCTCAGCAGCTGAACCCTTCCTTAGCTATGAGATCTAAACTTTCAAACAATGCAAGGCTAAGTAATATTATTTCTGATAGGCAGTGGAATATCCCCAAGGTTAGAGGAGTGGATGCCCTTGCCAACATCTGTAATGAAATTCCCCTAAACCTGGGTGAAGACTATTGTCACTTTATAGATATGAAAGAGTTTAAGCTGAAAGAGGCTTGGCATCTTTGCAGGATGGCGCATGAAGAAGTGGACTGGGCATCTTGGCTATGGAGAAGCAAAGCACCTCCAAGAATGAAGGTTAGCTGCTGGAAGCTACTCCATGGTAATTTGGTTATTGAAGTTTATCTGTAAAATAGAGGCTTCTCTCTAGCCTCTCGATGCATCCTGTGTAAGGAGTGCAGTGAAACCACACAGCATGTTCTCTGGACTTGCAACATCTCTGCGGAGATTTGACACAAAGTGAGCTGCCGCATTGCCTCAACCCCAAAGAAACGAGAAGACCTGCTACTCAATACTGGAAGAAAAGTGAAGCTGCTTGTCATCCTCTCTTTACACCACATATGACACCAAAGAAATATCTCTATTTTTGAGAATGATGAACCATCCACTAATGGTGTATGGAGACACATTCAAAGTGATTTTTTTAGCTTGCATAGTTAGCTTTGCATGCTGTACAGTTAGCTTTTCTTGCTGCATAGATAGCTACCTGGGGCATCCATAGGCTCCATTTACTTGTACATGAAAATTTTTGAATGAAATGTAGAGTCCCACGCTTACTGATAAAAAAACAAACAGATGGTCAGTCTGAGAGAACCATATAGACCTTGGAGGATTTGTTGAGAGCTTGTGCCTTATAATTTTTAGGCATTTGGGACATCCACCTCAGTCTGATAGAGTTTTCTTATAATAATAGTTATTAGAGGAGCATCAACATGGTACCTTATGACGCGTTATACGGGAGGCATTGCATATCTATGTTGTTTTGGTATGACATAGGTTAATACCAACTTCTGCGTCCTGAGCTTGTGCAACAGATGACAAAGAAGATCAAAATGATTCAATAGCAATTGAATGCAGACCAGGACAAACATAAGTTGTATGCAGATAATTGGCATAGATCTTTGGAGTTCCAAGTAGGGGACATAGTGTATCTCAAAGTATCTCCATGGAAGGGTGTCTTGAGGTTTGGAAAGAAGGATAAGTTGGCTCCCAAGTATATGTGACCTTACCCTGTGGTGGCACATGTTGAGAAGGTGGCCTATAAGTTGGATTTTCCACCAGAGTTGCACATGTTGCATCTGGTGTTCCATTTGTCCATGTTGAGGAAGTGCCACCCCAATACCGAGTTTGTTTTGTAGCCAATGGAGGTTGAGCTTGATGAAGACATATCTTATGCGGAAGGCCCTGTGATGATCCTAGAAAGAAGGATAAAAAAGTTGAAGGACATAGTGTTGGTGAAGATTCTATGCAATCACCGTGGCATTGAGGAATCCACGTGGGAGCTTTAGGAAGAGATGTGTAGGAAGTAACCATCTCTTTTTGCTTAGGATTTTAGAGGTGAAATCCTTGTTAGGGGTTTATGGCTTGTACAACCCCTGATCTATGTTTTGGGCTAAACCTATTTTATTAGCTTGATTAAGTTCTTAGAACCTTTCTCTCATCCTTTCAGATGCTTTAAGAGCGCGTGGAGTGCTAAAGTTTCCAATTTGAGCTTGTTTGGATGATGTTTGTGCTTGTTTTGGGTCAAGTTGCAAATTACTCAAGTTGAGGGGTTATATTGAAATTTGTCACAAGTTGAGTGTGCCCTTAGTGGCTTAGCATCATGAGAGAGAGAATGATGCTATGGGGTGCCTTGTTGGACCTTGTTTGATGAGGTGACAGCTTGTGCTGATGCTTGGGTTTCTAGGGCTTGCTTGGTGTCGACCTTGATGTGCTTTGTTGAGTGTCACGAACCTCGTCTCACCTTGATGGGTGTCTTGGGTGTGTCTTGACTGAGACACCTACCTTGTCTTGGTTTTGTCTCGACCATGATGGTCTTGGTGGAGTTGGGCCAAGACAGTGGTCTTCTTGAGGTGTGTCTCGACCTGGATGTTTTGGTGACCCTTTGTCTCGACCCAGACTTGTGCCTTGAGGTTGTTTTGACCCCATTGATGTGTCTCGAACGAAACCAATGTGTCAGGGAGCTAAGTGATTGAGACCCAAAATTGGTTGTATCACCATCTCGTGCATGGATGCGTGCATATAGTGGTTGCATGTTGGTTCCTTTTATTGACAAGTGTCCCTTTGGTGCCTTTAGGTGTTGACATATCATCTCCACCTTACTTCCCTCCTCCTTCATGTATATAACCCATATCCTCTTCAAGGATGCATTCTTTTCGGCCCTCCTTCCTCCCTCTCTTGTGGAGACCTTGAAGCTTTGTGGAGCTAAGGAGTGCTGATCTATTTTCTTTGGGTGGCTGATCAACCTTCCCTTGGTGCTTGTGGTGACTTTTCGATCATCTTCAACCTTGATAAGTGTTTTCCTTTCTTAAGGCGCATATAAATCTAAATCAAATTCCTTTAACCATGAATGGGAATTTATTCCTTCTTAATCTTGGTTTCATGTACCTTAATCATAATTCATAACGTTAATGTGATTTTTACATTTAGACTTAAATAATAGCAATCAACATTCAATAATCATATACTTGAAGAAAACATGCATTGGTCATGACTATAACATTAAGTGCTTAACATAAATCATAAACATTCAATAAACCAATTATTATCTATGCCAAGGTCATGGCCTACTTACCTTGAGCTAAAGCACCTAAGTTAAACCTCGTTTGACTGATTGGATTCCCTCAAACACCTGAAATTAGCATGCATATCCTTTATCATACATCTTTACACCCTAATTCGTTCATATATAAATTGAGATGTGAAAACGGAGAAATCAGTCGATAAAAATCATAAAATCAGATTCCTCATTGAAAAACTTTCCAAAACATATTTTTGCTCATTTTTCTGATAAGGCCAATCATCACAACTCCTCCTCGATGTCATGGGTTTGTTGCCACTACTACCTTTCACCTAAATTGATGTGGTGACCCACGAGGTGAGACCCATGCACCAACGAGAGATATAACTCTGAATAATGCTTATTGATTACAACAGGTTAAGAAGTTTAAGAATGTTAAGCATGTTAAATAGATAGACACAACTAAAGGCATGATTAACATGGTATGTAAGAGAATAGATAAAACTATCATCATAAGTCTGAATAACATCATAACATAACTAAGATAATCAACATGGCTAACACTATATGCATAGCTAACATCATAAGCAGTCTAGAATCATAAGCATAGCTAACATCATAAGCAAGTCTATCAACACAACATATCTAACATCATAAGCAAGTCTAGCAGCATAGCATATATTATCAACATAAACCTAACCAACAGTATCAGTATATCTAACAACATGAGCAAGACTACTTTCTCTTATTGCACTATACATCATTTATATGTGAAAAGAACAAACAAGGGTTATCATCCAATATGAAGCATTGTGTATAACCTAAGAAGATATGCTACACAACTCTATTACATCTTTTATTAAGCCCTAGGGAGTTTGAATCATTCCAATCAAAGTCCAACTGACAACTACAAAGCACTATTTAGTTCCGTATAAGATCTAGGAGAGCCGGTATCCTAAAATCTCTCCCTCTCGGCTAGTACGAGTCAAAATGCAGTGACATATCAGTCAAAATGCCTAAACTGACATATAGTCAAGCTTCTAACACCTAGTCCACCCTTGTTACAGGTCACATCACTAGTAACTGGGATATTCAAAACCCTATCATCCGAGGTACAACCGCAGATGTCCTCAATCACATCACATGTACAAATATCCAAGATACGACCGCAACTGTTCTCCTACCAAGGTATGACACAACCATCTTCCAAACCTTTGAATCATATCGTCAAGAACACACAGTCACATGCACCCACACATACTTGATTCTTATGTATGAAAATCTGAGCTTCCCTTAGGAATACTCATTTCCCGATCCAACAAGTCCTGACACTAGAATGGTTCTACGACACAGAGCACTACATGATTAGGGTTTCACTTGATTAGTTATTACCAATTGGGTGAATTAAGGCTACATCAAACAAGTGGACATAAAAACCCTAATTCATTCTAGAAAGCATATATATATAACAAATCCAAAATATATAAAATGTATGACACATATTCCTCATCTCAATATCACAATATACAAGTTCATTGACATTAATGAGACTATACTTGTCATCACAACATCACAAGATGTAAATCCTTATCACATTATTATAGGGTTCTAACCCTTGTCACATCATGAAGAGGATTACACCTCCATAACAGCTCAAGATATACCCAACATGCATTAAGACCATCACATCATTTCCTACATGATCATCATTATCTTTCAACACCATGAAGAAGGTTCAACTTACACAATCATGTTGGTGATACACAAGTGTATCATAAGAAAGTATCAAATATATGGATATGATAATGACTAGTTAACATATTAGGGTTACAAAAAACATTAGATAGAATATTCTTTCATCTTATCATGCAAGGAATCTAAGTATGAATAATCATTGTGCCTTAATTGCATCAAGTTAGGTTCACAATATAGGCAGAATGATATTACAAATCATGACCTCAAACTAAGGCATAGGTTCATATATTTAGGTCAAAGTGCATCCTTCACCTGCAACATCCCCATCGGATCATGGATGTACATAAGATAAAGCTTTACGATCGAATCCCATACTATACTCAAGTATGAACTCATACATAACACAAGGTCTAATCATCAAACTATAGCATTAAAACAAAACCATAAAAACTTGGGGTTCATTAACCATCGATTCACATAGATGCAAAACCATTAGAGGTTAGATAGGCAAGACCATCTGAGTGTATTTATTGTGAGGGAAAAGGTCATACCACAAACTCACTAAATCATCGATTCCAAAACATTTGATCAGGTGCAACCAACACAAACCATCAAATCATAAACAACTCATAAAACTATTGGGTTCAAGGCAAACAAAACCATTAAATCATATGCATTAATCACCACCATTGGATCATGATAAATCATAGGACTATACACCTGAAGTAACATATTTTTCTAACTTCAAAAGCACCATCGGTTGTGGACTCTAGGTTCAACATCAGTTGTGGACACCATCAAAGCCATCATATGCTGATATAGGGAGACCATCATTTTTGGACTAACCAGTGGGACTATCAACCATAGAACAAGGCTCACCATCGAATGTTGCAGATAGTGAGACCATTTTTTGAGAACCATCAACCAAAGGACTAGTGACACCATCGAGTCTTGGCCAAGTGAAGCCATCGAGTCTTGATCTAGTGAAGCCATTGGTTGACAACACTAGGTGGAAGACAAATCGGTAAAACCATCATTTGAAACCACAAGGTGTGAGTATCAAAACCATCTTTTATAGGGGAACAAAGCCATCAGTTGTGAGGGAAGTAAATTTCCATCATTTTAAGCACAAAACAAGATCCAAAACAACAACTAAGTAATCCATCATCGGTTGACACAAAGAACTACAAGAAAGCCATCGTTTGACACCCTAAGGAAACCCTAGAGTCAAGGAGCAAAACTATCGACTTGAACCACATGAGGAAGAACTAAAACCATAATTTTCAAGCATAAGAAGCTCCAAAATAGAAGATAAGTTCAATCCATCATTTATTACAAGAAGGTCAAATAAAATAGCACCTAGAACCAAAACATCGTATTGCAACGCAAGGAGGGAAAATCAACCCCAAACCCCAAGAAAGAACCATCGTTTGAGTGAGAAAACCCATCATTTTCCATATACATGCAAGGTCCAGACCTTATACTACAAAGGGGGATTGTGCTAAAGGTTTAGGGTTCATCCATGAAGATGAACTACTCAAGAATCATTACATAAGCTCAAACCTTAGGCAAATATAGTATCTTTTTACTTACAACTTCATTTTTAAGTAAGATCTGGTACATGCAAGCAATGAGTAAGCAATAAACATGAAGGAAGTTATATAAATCGAATCTAGGATGAAGATGAAGCTCCAAATAGCTCGAGAAAGAAGGTAGAAACCATATCTTGAGCACTCCACTTGGCCAAGCCAGCTCCTTTTCCAAAAAGGAAGCAAACCATAGGTCAAGGAAGCAAGAAAAAGGTGTTCTTAAAGCTCTAGCACAAGCTCCACCATGGATCCAACCAAGAAGGAGAGAGAAGAAGGTAGGACATAAAGGAAAATGAAGGAAAGGAGGGAAATAATACTTACTTAGGTAAAGAACAAGATAAGGAAGCTCCACAAGCACAAAGAGAGGATAGATTTGAACCCTAAGTGTACATGCAAGGTAGATCGGCCAAGCTTCTCCTACCTTGGATCCTTCTCCTCCACCACACAAGGGGGACGATATCCAATTAGAAAGGAAGAAGAAATAGAGAGATAGGCGTGTAAAGAACTCATTTGCATGCAAGGGGGAAGGTATATAAGGCTATGGATGAGAGAGAAGAGAAGGGTAAGGTGTGTAGACAAGTTTGGAAAATGTCCATGGTCAAAAACGTCCCTTCCATGCAAACCAGAAGGTCCATCAGTTGTGGGAGTCAGGAGGACCATCAAATCTTTACTCCTAGGTCAGCCATAGACCTCCAATAGCATGGTGACCATTGGATCTTGACCCCTCACTACTACAGAACCTACCTTTAGTGTCAGTTTCTAAGCGACACCTATGTGGGCGACACTAAAAGCTCACCCATTACGCGTCGGTTCCAAAACCGACGCCCAAACTCTTCGCGCGCCACCGAAATCATGCCTATTTCCTGTGGCGCGAAGGTATAGGCGTCGGTTATTAGATAAGAAACCGACACCATATACCTTCACACCACAGAAAGGGCGCCATCTTGGCCACTATCAGCGTCGGTTATTAGGTAATAAACCGACGCCATATCCACTATCAGTGTCGGTTATTAGGTAATAAACCGACGCCATATACCTTCACGCCACAGAAAGGGCACCATCTTGGCCACTATCAGCGTCGGTTATTAGGTAATAAACCGATGCCATATACCTTCGCGCCACAGGAAACATGCACCGGTTATTTATATAAAACCGACACTATAACTTTGTGTGTCGGTGTTATACAAATAACCGACGCCTATTGTTTTTTTTTTTTTCTGTCAGTCTGCAGACCTGCTGTGGCTGGTCGCAGGATGAGAAACCTACAATTAACTGCAGGTTTTACGACATCCATTGATATCAGCCAACAACAGGGCACAAACCTACAAATTTAACAACAAAAATATTCACACATGCATTTAGTAATACAACCTGCAGTTCCATTTTATTTTCACACATTTAGAAACATTCATGTAGCTAGAAATCTGTAGTTCCATTCATTCACATTCACACATGTAGAAACATTCATATAGCAATCAACACTTTCATTAATTTTCACTCAGACACATGTAGAAACATCCAGACATGTAGAAACATTCACACATATATTATAATTCAGAAATTCATTTACAAAATATCATTCTTTAGTCATTATTCACTATCAACATCCCAATTATATTGTAAAACCCCCACTATTTGTATGGCTGTTGCCCATTCTTCTCTTACTTCATTTAATTCTCCCATCATATAGGGAGCTTTCTTGGTGTAGCACCATCATCTGTTTAGCACCTCTCTTGGTGAACCATAGATCCAAGGAGCTTCAAGAGGGAAAACCATCAACCCTCACACCTCTAGAGACCACCATAGGATTACAACACACAGGAAATCCATTTGGATCCCAACTCACAAGAAGAACTGCCAATTTCTAGCACTCGAGGTAGCCCATCCATGAGAGGAAACCCTAACATCAACCCTAGGTGGATGCCACCACAAAAACTAAGGTGAAATAAGGAACCCCATGATAGAAATAGTTCAAGCATGATAAAAAAACATTTAGGACACAAAGCATGTGATAAATTACAAGAATAACCCTAGAAATGGGTAAATTGCATAAAAGCCCAAAACAAGCATATATATGCATGACTTGCTCAAATAGTGTCCAAACTAGACCAAACTCGAAACTCAGATTTGTCACATGATATAAAAGGATATATTAGGGTTATATTAAGGTTTTAAGCATCCAGTCCAAGTAAGCAAATATGTTCAACCAAAAAGCAAGGTTAGGGGTCTTAAAACCATAAACCCCTAATAGAGATTTTGTCCTCAATATCCAAGGCAAACAAAGATGGGTACCTCGTATGCACCTCATACACTAACCTGCACATGGTTACTTCCATCCCATGGTGATATCACAAAACTTTCATAAAAGTCATGTTCTTCTTCCTTCCTATATGAGTCATCTTGGGTCAACATAGAAACCTCAACATAAGAAACGTCCTCAACCAACTCCTCTTCCATTGTCTGTATCACTTGTCTTGTACCAATGAGATACCTCCCCAATCATGGAACATAGAAACTAATGTCTAAACTATGCCGCTATGGTATCAACCCTAACTTGGAACTCTAGCTGCCTATCTTGAATTGTTTCCATCTGGTGCTGAATCACTATGTCCTTCACTGTGATCTGTCGTATCAAAACATGTTCAGAAGAGATTACTTTACCTGTCCCTTACCAAACAAGGAGTTCCCTATATCTCCTCCCATAAGAAACTTGACAAGTAGTCATGTCTATGCTTGTTTGGTGGTTGTTGTAGTAAGCAACTCAACCAATCAGGTGGACATCCTTTATCTGCCAAGAACTTGTAGGACATATGTTCTTATAAGATTCTACTAACACTATCTCACTCAAATCATGAACACCTAGAACCATTTTCCTGTTGTAAAATCATACATTGTCCCATCATCTAGCTCATTGATGCCATCGTGCTTGCTCTATGCAACTCTGATCTGATGTCTTATACTATGGTATCATCCATCTATACTCCTCTATCCTGTTGTAGCAACGTTGGTTTGACATGTAGCTATGTCCACAATTCCTCCATCTGATATACTTCCAACTTTACATCCTCTTACTAAAGTGATTCTAGCATGTCTTGTTTCATGATGCATCAAAGAGCATATCTATGTCTTGTCTGTAATCACTGATGAAGATGAATTCCTATGTGTGCATCAAATTCCACATTGTCTTCATCCTTCTTACATTGTCATGAAGCAAAAAGGAATCATTCTGTTATCCTATATCGACACATATCCTAAACTATTCTTCAAAGCATTATAGAAGATGATGTATGCTTCCCTTTTGTTCTGGAAACACTATCACTAGAACACTTGTCAACTTTTCCTTCAGCATCTAGAATGAATGCTGTCACCAACACTGAAGTATGCTATTCCATACAAAAAGGAACACCTTTCCTGATCAACCTTGTTAAGGGTAAAATGCCAACAATGATGTAAAGAATGGACTTCTTGTAGTGTCCTTGTAGGATTAAGAAGCTTCAGATCTCAATCGGTGTCTGGGGTTACTCCCACTCTAGAACTATCTTCACCTTCCTTGGATTCACACAACATGCTTAGCAAATATATCATAACCATGAGAATATGCTTTAGTCAATCCCGAACTCAGTCTTGTTGAACTTGACAGACAATTATTATTGTTTCAACAATCCTAGGGCTTAGTGAAGATGTTGTCCATGCTATTGACCATCTCAGAAGGACATTGAGAGGTTATCAACGAAACTTTCCACAACCCATAAGGACACAACATGATAACTCTATTCATCAAGTCCATAAACGTCGTTGATTCATTAGTTAGTCTAAATAGCACAACCATGAACTCATTGTGACCATACAACTTATGTCATCCACCCCAACCTCAGGTCTATATGAAGGAACACTATAGCACCTATCGAATGATCAACAAACCATCTATCCATGACAGTGGTTACTCATTCCTTGATGTGACCTTATCTAATTGTCGGTATACCGTGCAAAACATCACATAATCACACTTCTTCTTTCCAATCAACACTTGAAGGATCTCCACATCAAACTCTCTCCTTCTAAGGGAAAAGTAACTTCGGGAAGCTCATCTAACAACCATCTTCAACTCATAGACTGTCGGTACACCCAGGATACTAGGACTCATCACCTTAGTATCCATTACATGTGCCGAGGAGAATCACACCCAATATCATCAACTTTTCTGTCATCATAACCCACTCAAAACATATTTAAAGAATCTTCCTAGCTCTTGGAAGGCTCAAAAGCATTCCCATCACAAAACATCTTGATATTAGAAACATAGCCTAAGCAGCCATGTGTTATCTCAAGATATCCACATTTTAGGATCATAGTGAATCCACGAGCATCAAGTGGCATAAGATACATTTGAAAGATGCACCCCAGAAAGAAAGAACAAAAAGGAAATCACACTTCCCTCAGTACAACAACAATGTCAATAGGTTTCTAGCAAGGGGTTATTGATTCTATCTTCATCATGGGAGTTACAAATTTTATGTATCATTTTACCTTTTTCATTTGGGTTCCTTGCCATCAACATAGGAATTATTAAGATCATCACATCTCACTGCTCTTTCTCATTAATTGTTTATTATTCTTGTGTATATCCTCTCACATTATCATGTTTTTCAATCACTTATCAAGAGGTAGCTCATACTATTTCACATTTTCTTCATTTAGCATGGATCATCTCCCTTTAATCTTTTCCATGTGTCATGATAATTTAATTTTAACACCTCCTTACTCATATGAATTGGTATGAGATTAGCTCAGGTTTCACTTTATCCATTTGTCATTGTTCTTATTACTCTTCTGATATCACTCTTATCTTCGGGGTTCTCTTCTTCTTACATGAATTTTATACCTTGAATCATTCTATTACCACATATTTATCTCTATTTTACTTACAACTTTTGGAACTCCTCCTTAGCATATTTGTATTTAGATTTAGGTTTTATGGTGTCGTATCTTTCTCTTTAGTTACCAAACATTCAAGTTTTGATAGGTTACGATATGATTCTCATACTTCTTTAGAGTAAGATTAAGATATTTTCACTATGATTTCTTAATTATTATGCTCTTTAAATTGTTTCAAATTAACTACTAGATCTGAGTAATCAGAAAGATAACAATCTAAGAGTCCCACACTTATTTTCTTCAATAATTGAATACCTAGCTAGGGCATCCAAGTAATAAGTTTAGGCAATATGCATTATGTTTACATGTCAAGTTTCTAACTTAGTCGTTATCCTAGTCCTACATACCAGTGTCCCTATAGACTCAGCGAACCTAAACCTCTAATACCAATTTGTGAGAACCCATCACACTAAATGAGATTACTCAAATCTCAAAACATGATAAATCATTAATTAACCACATAGTAGAAAAAGAGGATAACTAAAACCAATTAAATCTTCCAAACATGTCCAAGAACGTTTGCATAAAAGCCCAACATCTTTCATATATTCATATTATGCCAAGTATCTTTTACAATTACTCCATGGCCTCAACCACAACATATACATACAGACTAACATTATCCACATGTACCACATGTACAAGCATCAAAATTCTACCAAAAGCTTGAGTCGATAGAAACATCGTATACAAACTTTCCCGCCTGGACCTAAGAGTACAAGGATGACTCTAGGACACACTAAACATCTAACAACATTCTCTAAGGCCCATCATCACAACTCTTCCTCATTGTCACCGGTTTGCCACCGCCACTACTATTCACCTAAAAAGATGTGGTGACCCACAAGGTGAGACCCATGTCCCAACGAGCTATATAACTCTCAACAACACTTATTGATTACAATAGGTTAAGTTGTCTGAGGAGATTAAGCATGTTAAATAGATAGACATAGATAAAGGCATTATTAACAAGGTACATAAAGTAACAAATAAAACTATCACCATAAGTCTGACTAACATCATAACGTAGCTAACATCATCAGTAGGGCTAACATTATATGCATAGATAACAACATAAGCAGTCTAGCAACATAAGCATAGCTAACATCATAAGCAAGTGTAGCAACATAGCATATCTAACATCATAAGAAAGTCTAGCAGCATAGCATATCTTATCAACATAAACCTAACCATAAATATCAATATATCTAACAACATGAGCAAGATTACTTTTTCTTATTGCACTATACATCATTTATATGTGAAAAGAACAGACAAGGGTTATCATCAAATGTGATGTGCAACGTATAACCCCAAGAAGATATGCTACATGACTGTATTACATCTTTTATTAAGACGTAGGCTCTTACCACTCAGAGTTCAATTGACCACTTTGAAGCACTATTCATTTCCGTACAATATCTAGGAGATCCGGTACCATAAGATCTCTCCCTCTTGGTCAATACGAGTCAAAATACAGTGATATATCAGTCAATCTACCTACAACGACATATAGTCAAGATGCTAGCACCTAGTCTGCCCTTGGGACAAGTCACGACACTAATAACTAGGGTATTCAAAACTATATCATACGAGGTCCACCTATAGATGTCTTCAATCACATTACAAGTACGAATATCAGAGATACAACCACAACCATTATCCTGCCGAGGTATAACTGCAACTATCCTCCAAACCTTAGAATCAGGATGACAAGGACACACAATCTCATGAAGCCATACATACTCAATGGTTATGTATGCGACTCCAAGCTTCCCTTTGAAATACTCATTTCACCATTCAACATGTCCTGACAATGGAATGGTTCTACGACACATGACACTACACGATTAGGGTTTCACTTGATTAGTTATTGCCAATTGGGTGAATTAAGGCTGCATCAAATAAGTGGACATACAAACCCTAATTCATTCTTAGAAAGCATATATGTATAACAACTCCAGAAAATATAAAACACATGAGACATATTCTTCATCTCAATATCACAATATACAAGTTCATTGCCATCCATGAGACTATAATTGTCATCACACCATCACATGATGTAAATCCTTATCACATTATTCTAGGGTTCCAACCCTTGTCACATCATGAGGAGGATTACACCTCCATAAGGGATCAAGATATGCCCAAAGGTCATTAAGACCATCACATCATTTCCTGCATGATCATCATCATAAATTTAAACACCTTGAAGAAGGTTCAACTTACACAATCATATTGGCGACACACAAGTGTAGCATAAGAAAGCAACATTCATAAGGCTATGATAATCACCAGTTAACATATTAGGGTTATAGCAAACATTGGAGAGAATATTACTACATCATATCATGAAAGGAAGATAAGTATGATTAATCATTGTGCTAATTGCATTAAGTTAAGTTCACAAGATAGGTGGAAGTGATATTACAAATCAGCACCTCAAACTAAACCATAGTTTCATATACTTAGGTCAAAGAGCATCCTTCACCTACAATATCTCCATCAGCTCATGGATGTACACAAGATAAAGGTTTAACATCAACTATACTCAAGTATGAACTCATACATAACACAAGGTTTAACCATCAGATTGTAGCATTAAACCCAAACCATCAAAACTTAGGTTTCATTAGCCATCGATTCACATAGATGCAAAACCATTGGATGTTAAAAAGGCAAGACCATAAGATTGTATTAAATGTGAGGGAAAATGTAATACCATAGAGTCATGGACTTAAAATTATCGACTCTAAATCATTGATTCTAGAATATCAGATCAGGTGCAACCATCACAAACCATCAAGTCATAAACCAAACATAAAACTATCGAGTTCAAGGAAAACAAGACCATTGAATCATATGCATTAATAACCACCATTGGATCATGAGAAATCATAGGATTATACACCTAGAAGGACCATCATTTGCTGACTTCAAAAGCACCATCGATTGTGGACACCATCAAATCCATCATATGTCTGTACATGGAAACCATCATTTGTGGACTAACCAGTGGGACCATCAACCATAGAACCACACTCACCATCAGATGTTGCAAACAATGAGAACATTGGTTAAGAACCATCAACCAAAAGGCCAGTGACCCCATCGAGTCTTGACCCGGTGAAGCCATTGAGTCTTGATCCAGTGAAGCCATTGGTTAAAAACACTAGGTTGAAGACATGCCAGTAAAACCATCATTTGGTGAAGCCTAATGAACCATCATTTGAAACCACAAGGTGTGAACATCAAAACCATATTTTGTAGGGGAACCAAGCCATTGGTTGTGAGGGATGTAAAGCCATAATTTTAAGCAAAAAAAAAGATCCAAAACAACAACTAAGTAATCCACCATCAGTTGACACAAAGAACTAAGGGATAGCCATCATTTGACACCCCAAGGAAACCCTAGAGTCAAAGAACAAAACTGTTGAATTGCACCACATGAGGAAGCACAAAAACCATAGTTTCTCAAACATAAGAAGTTCCAAGAAATAAGATAAGTCTAAGACATCATTTTCTACAAGACGGTCAAATAAAATAGCACGAAGAACCAAACCATCAAGTTGCATCACAAGGAGGGAAAATCAACCCAAAACCCAAAGAAACAACCATCATTTCAGTGAGAAAACCCCATCATTTTTTATATACATGAAAGTTCCAAAACTTCTAATACCAAGGAAGGATGATGCACAAGTTTTAGGATTCATCCAAGATAAACTACTCAAGATCATTACATAATCTCAAAACCTAGGCAAAGGTAGCATCTTTCTACTTAGAACTTCATTTGTAAGTAAGATCTAGTACATTCAAGCTAGGAGTAATCAATAAACGTGGAGAAAGTTATATAACTTGAGTCTAGGATGCACATGAAGCTCCAAACAGAAAGTTAGCTCGAAGAAAGAAGGTAGAAACCCTAGTTTGAGCACTCCACTCAGCCAAGCTAGCTCCTTCTCTAAAAGGAAGCAAACCCTAGGTCAAGGGAGCAAGAAAGAGGTGTTCTTCAAGCTCTAGCACAATATCCACCATGGATCTGACCAAGAGGAAGAGAGAAGAAGGTAGAAAATTCACCTATATTCATAATTATTATGACTAGTGATCTCATCATGCGATTCACTAATTAACTAAATGCATACGTGAAGAAAAATGAAAAATAGATAATATTGAAATGAAAACTTTGTTTCCTCCCAAAAGAACATTTTCTTAACATCAGACGTCTGAAGCTCAATTATGATATGTAGGGGGGAGGAGCGAGAGATGTTGGTTGGCCTACATATCATCCATTGTGAATTAGAATTTGAGATGTTGTCTATTACCTTTGAATTTACCAACATTTTCACTTCAGATTGTATTATCTTCACGAGGGAGGATGTTCTTAATGATGAATAGGCCCAACTCTCAAGTCCTCACCTTTCCTAGAAAAAGGAGGCGAGAGTTGTACAGTAATACTTGATCTCCAACCTATATATATCTCCTCTTCATCTGTCCATGATGCCACATCTTCATGTGTTCCTTGTAAATACATGCATTTTTATATGATGTCACTCTTAGTTCTTCTAGTTCTTGTAGTCTAAGTAAACAAATTCTTTTGCTGCATGGAGTTCAAATTGAGTTGTTTGATGGCCCATAAAGCCTTGTGTTCAAGCCCTACTGGTAGGTGACAAAGCTTACCATAAATTAGATAGAAAGGTGTAGTGCATCATTCAGCTTTTGAGCCCAATCTTTCCTTGTCCACCCAACTGTCTTCTCAAGAATGGCTTTAATTTGGCGATTATAAACCCCCACTTGACCACTCGTCTGAGGGTGATATGGAGTATCCATTTGGTGGGAGACATCATACTTGCGAAGGAGTGCTTCAAAGTTTCACTTGAGGAAATGTGATCCTCCATTAGGAATGATAGTGTGGGGGATACTAAAGCATGCGAATATAATGTGTTTGAATAGATTGATGACTCCATTTGAGTTGCAAGAAATTGTGGGGCTGGATTATACCCATTTGGATACATACACAACAACAATGATGATGTAGGAGAAGCCATAAGAGGAGGGGAATGGACTCATGTAGTCCACACCCAGACATTAAAACTAACTTCTTGCTAAATATTGAGAGGCATCTTATCTTTCTTAGAAATATCGTCACATCCTAAGCATTGATCACAAGACATGACGAATATATAGGCATCTTTGAAGATATAAGGCCAATATAATACACACTAGAGGATTTCAAATGAAGCCTTTAAAGAGATCATGTGACCCCCATTTGGGCCAGAATGACACTATTAAAGGATGAGAGGCGCTTCCTCTTTAGAGATGCATCGGCATTAGAGGCCGTCCGAACATAATTAGAATAGATGAGGCTCGTCCCATTAGAAATTTCAAATATCTGACATGAAATTCTTCCTTTCATTCCATGTGCAACTTGGATGAGGGCTCCCACAACTAGGTAATTCAAAAAATCAACATACCATGGCATAGATGTCATCACCTTCATCAATTCGTTATCTGGGAGGTAATTTTTTATAGGTGTTGGGGTCATTGTCTTGTATGTGTAATCAACTAAGATGATTAGTGAAAACATTTTTGGTTGCCTTTTTGTCCCTGATCTCTAGGTCAAACTCTTAAAGAAATAGGATTCATTTGATCAATCTAGTCTTCATATCTTGTTTGGCATTTAGTACTTGATAACAACATGGTATGTGTTGAATATAACTCATGAGCCTGTGCAATAGAAGTGAAACTTTTCAAATGCATAGACAATGAAGAGAAGATCCTTTTCTATCAGTTGCATTTTATTCTACACATCATCCAATGTATTTCTTGTGTAGTAGATAAAATGATGTTTCTTATTGACATGTTGCCCTAGAACTTTGCCTACAATACAGTCAGTGGCATCACCCATGATCTCAAAGGAAAGAGACAAATATAGGGCACAAAGGATTAGTGTAGATATGAGATATTCCTTTAGACTGTTGAAGCTTTTCATACAATTGGAGTAAAAATTGAAGTCGACATCCTTTTGGTGTAGAATCATGATATCCATAGTGATCTTACTGAAGTCACAAGTGAATCTCCTATAGAAGTCGACATGTCCCAGGAATGCCCAAACTTCCTTGACAGTGGTTGGAGGAGATATCTTGAAAATCACTTTGATCTTTTCCTTGTATACTTTGATGCCTCTGGGGATAACACGATATCCTAGGACAATGCCCTCCTTCACCATGAAGTGAATATTTTCCCAATTAAGCACCAAATGTTCTTGTTCAAAACAATGAAGGACAAGGGACAAATGGTGTAGGCATGCATCAAAAGAATATCCATAAATTGAGAGGTCATCCTTGAAGATTTCCATTATTTTTTCTTTTAGGCGGGTGAAGATAGCGGACAAGCAACATTTAAATGTAGTGGGTGCATTGCATAATCCTAAATGCCTCCAATGAAAAGCATATGTGCCAAAGGGTCATGTGAAGGTAGTCTTTTCTTGATCGTGGGGGTGGATGAGTATGTGGAAGAAGACAAAGTATTCATCTAAATAATAAAAGAAATCCTGATGTGCAAGTCTCTCTAGGATTTAGTCAAGAAAAGGAAGGGGGTAGTGTGTGGCATCAGAGATGGCACCGGAAACAAAAATTTTCATACCATATTCCCATAACCAGTAGATTATGTCAATAACAATGAAATAGCAAGGACGGTGCAAGGCATACCTAGTCCCAAAGCATGTCCATCAACAATCCTTGTATAGTTGTGCTTCTTTCTCAAGCAACATCTAGACAATAGTCGAAAACAACCTCCTAGTGTAGCACCCCAGATGGTGGTTGATGACGTCCTCCTAGCATAGTGGAGACAACCTCCACACCTCTATATAGTTCACACAGACCACCAAGAACTCCACTTCATGCTTACAGAGCCAGTGGGAAGGAATTGTCTCTTAATGTTGTCAACAAGCTACTGTCAACTTTTCTCCCCTTGGATATCTCTCCCTTTTATAGGTAAGATGCCTCTGGCTCTCACGTTACCACAACTGTGAGATGAGGAGACTTTTCATACAAGAGTTTTGAGATCCTTTTCCACCCCCTTATTATAAGAGTGGTTGGGCTAGGGCTTCACAAACCCTGGGGATACAAAGGGTCAGATCTCATGGTTTGAAAACTTTTATGAATCACCAATCCGTTGAATGGAACATCCAGCCGGCCTGTTGGATTCTTTTCTATTTGTAAACATACTAGCATTCAATGTGGTGATTAATGCACATGTTTACATCAATATCAATCACTTGAGCCAGTCCTATTGGTCATCCAGTCGGTCGATTAGACCACCCAATAGGTCAACTGGATGTTTTGACAATCCATTTGAAACTCCTCTCTGTCGCGTTTATTGGACAATCCAACCGGTCGAGTGGTTGGTTCCATGGGTTAGTGTTAGTGCAATCCAGTTGGTTGAATGGACGCTTCTATTCGGTTGACTGGTTCACTAGTCGGTCGACTGGACAATCTAGTTATCCAACAAACAATAAGTGTTGTTTAAGTTGATTACCTAAATGCTTTAGTAACTAAGTTGAATCTTATCCATGAGAAAAATTGTATTCTAGGTGCATCCTATGAGTGTGAACCTATAGATCTGAAATTACATTGGTAGTGAATGACCATAACTACATTATGACATCACAAGCAATGAGCAATATCTAGCAACACTTCATTGCTACCTAAGTAATTGGAAAGTTGGAAAACAACTTTAAGCTACATTCGTGACCAATATTACCATGATTGTATAGTTCCTTCGTCACCAACATCCAGATTGAAGATGAGGCATGGAATTATCATCCTCTTAACATTCAATCCATGTTCCTTGAGCTAGAGAAGACTGTATGAGATGAACATGAGTTTGCATATCACATATTGACTAACATGAGTATAGCCATACATTTATCAGTCTCGCTTATTAAGTGGTCATGATACCAACTCCTATAAGAGGGACAAATTGATCTACATCACTTACAGTCAATCCGCATGTGTCACAATGTACCCGATCACCACCTTTATGGAAACCCTTATTCAAGGTCACATTGTATGGTATCAAAGTTCATCGACTGACATGTGATGAGCGTAGTATTTGTAGGTCTAAGAACTACTATCACCACTATCACTTTGAGAGATGATTCTGACTACCATTCAATGGTTTCCATGTATCACCCTCAAGGTAGGTCTGTCCAGTACATTGTTCCTTAATAAGTACCTATGTGTTTGACTTGATATCCAATATCATGATTATGAGATGGTGTCATCATCAAACAAATTTTTTATTGTTATGTATGCTATTTTTCTTCCACAATAATATCCGACTAGGAACATAATAAGATTTTTTTAAAAATTGATGATTCATTCATCCCGTCACCTAGGTTCGAACTCATGACCTCCTGGTCTTACATCGTCACTTTTACCACTAGGGTGCCACTTCATTGGCGAACATAACAAGATCGTATATACTCTTATCACTAATATAATCTCATTTTTCATGTCCTCAACCTGAAGACATTGTCATCAAGAAACATCATTCTATAGACACCTACCATGTTTGTTTCATCATCTCATGGATGAGACAATCATAATATACATAATTACCTTTATTATTATCCAATCAAGTTCATGATGCCCAAATATAATCATCATATGATTGGATTTTTGGCATGCATACCAATAGAATCCCTCTTGCACTTAGAGCCAATCACCCAAAATTTTTATTCCAAGTGATCTTAACATGACCATCACATTTCTACTATACAAGTTCTTTTCAGCGGGTTAGCAATGTTTGCTTCTTGTCGGTACTTTGCAAATATTCATATCTCCTTGTTGTACGATCTCTCATATGAGATCAAAATATTATAGTATGCTATTTGGGGTTTTTAGCCTATCAAATAGCTCCATTGTTGTGATAGTATTTCTAGTGCATCATCAATGGTTGAAACCTCCTAACTTCATCAAATGAATTTCTCGATTCATACAAAAGTATATGTTGTGTCCAAAACAAAAAGGTACTTAGTAGCTATTGTAAAATAAATAATTATCTCTTGCTTGGACCTTTTCCATCTAGAATTTTTTTAATGGCCAAATAGAAATTTGGATTGTGATCATTGGTATTCTTTGTCAGTTTGGAAGCTTGCATTGGTGTAACCCTTTACCCCCAACTCTTCCTTATCACCATATATAATGAACTGATACTTGGTGCTTCTCGTGTACTTAAGGATGTTCTTTACGATAGTCTAGTGACCTTCACCAAGATCTAAATGATATTTTCTCATCATGTCCAAAACATACGAAATAACATGTTGAGTATATAACATTGCATAGATGGTAGATCCAATAGAATATGCATATGACATCTTACTCATGAATTCCTGTTCTTCACAAGAACTAGGGCATTGGGCTCTGAAGAGACTCATTCCATGGGACATGGGCGTATCTCCTCTCTTTGCATCACGCTAAGCCTCTTTAGCACTCTATCAATGTATGTACTCTGTCTTAGGCTAAGAATCCTTCTAGGTCTATCTCTATAGATCTTAATTCATAAGATATAAGATGCTTCACCTAAATCCTTCATAGAGAATGAATTTCCAGCCATGTTTTTTTCACCATTTGTAAGGTAAGGATGTCATTCCCCATCAATATGTGAAATATAATTATGCTCCCACTAACCTTACTGTAAACACAAGTTTCATCTTCATCCTAACTAAAGTCAAACTCTTTGTCTACCTCATAAAATTCAAGATTTTAGATCTAAGATGCTTGCTTCAATTCACATATTAACCTTTGTAGCTCAACTGCAATGGCAAGCATGATCATGATGGATTTAACCATGGAAACTGGTGAAAATATTTCATCATGTTCAACACCTTAAATTTTCTTGAAAACCTTTGCAACCAATTGACCTTCCATGTTGGTCTTCTTCTTAAAGACCCACTACCACCCTTTGGTTTTACCCCTTCAAGTGGATCCACCAAGGTCCATACCTTGATAGTTACATGGAATCTATCTAAGATCTCATGCCTCAAGCCATTTCTCTAATTTTGGCCCCCCTATAGCTTCTAGATAGATTGTTGGCTCATCATCTATGACCAAGTCATCGCCTTCTTGAGTCACAAGATAGCCAAATCTTTTAGGCTCAAGGAGTGTCCTACAAGATCTATGAGGTTCATGTGTAACATGAGGAACTTGAGATTCCACAACATCTATAGGTTCAATGTTTTGTTGTTGGTCTTGAAAATTTTGAGTTCTACTTCTCCCACCTGTTCACTTGAAAATAAATTCCTTTTCTAGGAATACAATCGTCCTGGAAACAAACACTTTGTTGATGGATGGAATATAAAAGTCGTATCCATTGGTTTCCCAAGGATATTCAACAAAATATGATTTATCTATTTTGGGACCAACTTTTCAAGAAAATGTTATATCTCATGACCAACTTTTCAAGAAAATGTTTTCTCTCATGAGATTTACATCCTCAAATCTCATAAAAGACATATTTGGGACACTTCCCGTGCCATATCTCATATGGTGTCTTTTGAAGAAATTTATATGGGACGCGGTTTAGTGTAAATAATCTACCCAAAAGGAAGTTGGAAGACTAGTTAGATTTATTTATGATCGCAATATGGTATAATTCCTTCTTTCTAACACATTATTATGTTACAAGTGGAGTCCATTGTGATACAATATCACATTCTCGCAAAAGCTCCTCAAACTCTTGGTTCAAATATTCTCCACATCAATCATATCTAAGTGTTTAAATACTAGTAACCACCTCTAGAATTTGTTCTTAAAGGTCTACATACATCAACATGTGCGAGCCCTAATAGATCACTCACTCTCACACTATTTCTAGTGAAAGGAAATTTTGTCATCTTGTTCAACAAACAAGTCATGTGCCTCTATTGGTTCAAAACCAAGAGTCTAGATAACCATCTTTATGGGGTCTAGAAACGTGTTTCTTATTTATGTGCCTTGGGTGACAATGATATAGGTATGTTTTGTTGGAATCATTGCATAATTCAATATTGACGCGTATATACTTCTCTCTATAACTGATGAGGGTAAACTATGAGACATTGAGGTGCTTCCATAAAAGATCACATCTTTAATATAGAACATCAAGCATTCATTATATGAAATTCAAAACTACTCTTTTCCAAACAAGATACATATATGATGTTTCTATTAGTGGCATGTACATAAGAAAAATTCACTAATTCTATTACATGCCCACTGGGCTAAGATGAATGAGAGGTTCCAACTATAGTGGCTACAACTCTTTCTCCACATAGTTCCACCTTTTCTTGCTTACTTCTTCTAAGATCTAGCACATCATTATATGTCTTAGATCCCCATCCAATATCAAATATCAAAATGATGAAGTAAACATATTTATCTGAATAACGTATATAGTGGATATCTCTATCTCTTACTACTCTTTCTTGAGTTCCTCTACATAAAGAGGGCAACTCCTCATCGAGTGTCCAGTTTGGTGACACTAGCGGCACTTCCCTTCCTTATTCACTCCTCCCTTTGCTTTAAGTAATTAGACCTTTAATTAATTATTACTCCCACTATTTTGTTTAATTTGATGGCCCTGACCATCAATTTAGAAGATTTTAGCATACAATCTCCTAATGAGACAAGATCCGTATTTCATCAAATCATGAGCCAACTTTAGCTGTTCGCCCACAACTTGACTATTTAGGTTGGAACCTTTTGCCAATTGCATCTGATGCAACTCTTGGATAGATGGCATGCAGAAATCCTTGTCATATTACATTTGTATGCTTCTAGACGCTTAATCTCATTAAGGTCACCTAGTTAAGACTGACCCAAAATCCAACATGATAGAAATGCACCCTGCTTTGGCAGACCCACATAACTACCATCACACTTCCATGAGATAAATGACACACCATTCTTTGGCGTAACCTACACTTAGTCAATCTAGCTTTTCATGTCTATGGCTTATGGAAAGCATCTAAGACTTAATATTTATTGAGGGATTTTATTTATAAATACATATACATATCCAGTCACCACATACTTATAGTATGCATCATATACATATTGTATCCACGAACAAAACATGCAACCACAATTATAGGAGCGATGGTTATGGCCATCCTGATGCAATTCTTCAGAGCCACAAATCATTGTTATCTACCTAAGGTCACATATCACACGTGAAAATCTATATTGGAAATATTCTATGATGGGAACAAACCGGTCAATAGACCAGACCCTCCAGTCGATCAGTTGGTATCCTGTTGGTTGGCTGGTTCTCCATCAGTCGGTCAGTTTGCTCTTAGCAAGTGCATGGTTGTACTCCTTTAGTAAATCAGTTGGGCCTCCAATTAATTAATTGGATCCTCTGGTTGGCTGGATCCTTTGATCCTCTAGTCAATCGACTTGACTCCTAGTCAGTCAAATCGCCTGGTTAGAACACCTTCTTATCACCATAAAAGGAAACTAGTTCTATCATACTCTACATGTTACAATTTTGTGAAGTTGAATACCTTGAGTTACATTTGTGGGGTGCATAAGGGGTTAAGCATTAATTAGATATGGAGAAAGTAGAGGAAGTCTAAGTATGCAAACCAAATTTAAAGAGGGAGGAAATAGACCACACAACTACATAGATAATCCAAGGGGTTTAGGCGTAACTACACATACATCCACCATAAAAATGTGTTTAGGTGACTTGTATAAATTGCATATCATATATTATATATAAGATCTATAGGACATTAGCATATGTAGTTTTAATCAAATCACATGCAACAAAATAAATGATAAAACCAAACTGATCATATCGATTAAATCCCAAACTATAGTAAATTGATGTAGCTCTAATACCACTATAGGACATTATGGCATCAAAGATGGCATCATAAACACAAAGTTTCTTGCCATATTCCTATTACCAGTGGACCACGTCAATAACTATGAAATAGGAAGGAAGGTGCAAGGCATATACCTAGTCCTGGAGAAAGTCTAGCAACAATCCTTGTAGAGTTGTGCTTCTTTCTCAAGCAACAAGCAGATAACAGTCGTTGGTGACCTCCTGCTATAGAAACATAGACAATGGTTGATGACATCCTTCTAGCATAGTTGCGACAACATACACACATCTATGTAGTCTACGCAGACTACAAAAAACTCCACATCACACTTACATAGCCAGAAGGAAGGAATTGTGCATTCATGGTGTGAATGTTTTAGAGTGAACTTATCTCCCTTGTCTACCTCTCTCTTTTATGGGTAAGATGTCTCTGGCTATGATAATACCATAACTGTGAGATGAGGAGACTTTTCATACAAGAGTGTGTTGGATCAAAGGGCTCTAGAAGGGGGTGAATAGATCTAAAAACACTCACAAAAAATTAGTTAGACCTTCAAGTTACTTCAAGTAGAACTATTGCAAATATGAGATTTGATGTGAAATCTAAACATACATAGCAAGGATGAGAAAGATTGAACAAGCAAAAGAAAAGGCTATGTAGAGTGGTTCCAATCTCCAAACTGGGAGAAAGTCAGTCCACTACCTAGAGAGGTCAAGCTCTAGAATTTTGCAACCATTGCATACTTATATTCCATTATAAAACATACAATTAGACCTTCCTTTTGTAGGGAAAGGATACCTAGCCTTCCTTTTTAAGGACCAAAAGGAGACAATAAACCTTAGAAGGACTTACCTATCCTCTGAGCTAGAGACTTCAACCTATACAAGGGCTTACCCACTCTTGCAAGTAGTTGGACACCTTCAACATGGAGCTCCCCTTCTAGAACTGAGTCTTCCACCTTGAAGGAATTAAGTCCTCCACCTTGAAAGAATTACCCATTCTACATCCTTCACCTTCTCCTTCAACTTGGAGAAGATTGCACCTTCTCCTTCACCTTAGAGAAGCTTTCACCAACTTTGCACTTGAAGAAAGGGGTTGGGAAATAGAAGCTTGGAGAGCTTTACAAGACTACAATGGAGTAGCTCTCTCACACATAGCCTATCTCACTCATATGGATGTTTTAAAGTGTAAGAAAGAGAGAGAAAGGGGCTCTAGTGGATTGAATGCACTCAACTATAGCTAGGAGCTTGAATATCATGAAGGAGAAAACTTGGAATAAAGTCCAAGGTTCTTATTTATAGTTGGGAATGTACACTAGCCACTAGAAGCACTTAGGAATGATTTCTAGTCATTTGGGATGTTGCAACAGATCTATTTTTGATGTTTGCAACACTCCAAAAACTAGAATTACTTTTTCTGCACACTCCATACAGTGTGGTTGGTCAAGTTTCAATAAAGGCAACTTGGCTGATTGCACTATGCGACAAAACAAATTTGAAGCATCAGTCACTTTCATCCTAGATGAAACTCAACCGATCGCTTAAATATGTTTTTCCAGTGTAGGGTGCTGGTCGAGTTTGTCCTGAGATAAAGTCGGCCGAACCTGGACATTCCCAAAATTCATCAAGGGTGTCGGTTGAGTTGATCAAGGATGAAACTTGACTAAAAATGAACTTTGTGATGAATTTTAGAAATCATCATTGGAGTGATTAAATTTTCAAATTAAGTGCTCCTAATTTTTCTCATCTTAGTTACAACTCATAGCATCAATACAAATAGTTAAAAGAATTTTCCTAATGGTTTTGGGGCTTTTTCCACGAAAGTGCATTTGCATTGCTTTTTACTTGAACTAGATCAAGATTGGGCTTGATTGGATTGATCCTTTTCATGTCCCCAATACATGAATCAATCTCAAATAGACGTATTAGATACATATGAAAGGAATGGTTAAGTCCATAAAAATATGGACAATGTATAACACTTAGGCCAACTTCTCCCCTTTTTTGAAGATGACAAACTGTTCCTCAACATACTAAAAAGGATTTGGAAATTAAACTTTACCTTGTGAATTGTAAGGGGATACACGAATGAACAAAAGCAATTTCTCCCCCTCAATTCATGCTTACCTCAATTTTCTTTTCATTCACCTATATGGTTAGTGTCTTCCAAAAAGAGAAAAGACCATAGCACATATATACTATTGAGTCCTCTTGCAAGCCACATGGTATTTCAGATAAAAGACTAGAAAAGGATCACAAAGCAATATGATTGAGTCCACTTCTACCCCTTTGTCATATAAAAAAGGTAGGGACGTAGAAGATCTAAAGAAACAAAGGTCTTATCCATAGGCACTGACTACACAAGCAAGCACCAAATAGAGACAAAAATAGAGAGAACAAGCAATCTAGAGTCATACTCAAAATATGGAACCACGTACCAAGAACTCATAAGATATAACCAAACAAAGAGTTAAGACACAGAAGGTTTAGATTACAACACCACATATATCCTACGTATATGAAAACTACAAGCCAGCAAGAAATGACGAGATATGAAAATATTATTCCTCAGATACAATGCCCAAATGTCTGATGCATCATAGTCTACAAAATCATATATATATATATATATATATATATATATATATATATTAGCACCATGTAGACTAAATAACTAAACATCTAGGGTATCTATGTCAACTGGGTCAATGTCAGCTTCATTATCTCTAGCTGGTAATCCACATCCCCATTAGAAGGTGCAACTGGGGCAGTAAGAGTGTCATAACCTCCATCATCATCATCAGAAGAGCCATCATCACCATCTTCATTAGAAACCTCATCACCATCACCAACAACATCATAAACCTCCTTGTCAACCATCTCAGTGTCCTCATCAAGCATAAAGGATCAAGGACCGAGCCATCCACAGTTCTGCTCTTCCAAGGAGACTCCACACTCAAGTAGAGCCTTTGCTTGCTCATAATTGGGTATAGACACCCAATCATAGCTAGAAAGGAAATTAGTAGCAAGTCTAACTAGAAAATCAAGTACCTAAGGGGCAGTAGGCTGAGAGGAAATGGGGACAAGTCTAGCATCATAGGTAAGGGGTACAAAGGAAGCAGTAGGTGGAGGGGCCGTGTAGAAGTGACTATATGCATAAGATGCATAGTCAACACATGGGTAGGGTTGGTAGGTGGGGTAGGGATGGCTGTAGGATGAGTTCATGTTTGACATTGTTTGAACTAAATCCTAATGAATATGATACTGAACTTTAAGGTTATATGCCTATTGGTGTGTCATATAGCCCGTTAGGGTTTCAATTTACACTGAAAAATGAGGTGCGGTCAAGTTAAGGAGGAGATGGAGGAGTCAAGGTGGATGTGGAAGCAATGGTGTGGTAGAGGACATAGGTTGTAAGGACTTCTTGATAGTGGTCTCACTGATATAAATACCTTTTCTACTCACTTTGTAACCAATCTCATTAAAAAGGGATTTCTCAGAATGGTGAGAAAAAACATCACATATCATGTTAAGATAAGACAAGTGGGTGCCAATGGTCTTCTGCTTAGAGTCAAAGTATGTCATATGACTAAAAATATAAGGATCCCACTTGACTCCGGCATCATTCAAGAGATAGTACATAATCACAACAATATTCTCTGCAAAATCTATTTGATTTCACTTTGGATGGATATTGCAGTTGACTAGTAATGTGATAAGACGTGTCTTGATAAATAGGGAAGAGGTAGGGAGGATGGACTTTTTCCTATATCGGACATCATGTTTCTTAAAAACTTGTGGATATTGGGAAGGGTAAGAACAAATCAAAGCTTTTGTAGAAACTCTTTGGGTCAAGTAGGTTATGGTATTGGGGATAGAAAGACATCGATGTATTTGCAAAGTCATTACCATTAGAATAAGTATTCAAAGAATCCTCAGAGATTTTGATCTGGTTATCGGAAATCATGGAATTCAAGATGACTTGGGAGTTAGGTGGTTTCATGAGGGTGTTGTAGTTCCATGTGAGTTGGCATAAAATTCTTGGACCACTTTTTTTCTAGAAATGGAATTAGTGTAGCACAATCTCTCTACACACAAAGCACTAAGGTGATGAACTTTGAAAACCTCAACAACCTCTTTTATCACTCCACTGGATGCAAAATGTGTTTCAAACAAGGGACAAAATGAAAAAGGAGTTCTAGGAAGAAGTTCCTTGTACCTAATCACGACTTGGGAGGAGAGGAAAGAGATGTCGTCGAAAGAGACGTGCCTAGGAGTAGTGGAGGAGGATGGAACTCCGTCTAGTCTAGTGTATTTCCTATAGTTGGAAGCTATGGAGGTTAGATGGAGAAGATAAGACCACCAACAAAGGAAATAACACAAGTTGCATGCCACCTAACCACTAGATCAAGGTTGGGAGAGGCAAGGAGAGATTGATTGCACTATTATCACAGTAGAATGGATAAGCTTGAAAATGAGTGTTAAAGTCATGGAGAATTTGCTTCATCCATAGCACTTGGGCACATCAACCCCCATCTACAATGTATTCAACCTCAGTATTTGAAAGAGCCACCGTGCTTTTCTTCTTAGAGAACCAACAGAGCAAGCATGGTCCTTGGAATAAGCAAGTGCCACTTGTGCACTTTATATCAATTAAGCATCTTGCATAATCTGCATCAATATAGGCGGTAAGAGTAAAATCCCTTGACTTGGGATGCCATAGTCCAAAATTTTTGAGTTTTGGTTATATACCTCAAAATCCTCTTAATTGCTATGAGATGCGATTTCGTAGGCCGTGATTGACATCGAGCACACAAGCCAGCACTAAACATTAATTCATGTCTAGATGTAGTTAAATAAGTAAGCTACCAATCATACCTCTATAGAGCTTCTCATCCACTTTCTCACTTTCCTCATCGTTGTCAAGTTTGTTGGTGTTTGACATGGGGTATCCATTGGCTTGGTGTTCTCCATCTCAAATCCCTCAAGAGTTCACTTGTATACTTGCCTTGGTTGATGTAGTTTCCTTCATTTATTTGTTTGATTTGATATCCAAGGAAGAAAATAAGTTCCCCCATCATACTCAACTCGAACTCAATCTGCATAAGAGAACTAAACTCCTTGCAAAAATCTAGATTAGTTTCGCCAAAAATGATATAATCAACATAAATTAGAATAATTAGAAAGTTGCTAGAAGTATGTTTGAGAAAAAGGGTAGAATAAACTTTGCCCATGATATAGCCATTGTCTAGAAAAAGGTTCTTTAATTTCTCATACCAAGCTCTAGGGGCTTGTTTGAGTTGATAAGGACCTTTTTGTAACAAATAAACATACTTAGGAAGGTTATCACGTTCAAAACCAGGATGTTGAGCTACATAGACTTCCTCCTCTATTTTACCATTCAAAAATACACTTTAACATACATTTGGTAAAGAAATAAATTCTTATAGCTGGGGAAGGAAAGTAATATCCTAATATATTCAAGTATAGATTTAGGAGCATAAGATTCATCAAAATCAATACCTTCATGTTGATTGTAGCTTGGAGCAACTAACCTTGCTTTGTTTCATATCACTTTTCCACTTTCATCTAGCTTGTTGTGGTAGACCCACTTGGTGCCAATGATCTTCCTATCATTTGGTCTTGGCACTAAGGTCCAGACTTTGTTCTTTTTGAACTGCTCTAACTCTTCTTGCATAGCTAGGATCCATTCATCATCCTTGAGAGCTTCTTTGACGTTCTTAGGCTCAAGTTGTGAGATGAAGGGGTTGTTGGCTTGTTCTTTGTAGAATGCAACCCACATCTTTGACCTTTTGAAAGAATTACCTATGATGAGCTCTTTAGGATGATGTTTTGCAAAGAGGGGAGTTGGATCCTTATTTTCTTCTTCTTTCTCTTCTTCATGAACTATCACCTCTTTTCCTACATCAACAATGTGAGTTCTTTTAAGTGAGGAATCACCTCATCTACCACATCAACATTTACAATATTCTTAGAAATAGAGGATTAGTCTCAACAAATTTAACATTGATAAATTCTTTTACATTAGACAGATCAATGTTAAACACTCTATAAGCCTTGCTAATAGTGTTATAGCCAAGAAAGAAAGCTGTGGAAGATTTCACATCAAACTTGTCAAGAGAATCCTTGGTGTTCAAAACAAAACAAGGACAACCAAAAACATGAAAGAATTCAATACATGGCTTTCTACCACACCATAGCTCATAGGGAGTTTTCTTTAAGGATGGATGAGTGAGAATCTATTTTGTACAAAACATGAGGTGCTAATAGCTTTGGCCCAAAATGCATACTCTATAAGCATGGTCCTAGCCATTTCCTATAGCGAGCTATTCTTACTCTCTACAACCCCATTTTTTTGAGGTGTACGAGGGGAATAAAAGTTGTGCATGTAATTGGGTTCTTCACAAAAGCATTCAAACAAGTCATTTTCCAATTTTCCCACATGGTTAGCACAGACAGATATGATCCTACAAGAAGCTTGATTTTCAACATGTTTGCAAAAAGTCAAGAAAACACCAAGAGTATCACTTTTTGAAACAAGAAAGAAGGTCCAAGTATAGCGAGAATAGTCATCGACAATCACAAGGCAGTACATGCTACCACAAATCGATAGAGTTCTCATAGGTCCAAATAAATCAGTATGAAAATATTCAAGAGATCTTATGATATTAATGACTCCTTTGGGTTTAAAGGAGGATTTGGATTGCTTTTCTTGTGTGCAAGGTTGGCATTCCTCATCCTTCTCAAAGTCCAATCTAGGAAGTCCCTTAACCAATTCCTTTTTGCTCAACTTCTTTAATTGATGAATATTTACATGACCAAGCCTACAGTGCCACAAAGATTTATCATTCTTGCCAACAACAAGGCATCTACCAATAATAGGCTTAAGAGAATCATGAAAAATAACATAAAAATTTCCATTTCTAGTTCCCTATATATACATTGTAGGAGAAGGAATGTAGAAGAAATCATTTAAGTGAGGTAAACATAACAAGATAACCATTATCACATAATTGGCTAATAGTAATTAAATTGTGATGTAGGCCGTCCACAAGTACATTCTTGATGCATAGTGAATCACCTACATCACCCTCACCTATCACTTTACCTTTGTTGTTGTCTCCAAAATTCACCGATCCTCCTTTCTTTTTTGTGAAGTTGTTGAAATGGCTTATCTCACTAGTCATATGCTTGGAACAACCACTATCAACAATCCAATTTCCATTTGTCTACAAGAAAGGAAGATGTTGGTCCCCAACTCAAACCTTGGGATCTAGAGTTAGCTTGGGGACCGATTTCATCTTTGTGTTGGTCCCTTTTTCCTTGTAAGAACAATAAGTAGAGTAATGGTCACCACTTTTTCAATGTATACAAACCATAGGGTTCATAGAGCCATATGACTCTCCATGGAAGATAGAGGTCCCTTGATCTTTTCCTTACCCTTACCCTTTCTCTTGCTCTTTGGATCTCCCACATATCTTAAACCGCTTTTACCACTATGTTTGGTAGATTGATCTAGTACTCCATTGAGGGACCTTTTACCTTTGAGGAATTTCTGCAAGGAAGCTCTAAGGCTCTGATTATCATCACTAAGAGTAATGACAGTAGAAGAAAGACTAGATAAATCATCATGAAGCAAGTCGGTCTCCAAACAGAGGGCTATAGTATGATAAGAAATTCTCTTGAGAGTAATGCTAGATATGTCATTACTTGGCAATAGAGGTCTAGAAGAAAGATCATTTACTTGAGCAAGTAATCTAGAATTTTCACTTCTAAGCATGATAAGTTCATCAAGATAGATTCTACTTTCATCTTTAATAGTATCACAAGCAAGTCTAAGATTATCATTTTCAGTTCTAAGTAAGACAAGCTCATCAAGGCGGGTTTGGTTTTCCTCCTTAAGACTATTGATGTTATTAACGTAGATACCATTGTCTACTTCAACTCCATTGTATTGGAGCTCAATATCAAGAAATTTACCTTGCAAATAATCAATACTATTAACATGCAATTTCTCATTTTGCTCAAGCAAATCAGTCTTAGAATGCAAATTATTAATGATATTCCCTAACATCTTCTTCTTAAATTTGCATTGAAAATAAGAAGAGCGAGAAGCATTAAGCATATCAATGATGGCTTCTTTAGAAAGTTCATTTGAACTTACCTCACTTACCTCACCTATGTCGTCACTTGTAGAGGCCATGAGAGCAAGGTGCCATTCTCCCTCATTTATGTTGTAATCACAAGAAGATGACTCCTCCCATGCAGTATGGACTGTATCTTTGCTCCTTCTATATTTCTTATCCTTCCTCTTGTACTTGCCATCCTTATTATAGTCCTCCATCTTATTGGATCTGCTCTTGTGGTAGGAATTCTTTGCCTTGGGGAAATCATTCTTGTAATGTCCTTTTTGGCCACATTCATAGCACCTTGGAGTAGAGGAGGAGGAGGGCTTTCCTTTGAAGTGCTTCCCCTTGGAGTAGTTTGCTTCATGGTCACTAGGGGATTCATATTCACTTAAGGAAGGAGGAGAGGACCAACAAGTAAGTTGTTGTTGGAGAACATTTGCCTCCACTTGATCTTGGAATGCATTATTCCTTCTCTTCTTGCTTCTCATCTTCCTCTTTCTTGTAAAGTCTTGGCTCATGAGCTGGAAGGTTGCCAATGATCTCTTCGGTGGTAATGCCACCGAGGATTCTAATTGCTTCAATTGAAGTCACCTTGGATACCCATCTCTTGGGGATAGACCTTTGAATCTTAGAGTTGATGTTCCCTCTATCCAAGGGGTGGCCCAAGGAAGCAAACCCATTCATGATGTTGTTGAGCCTTAAGTACATTTTGGTCACTCTCTCCTTCTAGCCCATCTTGAAGTTCTCAACGAGACCCTTGTGCATGTAGATCTTGGACTCCTTGACCTGCTTGGTCCATTCATTGGTGATGCACAACTTGTTCCATATCTCATGGATTGTATACCAAGAAGAGATCTGATTGAACTCGGAAGGAGTGAGGGTTGCATAGATGATGTTGATAGCCTTTGCATTCAGCTGTGCCTTTTTTAGTGTAGCTTCATCCCAAGTGGCAACATCTCCGTCTGGATCCTTATAAGGAAGGATGTCTACTTTCCACATGTCATATCTCATTCCTTGCAAGTATAATTGCATCCTTCTCTTCTAATAGAGGAAGTTGTTGTCATTGAAGATTGGAGGTCTCATGGAGAACCCACCGTCTAAGTTGAGAGAACCTAGAAGGTTGTCACTGATCTTCTCATCTCATGGGATATATTATCAGAGAAGATCGTGGCTCTGATACCACTTATTGGATCAAAGTGAAAAGATCTAGAGGTGGGTGAATAAAGATTTTGGTATTTAAAATTTTAATTGAAAACTTAATACAAAGAAGGAGGAGGAAAAAAGAAAAGCACTTTGATGTAGAGTGGTTCCAACCTTTGAATCAAAGGTTGTCAGTCCACTGCCCAATTATCTCCAATTTGGATTTTGAAAGAGATTTATTTTATTTACCTCACAAGGATGTTACAAAAAAATACAATCACCTTTCGCCTCCTTGAAGTAGCCTCAACCTTTTTGAAGCAACCTTCTTGAAGTAACCTCAAGCCCTTGGAACAACCTTCACCACCAGAAAATAGCTCCACCACCTTGATATAGCCTTCACCTAGAAGTAGCTCCAACCCCCTTTAAAGCAACCTTATTCAAGTAACCTCAAGCACTTGGAGCAGCCTTCACCTTGAAGTATCTCTGATCACCTCCTTCAATAGTCTCCAACCCTAGGAGTAGTTTAGGAGAACAAAAATACAATACAAAAGAAATAGATTGGAAGAAAGAAACACTTAGCCAATGTAATATAATGTCTTGATTCCTATATTAAGCATATAGATCTCCTATCCACTTAAGATGGACGTTTCTATGTGGTGTCTAGGAGATTGTAGCTAAAGGAAACAACTTTAGAGCTTAAGGAAGAAGATATCAAGTGATTCTCAACTTTGTTGCTCTCTAGAATGAATGCTCAAGTGTAGCTTGTGTATGGTGTAGGAAAGCGACGATTTGGGTGTCCTAAGGCCTCTCTTATTTTTAGGAATGGTTTACAAGTAATTATGGATGTTTTAGGGAGTGTCTAGAGTGTTCTTAGTGCTTAACTAGTTGTTAGGAAGAAAATAGTTGGGTCGCAACAGCTAAAATGTTCGTTAAAAGTGAAGTTTCCAGAAATTTTCTCAATCGACAATATTGTTGACTGGATGACTCTCGGTCCACAAACTTGTCGATCGGATGATTGTGTTGGTTCAGATGGATCTAACGACTATATGTCTATATCTCTCTCATTTTTAACTCTATTACAAGGGCTCTATCTTGGTCCACAATATTGTCGATCAAAATTGACTCAGAACTAAAGATTTACAAAGTTATTTCTCAGTTGATCTGAGTCTTTGACCGAGTGATTCTTGGTCGACAATTTTTTCGACCGAGAAGAACTTTTTGCAAGGATTTGCAATGTATTTTAGGTCCTATTGATGACTCATATGAAACCTATCAACCCTAAAGTCTTTATGTGTGTGTAGGATAGGGTATTGGGTGGATATGGAAAATCTAACACTTGATTTTACATGACTTATAGGTACTTGTACAAGTTTTTACATTAAGTACAATCATGAAAATATTAAACAATTAACCACATTGATCTTCAACTATCCACTTAGCATGATATCCTCATCTTCTTGCACCCTGAAATACTCAAGTAGCACGTTATATTCATAAGAATGAAATGTTTGTCATCATAAAAACAAAGGGTATGCTAATGTCCAATTTAGCCAACAATCTCCCCCTTTTTGAAGATGAAAAACATTCAAAATATTTAAGCAAAATATTTGAAATGGAATGAGTTTCATACCTATGACATACCTGATATGAATAAGTCCTTGGATCTCATAAAATGTATGCTAATATGCTTAAAGAGATATGGAACATGATATCCATCTCTTATGGCAATTTAGCATCAATTAATGTCAAGCCAAGATATCATGAGAATATTTAAAATATTTTACTTTATTTTATTTCTCCCCCTTTGTCATTTTAAAAATATAATAATATGTGTAAATCAATAAGACTCCCCCTTAATTGATTACTCCCCCTTAATTTTTTACTTCAAAAAATGTCAAATTTAGCCACAATTCAAGAGAAAATATTAATTTCTCAACCATTTACAAGGGATGTTAAGCCCTAAAATGATATTATATTCCTTTGGGCTCATAGTGGGATTAATAAATGAATCTATACCCAAATATAAGGGATGTTAGGCCCATATTGGTGTAGAGAATCCAATTAAGAGCAAGATAAAAAAAATATATGCACATTATATCCATGAATTTTGTGAGCTCCCCCTTAATATCATAACAAAAGTGAGCTTATTAGTATAAAGATACTTTAAATCATAAGTAACTTTGAAAACAATAAATATAGTAAGGCTATGAATCAAGTTTTATGATCATTTAAACAATTATAATTCTTGCACAATTCTTAATCAACAATTTCTCTCATTTTAAACATTTGTAATGAATTAATCACGATGATCAATTTATAGGTTTAATATACCAATGTTGAGTGCAAGTGAATGATTTGATTTATAAACAAATATTTTTGTTAGGCTTATTTTTGGTCAATCACGACTTCGATCGGGGCACCCCTCGGTCGAACTCCATGTCGGCCGAGAGGCATTTCTATAGAATTTCAGAACCTACAGCTTATCTAGAGTGGTCCAAGATATGACATTTTCTACATAAGTGCCCAATCAACTTTCTTTTTGTATGAATATTCAATCTTGTTCCAAGTCATGGGTTTAAGAAACATAGATTTCTTTTTTTTGTGATTCTATTAAGAATACAATTTTACATCCATTTGAAGAGTTTGATGTCCTTATGAGTGGCTAGAGTCAAATAACATATGAGTGGCCTCAAGTCTAGCCATAGATGCATAAGTCATATCAAAGTCTATTTACTTTATTTCATCATGCCCATTTAGTTTCAATCAATGTCTTGCCTTTAGGTATATAAACTAAATGTTATACATTATTCTCAGTAATCTCATATAGCAATTGTCCAATAAGAAAGTCTTTTTTTAGGAGATATGACTAAGTCTTGAATTTGTTGTGTATAATCATCATTTATTCTTCAAATATCTTAGATGTAGACTTATTAAATCCTAGATGTTTTGCTAGATGTTGAATATTCCAAGATAAATCCTTTTTGTGACTTAAGATCAAATTTATCTATACCATCTTTTGTTAAAGAGAAAATATCATCCTTATCCACAAATAGGTAAAATTCTCATAGGACAAAATGAGTCCTAATGATCTAGTAAGGAAAGGTTTAGTTTGAAAAGAGATCTTAATGTGCTTTCCTAGAATACAAAAATCTCAGATTTATCAAAAAGAATTTTAGGTAATGATCATATTCTAAGAAACTTTCTTGCATGAACAATCCTTCTATGACATAAACAATTCATTATTTGCAATAAGTCATTTAATAATAGTATCCATAGAGTTAAGAAATTTACATTTATTTTTCCTTTATCAACAACCTTGATGTTTTCTTATGAATCATAACTATTGTCATACCACTTATGATGTAGTTCTTTGACCAATAGCACAAAATTTGTGCCAACATTAACTATGCCAATAGTTTTACCTTTGAAATTTTCTCCAAATGTGACCAATAATCTTACATTTTCTTCAAGAATATGAAAAGCTTCCTTGTTTTTGGTCATATGATTTTTTGAGAAATTTCTATAGACCATCCAAACATGCAAAGTATGAATTTTTTTGTACCCATATAGTGGTCCTTTTGGTTATGAAATATTTTCATTCAGTATATATGAATCAAAGTGAAAAATCTTTTTATAACCGTCAAGTATTGATTTAAGTGAATGACTTTAATAACAACAATTTCTGACAGAACTATTTCCGGTCAAATTTGTCTTTTGACTGATAAGCATCTCGGTCGAGATTCTTGATGACCAAATATAATTCTACAAGTTTTTCATAACATGCACTACTTCTAATATGGACATGAAATTTCTTATTCCATTGGTTTTAATCCAAATAACACATTTAATCAATCAACTAATCAAAGATATACAAGTTGAGACTTATTTTATTTGAGATAAGACATTATGAATTTTGAAATGAAGTCTAGGTCAAATATCAACTACATGTACAATATTTCTAAGTTGGGGGTTTAGGAACCCAATCCAAGTCAACATCCTTCTTTTTCTTGTATGAACAAGAAAATGAATAATGAAAAACATAAATAGTAATGATAACAAATAAAATCAAATTCATTTCACTTATTAACATTATGGTCAAGAGCTAGATTGTGTTTAGGCACATACATGACCTTGGTCTTAGGCACTTGTGTCTTTCTAGCTCTAGGGTTTTGATAGGAATAATATTTGGGTACATAACCTAGGCCTCTCCTTCCAACTTGTCCAACTGAATTTTCTAAGATTTTATCAGGAATATCATTATTCTTAAAGCCATAAATGTACTTTTGCAACTTAACGATTTCATTCATTTTCTTTGTAATATCTAACATTGCTTGATCTAATCTAGAAAGCAAAGAATCTCTTTCTCTAACAATGATATACATAGAACAGGTTGAGTTTGATAATTATTTATCTTAGCAAGCAATTCAACCTTTTCTTGAGAAAGAAGATTATTGTTGGTTTCTCGAGCAAGCAACTTGATGTTGTAATCATTAATAGATTATCTCAAGGTGTCTTTTTCAAACATAAGATTTTCATGTTCAGAAATAAGATCATACATTTTGGCATGCAAATCATCATTAGTTTTTGTAAGCTTCCTCAATTTCCTTTTACAATCAACATATTTATCATGGAGTTCTTCTAAAATATTAACTGACTCTTATTTAGATAATTCAAGAAGACTTACCTCATTTTCTTCTTCATCTGTTGTTGCAATGAGACAACTCACCTTGTCTTATTTATCCTTGAGACATTCTACTTCTTCTCCACTCTCTCTATCATCACTTGACTCATCCCAACATGCTTCGTAGGCTTTTTCTTTCATCTTAAAGTAGGATTTCTTACCTTTCTTGACTTTAGTACAATCAGTCCTTATATGTGCTTTTTTGCCACATTCAAAACACCTAAGGGAAGAAACACTAGAATTTTTGTTAGATATAAATCTTCTAAATTGCTTACCACTTACAATGAGTGCATTCTCTTCATCTTCTCCTTCACTTGACTCATGACTTTCTTGAGCTTTGGTTGTATCCTTGAATGTTATATCCTTCTTTATTCCCTTTTGAAATTCCAATTCTAATCTTTCTTCTTCTTCAAGAATAACTTCATGAGTCTCTAGATTGCCGATGAGTTGCTCCATCTTCAACATGGTAAGGTCATTGGCTTATTCAATGGTTGTAACCTTTGGCTTGTACTTTTAAGGCAAGGATATGAGAATCTTGGGCACTTGATCTTCCTCACTAGTATACTTACCCAAGGCACTCAAGCTGTTAATAATGGAAGAAAGCCTTGCATATATTTCACAAATAGACTGATTAGGTTGCATGCAGAATTGTTCAAACTTTTGTCTAAGCATGGTAATCTTGGTATTCTTAACTTGAGTTGTACCTTCATGTGTAACCAAAAGCTTATTCCATATTTCTTAAATGGTTTCACATGAAGATATCCTATTAAACTCACTCATGAAAATAGAACAATATAAGATACTTACTTCTTTTGAATTCAATTGAGCTTGCTTTACCATTTTGTGATTCCATGTTGCATACTCCTTATTAGGAAGCACATAGGGAAAGTACACCATTCTCCAAAGATCAAGACTAATCCCTTGAAAGTAGAATTCCATCCTTCTTTTCCAATAGGTGTAGTTCCTTCCATCAAAGGGTGGTGTCCAGCTCACTTAAGTACCTTCAAGGTTGACTTTGTGTAGAACACCGTCCCCCATTCAAGACCAGTTAAGGCTCCTCAAATACCTGCTCTGATACCAATTGAAAATATCTAGAGGGTGGTGAATAAAGATTTTAGCACTCTAGAAATTTAATTGAAAATTTAAAACAAAGAATGAGTAGGAAACAAGGAAGATACTTTGATTTAGAGTGGTTCCAACCTTTGAATAAAAGGTTGTCAGTCCAATACCTAGTTGTCTCCAATTTGGATTTTGAAAGTGATGTATTTTATTTACCTCACAAGGATGTTACAATAAAATACAATCAACCTCCTTGAAGTAGCCTCACCTTGAAGTAGCCTCAACCTCCTTGAAGAGGCCTTCTTGAAGTAACTTCAAGCCCTAAGAGCAGCCTTCACCACCTTGAAGTAGATCTACCACCTTGAGATAGACTTCACCTAGAAGTAGCTCCAACCTCCTTTGAGACAACCTTCTTGATGCAACCTCAAGCACTTGGAGTAGGCTTCACCTTGAAGTATCTTTGATCACCTCCTTCAACAACCTCCAACCCTGGGAGTAGTTAAGGAGAACAATAATACAATACAAAAGAAATAGATCGGAAGAAAGAAACACTTAGCCAATGGAGTACATCATCTTGATTCTTATATCAAGTGTATATATCTCCTATCCACTTAAGATGAACGATTCTATGTGGTGTATACAATATTGTAGCTATAGGACACAACTTTAGAGCTCAAGGAAGAATATAGTAAGTGATTCTCAACTTTGTTGCTCTCTAGAATGAATGATTCAGTGTAGCTTGTATATTGTGTATGCAAGTGATGATTTAGGTGTCCCAAGGCCTCTCCTATTTATAGGAATGGTTTACAAGTGATTAGGTACGTTGTAGGGAGTGTCTACATCATTCTTAGTGCTTAAATAGCCATTATGTAGATAGTAGTTGGGTTGCAATATTGAAGCTCCTAATTTTTTTGTTAAAAGCGAAGTTTCCATAACTTTTCTTGGTCGACAATATTGTCGACCAGATGACTCTCAATTCACAAAATTGTTGAACGGATGATGTGTTGGTTCAGTTGCCTCTAACGGCTATATGTATGTCTCTCTCTCTTGTTTAAAACTATTACAAGGGCTATATCTTGATTGATAATATTGTCCACCGAAATTGACTCAGAACTAAAGATTTGCAAAGCTATTTCTCAGTTGATCTGAATTTTTGACTGAGTGATTCTTGGTCGACAATTTTTTTCGACCGATAAGGACTTTTTACAAGGATTTGAAATGTATATGAGGTCCTATTTATGACTTATATGAAACCTATCAACCCTAAAGTCTTCATGTGAGTGTAGGATAAGATTTTGGGTGGATACGAAAATTCTAGCGCTTGATTTTTCATGACTTCTAGGTACTTGTACATTATATACTTGTACAATTTTTTACATTGAGTACAATCATGAAAATATTAAACTATTAACCGCATTGATCTTCAACTATCCATTTAGTATCATCTCCTCATCTTCTTGAACCCTAAAATACTCAAGTAGCACATTAGATTCATAAGAATGAAATGTTTGTCATCATCAAAACAAAGGGTATGCTAATGTCCAATTTATCCAACACAAAGGGCTCTAGAGAGTGGGTGAATAGGGCTAAAAAAACTCCCAAAAAATTCTTTAGATCTTCAAGTTACTTCAAATAGGACTTTTTAAAATATGAAATTTTATGTGCAATATAAACATGCATAGAAAGGATGAGAGACATTGAACAAGTACAAGAACAAGTTATGTAGAGTGGTTCCAATCTCCAAACTAGTAGAAAGTCAATGCACTACCTAGAGAGGTCAAGCTCTTGATTTTAACAACGTTGTATACTTATTTTCCATTATAAGACATACAATTAGACCTTCTTTTTACAGGATAAAGATACCTAGCATTCTTTTTTAAGGACCAAGTGGAGCCAATAAACCTTACAAGGAATTACCTATCCTCCGAGCTAGAGTGTTCAACCTCTACAAGGGCTTACCCACTCTTGCAAGCAGCTAGGAACCTTCACCAAAGATCTCCCCTTCTTGCATTTAGTCTTCTACCTTTAAGAAATTACCCACTCCACTCAAGGATCTTCAACCTTGACCTTCTCCTTCAACTTGGAGAAGCTTTACACCTTTTCCTTCATCTTGGAGAAGCTTTCACCTACTTTACACTTGAATAAAGGAGTTGA
This sequence comes from Alisma plantago-aquatica, assembly GCA_963693085.1. Taxonomy (NCBI): domain Eukaryota; kingdom Viridiplantae; phylum Streptophyta; class Magnoliopsida; order Alismatales; family Alismataceae; genus Alisma; species Alisma plantago-aquatica. The sequence continues at coordinate 1,758,438,704 of OY856409.1, forward strand.
GAAAGGGAAGCTTTGAGAGATTTACATGACTACAATGGAGTATCTCTCTCACGCATAGCCTATCTCACTCATATAGATGTTTTGAAGTGTAAGCAAGAGAGAGAAAGGGGATCTAGCAGATAGAATGTAGTCAACTATAACTAGGAGCTTCAATAGCATGAACGAGAAAACTTGGAATGAACTGCAAGGGGTCCAAATTATAGTTGGGGATGTCCACTAGCCACTAGAAGCACTTAGGAACAATTTCTAGTCATTTGGGGTGTTGCTACAGAACTATTTTTGATATTTGCAACACTGCAACAGCTCGAATCACTTTTTTTGCACACTCCATACAGTGTAGTTGGTCAAGTTTCAATAAGGGTAATTCGACATATTGCACTATGCGACAATGCAAATTTGAAGCATCAGTCAAGTTTATCATGGATTAAACTTGGACCGTTCCTTAAATCTATTTTGCCAATGCAGGGTGTCAGTCGAGTTTGTCCTGAGATAAAACTTGGTCAGACCTAGACATCCCAAAATTTATCAAGGGTGTTGGTCAAGTTCATCAAGGATGAACTCGATGGAACATGCACTATGTGATGAATTTTAGAAATCATAATTAGAGTAATTAAATGTTGAATTAAGTTCTCCTGGTTTTTTCTCATATTAGTTACAAGTCATAGCATCAATACAAATGGTTATAAAAATTGTCCTAATGGTTTTAGGGCTTTTTCTAGAAAAGTGCATTCACATTTCTTTTGACTTGAACTAGATCATGCACCTAATACTTGAAATAAATCTCAAATAGACAAATTAGATACATATGAATGGAATGGTTAAGTCATCATCAAAATATGGACAATGTATAACACTTAGGTCAACATAGTGTTGAGAGCCTTGAGCACCCCCCTTTATATAGGAGTGGATGGGCTAGGGTTTCACAAAACCCTAAGAACACAAAGGGTCAAATTTGGTTTGACGACTGTTGAGAATGACTAGTCGGTCGACTAGACCACCAATTCGGTCAACTAGAACATCCAGTTGGTCAATTGTCTTGCTTTCCTCAAACATATTGGCTTTCAATGTGATGATTAACTCATGTCATTACGTCAACATCAATCCCTTAACCCTGCACTATTGGTTATCAAGTCGGTTGATTGGACCTATTAATTGGTTGACTGGATATTTTGAAAATTTGTTGGAAACTCCTTTCAATTGGTATTGGAAAATTTAATTAGTTTATTGGTTGGTTCCATCGACCAGTGTCAGTAGAGTCAATTCGGTCCACTGGAAACTTCCAACCGATTGACTGGTCCACCAGTTGTTCTTTGAACACTCCAGTTAGCCAAATGACAACTAGTGTTATTTAGTTTGATTTCCTAAACACTTTAATAACCAAGTTAAATCTTATCCATGAACAAACTCCTATTCTAGATGCATCCTATGCATGTGAACCTATAGGTCCCAAATTATGTTAGCAATGAATGTTCATAACCAGATTATGACATCACAAGAAATGAGTTGTATCTAGATTCACTTTGTCACTACCCAAGTAATTGGAAAGTTGAAGAACAACTTAAACCTACATTTGTGATTAGTGTTATTGTGATCATATAGTTCCTTTGTCACTAATATCCAAACTAAACATGAGGCATGGAATCGTCATCCTCTTAACATTCAAGTGATGTTCCTTGAACTAGAGCAGAATATATGAAATGCATGTGAGCTCACATATCACACACTAGCACATGGGTATGGCCATACATTTTTCAGTCTTGCTTATCAAGTGGCAAGTATATCAACTCCTATTGAAGGGATAAATCCCATCTACATCACACATAGTCAATCCCTATGTCTCACAACGTACCCGAGCACCACTTTATGGCAACCCTTATTCAAGATCATGTTTAATGGTGTCAAAGTTCATTGAACGACATTTGATGAGTGTAGTGACTTTATGTCTAAGAACCACAATCACCACTATCACTTTTAGAGCTGATTCTGACTGCCATTAAATGGTTACCATGTATCACTCTCAAGGTGGGTCTGTTCGGTAAATTGTTCCTTAACAAATATCTATGTGTTTGACTTGATATCCAACATCATGATTAATGACATTCTATTGTCATCCAACACACATTCTAGTCTTATGTATTATAGTTGTGTACTTGCTTCCACAATAATATCCAATGAGGGACATAACAAGAATGTATATACTCTTATCATACATATGATATCATTGTTCATGTACTCAACCTGAAGTCATATGTTATCGATTAACATCATTCTTTAGACATCTACTATGTTTGTGTCATCATCTCATGGCTAACACAAACTTAATAGATGAAATTACCTTTATTATAATCAAATCAAGTACATGATGCCCCCATATAATCATGATATGATTGGCTCTCCGGGCATCATACATACCAACAAAGTGGTTATATCGAGTGCACATGTGCCACCCAGTTATATTGTAAGTGGGGATATTCTCATTCTTCTCATTCAAAACTACCATAGGGCCCCCTTACTTTGACACTACTTGCATATGACTCACCTGTGGTGAATTTTAAATGGGATAAATGATCCCAAAGATCAGTAGCTTTATCACCTCCTTGTTCATAACCTCATTTAGATTGGAATCAACTTGCATTAAGGGTCGATGGAGGTCTTGAAGTTATCAACCATATTGATTTTGTGCATGCAGAGGGCTTCACATACCCCAGTTAGGCCAGTCAATTTGTAGCCTAACACCTTCTCCTTTTTTCTAAGATCAATCAACAATCTAAATTCTTGCTCAACAGTGAGATATGCATTGATGATGATTGGGTAGACCTATTTCTCTTATAGGAAGACATATTTTAGCTCCTTAGGTAGAGGCTTCATCTATGGTGTGACATGATCCTTGTTTTCTTCTTCAATGAAAAAGGCAGACTTGAGCTCTTGGAATTCAACTTAAGGGTCTACTTCAACATTGTCTAAATCTACTCCACTTATTCATCATTCAACTCATGGGTGTTAGGGTTGATGAACAGTATCTCTATATGGTCTTCAAAAGTAGGCATCTCTTGTCATAGTTGCAACATCTTTTCAATACAGTCAGTGAAAATGCATTGCTCCTAAAAATAGAGGCCCTCTAGAGTTTCAAAAACCTTGAAATCAATTGTGTATGTCCCAAGCCTTAATGTCAAGATTCTAGCTTAAATGTCAATTTGGGCTCTAGCAATTGTAAGGAATGGACATACAAAGATGACAGGATACCAAAGGTCCTCCTTGATGTCCAAGATGAAAAAATCACAGTGGCAATAAGATTTAGGACCCAGTCCCATAGGAAGGTATGCAATGATCCTCATAGGGATGGTTGTAGAAGAGTCAGCAAGTCAAATCACAATGCCGATAGGAAGAATGTCAATGGTGAAGCCTAATCTTTTGAAAAAATTGTAGGGCATGTTAGAAATTCTCACCCTAATATCAGCTAGACATTTCTGACACGTGGAGTCTCCAACAAAGCAAGAAATGCCAAAGGATTCCAAATCTTTGATTTTTTTTAGCTTCTTGATTAGGATAATGTATGATGTCATTCATGCTAGTTTGACGGTCTCAACTTCCTTTGTTAGGCACTTGCAAGTGCAAAGATCTTTGAAGAACTTGGTAAATGAGGGAATTTATACCAAACCATCAAGGAAAGAATATCAACATGTAACCCCTTTGTTGCTTCCTTGAATTTCATGAATCTTGAGTCTAGCCATGTTGAGCTATATAGATCTGTTAGGGGACACATGGTTTGTAGAAAGGTATCATGGGGATGGAGGGAGAAGTTGGTGTAGCTTATAGTGCCTTTTTGGAATTGGGCATGTTGTTGTTGTTGGAAGGGGTGTGCCAATCTGCTTAGGAGTTTCAATCATTGGTTTAATGGGAACAAGAATAGGAATAACTTCATCATTGTTGTCATGTTCAAGAATGAGCCTAATTTTGATGATGACTGGGGAAGGGGGTTCTGTAGAACAATCCCAAAACATGTATTCACTGTCTTCATATCCTCTTGGTGCATGGGTTCGTTCTTGGGTTGACCAACAATTGAAACTATTGGAGGACAATACCCACAATAGTTTGTGTGAGTTGAGCCTCCATAGATTTGTTTTATGCTTGCTAGTTTGCTTGAATATTCTCAATAGTGTCCAAGCAACTTTGATAATTCAAGGCATGCATGTTCTGCCAGTTGCCCTACCCTATTTGAAGTTGTCCTTGTTATTTTTAGGGTTGTTGTCCTAATTGTTGTTGTTTCTTTGGTTGAAGTTGTTGTGGTATTGTATATAATTGTAGTTATTTTGTGGATGGTTATGATTCTGATGGAAACTAGAAGGACCCCAAACTAGATTTGATTGGGTTCCTGCTTGAGATGATTAGCATTTGCTACTCCATTTGGATTTCCATACTAGGAATGTGGATGATTTCTTGGCCTATTGCGGTTACAGTACCCCTATCCTAGAATAGAGTTGACAACATTCACTTCTTTAAGGAGGAGGCTATTGTTAAACTAGGGTTGGTGCATGTTCATGGTGGCCTGGTATAGAAGGTTGCATTGTAAACTAGTGTGGCCTTCTACACTATAGAGTAGGTAGACTTCTGGGGATAACCCAGCTTGAAAAGGAGATGAGCTTCTCTACCCATGACTCTGGAGGGTTGATTCAAGGTTTTCATGATTGAGAGTGAGGACCTTTAGAAATTCAATAATGGCCTTCAAATCAGACTTGTCTCCTTCCATGAAAACCTTAAGAACTCATCTCAAGTGTGATGAACCCCGGTGCTTACAACCTTCCATGCATCATCGAAGCTTCACCTTGTAATGTTTATATTGGAGGCGGCATCCATAAATTTCCTAACATCATCGCCAACTCCCCTAAGGAAGGTTACAATAAGTTGTACAAAAAAGATGCCATGGTGAGGACATTTGCGCAAGAACTCCTTGAAATGTTCATGTGCTTCAAAGTGAGTTCCACCTGGGAGTTGTTCAAATTGAGTGGTTTGCCTTCAGATTGGGAAGGTGAGTGAGGGTGGAAAGAACTTCTCAAGGAAGTTATTTTGAGGTTCCTCCCAAGTTCTAATGATATGATCATCTAAGGAATTATACCACACTCTGGCCTTGTCAGTGAGGGAGTAGTAGAATAATTGTAGCTTCTTGGATTCATTGAAACATTAGATTACTTTCTTAGCCCACATAGACCTGTGAACTATTGTAGATGGTCATGTCTGTCCTCACCAATTTTTCTTGCAAAACTTTTGTTTTGTATCATTATCACCCATTGCGTTTGGATTTAAAAATTTAGTGCCACAACAGATGGTTGGACTACTAGGTTGTGGAAGTCTACAATCTTGGTAATAGATAACTCTTGTATCTCTTTGTATCGTTCAACTTATTCTATTGCTTTTAAATCCTCTTATATTATAGTTCTGGCTTCTACGATTAGTTTATCTCTCTGTGCTTCTAGTGGTGTTTCAACTCTTCAGTTGATCTCCTCTTCAACCATCTTTGCTTGGCATTCACAACAGAGCCTATGGTAGGTTATTTTGATCCCAGAGTCAAAGTATAGTCATCTATTGACACAGAACGAGCATCACATACACTAGAGACGATTCCAATGAAAAATTGATGACAACAAGTAAGATAGATGAGAAGAAGTTGAATTCAAGAATATATGAAATATTGTCAATTGTACAAGAAAAATCCTAACTAATCCAAGTTAGTTAAATTGATCAAAAAATTCCCTTATTCCTAAAAACATTGCCAACATTTTTATATGTGATTTATTGCTCGAGAAAATTCACTAGGGAGGAAATCCCGAGAGTTTACCTTAACTACTTGTGTGATAATCCCACCCACAAGACAAAAGATCTTATTGTAGAATTGATGATAAAACCCAAAGGATCAATCTGTAGAATTGTACCACGGAAGAACTAGCATTTAAAACCAAATACGGGTTGGATTCTTTGATTACACTAAGATGGAAATAACAAAACTAGATTAAGCGCCGACTAAATAATGGATGAAGACACTAGGGTGGAACGGCTTTCACCACCACTAACTATCATGGACTCTCTCACTGTATCATATTAAGCATGAAAACTCATATGTTGAAACCAGATAACCCCCCTTTTGATGTTAGGTTGAAAACCCAGACAAATATCACTCCAATCTCACTATTACATTACCTAGATATCACACATCTATCATCTTAGAAAACATCTATCCAAAGTTCTCATCAGGGTTTAATATGAATCAATTGATATCCTAGATCATGCATTTAAAAGTTCTCTAAACCCAAGATCTTATAAAAATGTGATCATGGTGATCAAACTAGCATAAAAGCACAAAACAATTGATTCTAAACATAGGATGGTTCACACAATAGGAGATGCATTAATGAGAATAAAATTGGGTAACATGGCTACTCCCTGCACCCTAGCGAGAGGAATAGTTGCCCACCACTACAGTAAAAAAGATTAAAAATAGAAGAAGATAGGAAATCCATCATCCCTGTATATAGGAAAAGAGCAGTGGTGGTCTCCAGATGTCTGTCTTGGAGGTCGAGGAAGATGACAAACAAAACAACAACAAGGTTTTTCCTTAAAGTTCATTGGGTAGAGATTTGGTGTCGGTTCCTTCTTTCACCGAAGTTGAATCTAATAATTATGAGGAAATATTAGTAGGCCAAAAAAGGTGGAGGTCGTCAACTAATAGAAATAGGTGACACTGGACAAGCCTCTCTCGACGTATAAACCTTGGATCCTTGGCGGAGGTGAAGGTGGCAGGGTTTTTGGTTGACATTCATCAATAAAAGGTACAACCAATGGTACCTGGAGGTGGAAGCTTGGAATTTTTTGGCAGCATGGCGGCATTAATGGCGAGATCCCCTTTTTTTATGCAGTGCCCGCTTATTTATAGGTGGAGGCTATAGTTTGGAATCCTCCCACTTGTATTTCATTTAAACCTTCATCCTCCATGGTAGTGAAGGGACATACGTGAGACATAGATGAACAATCTCACAACCCACAGTTATCTCGTTGATAGGTGAAATGTTAGGATGATCATTAGTAGGTGAAGGGTTAGGAGGATCATCAAATCTAAAAGCAAATGTTCCGTCAATTGTTGAGTGCAGATCAGACATTGGTTGATGAAGTTTGGAAACCCATTAATAGACGAATTTTGATCAACCATCATTTGATGGAGTATAAACCTCCATTGGAAGGTATATGCATAGATTCCAACAAAAGTTGGATACACAACAACCATTGGAAGGCATAGGTAGATATTTTGTCAGATTAGGATGTAGAACAACCATTAGAAGGTGAAGTATGGCCGACCATCGATAGATAGAGTATGACCGACCGTCAGAAGGAAAACACAATAATTCCATCATTAGTCATGTGTGCTGGATTTCCATCGGTTGTCAATAGATGGAATGGAGTGGAACTAACTGTTGGAAGGCTAGATAGATAAAAACACACAAAATGATTTACATTAGTTGTCAAACGATTGAATGGTAGAGTGATGAAAACCAAATGAGTTTTCATGAATATGCAAACCCATCCCCTGGGGCGGGGGGGGGGGGTATTGGCATGTGTCATGGGGTTTGTGCCCATGAGGCATCAACCGATGAAGGGAAAATTCAATAGAAATATGGCCCATTTATCAAAAATTTCTTGTTCCCGCTAGTTAATTAGCAGGATCACCATCTAGTACACTAGTGCATGAGGCATGGAGTTCAAACTTATGAATAAAAATAGGAATTTAGATCAAAATTCCAAAAATGAACTTTAAAAAATCTAAATATAAGCTAGTTATAAAGTAAAAATGGTGTAAATGAATGGAAAACTAATATGAAAATGCAACTAAAACTAGGATGAATATGCATTCATCACTACCTTGGAAGAGGCATCGTCTAGGTTGTTTTTGATATTACAATGCGCCATTGGGCATTTATCATTCTAGGAGGCACTATGAAGTTTAGGGGCAATCATACTATTACCCGCCTCTCCACATTCAAGAAGCTAGGTTTGAAAGAGCTGAAGAAGGCAAATAAGATGATCCATCTTGATAGTAAGTCCATAGTGAGACCAGGACATACTAGTAAAGTTGGGAAAATCTTGTTCCCTACAGACTTTGTGGTGATGGAGATTCATGAAGGTCATATGAATTATGTTGTCTCAAGGTCAAAGTTGATGAACCCCTTATTTTGATGATGAGTAAACCATTCCACTCATTTGTGTCTAATGATTTTACTTGAGTGATTTCATTTAGACACACTCTAAATGCCTAAACTTGCAAAACCTAGTTTGGATAAAACAAGTCATACATGTGAAAAGATCAAGATTAAATATTACAATTTTATCTCCTTCTATCATTTTGTTATAACTTGTAATGATTGTATGAATTACAATCAATCTCAAATGTGTAATAGAATTATTAGATAAAAAACAAATGCATTGTTACACAAATGATCAACTGCATTATAGCGAGTTTCATTGGAGAAGACTGTCTTGGTACACATCTCGACTAAAGAGACATTTAGATTTATCACGCATGATAATCTGCTGAGATACTACCTGATAAGTATCTCAGTCGATGACGCTGAAAGACTTGTCTTTTAGTTTCATCAACTGAGATACCCTCCCTACATCTCATCTGATGATAGTATTGTTATATAGGATAAAATATCCATTGAAGAAGTCCCTAATGAGATCTATTTATCTTCAACTATTATATTCTCTTTATTTCTATTTTCCTTTTACTCAAGTCTTATGTAATATGGGCCTAAGTGTACTAGGCCCACTAGGGTTTGCTGTTTGCTTCCTTGTTGTGTCCCATAATATTCATAGGAGGGGGTTTTATTGTTTCCAAAATATAGAAAGACCCCTCCTTTACAAGATGACATCACTGACGTCTCCTTTCCCATTCCCACTCATCATGTTCTTTCTTCTCCACCATTGTTGATCACACCAAGGGAAATCTAGTCTTCTTCATAGCCCTATCCTCTTACCAATAAGATGATCTAGGTGAACTGTCTACAACCTTTCTGTTGCTCCTATGTCCAGAAGATTACTTGTTCGGAATGACATACAACATCATTTTTGTGGTCATCCATGACCATTTTGTAGGGTTTCATATGTATATTATTTGATATGATTGGATCTTTCCAAAATATCTCTATATATCTTGGTGATTCCTAACATTTACTACCTATTCTAGGTGTTTTTTGAACTTAAATTTGTTGTTTAGCTACCTACATGTATATGTGGCCTAACATGATGTGTTGTCATCGTGAATCTGCTATTTTGCATTTTGTTGCACCCGACACGACATGTAATGACCCACACTTTTGAGTGTCTAAAAGACCTTAAAGTCACAGATCGTTAATTGTAAATTCCAGGATCAGATTCATGAAATAATACATAATATAAACAATTTCCATTAATGAACAAATAGTTACATGTTTGCATAAAAACCTCCCTTAAGGAGTTACATAACTTTTAAATAGAATTAAATTTTACATGTGTGAAGATAAACCATTAAGACTAAACCTTCATGATTAAACTATAGTGTCTATAACATCTCTATCTGTACCCTCATGTCCATGAATCAAGTATATCTGATACCTAAAACACCAACAAACAAATACACTGTCAGTATATTTCTATACTGGTACGTCGGTTCAACCAATAATCACAAGTAACATAAATCTTTATCTTGCATATAAGAACATAAACCTATTTTCATATTCTAACCCATATCTAGTCAACTACCTCAGGTGTAATCACTATCGCTCCACGGCTCGTGTGCATTACCCTTGAGATCAGTCTAAACCAGGGTTCAGAATACTATTATTTACTTTACATGATACTCATAGGAACTTTATAGTTTGCAAGAACTAAATAAACAAGCAAGTAGTTTATTTGTCATTCAATCTCATTGAGAAACATCGAAAATCTCAGAATTCGATACATGTATTCATTAGCGTAACCACATACCTTATGGCATTGCAGAACTATGCAGAACATCATATGTACTTTAAGAATGTATCCAAACATCCCAACAACAAAGCATGTAATCAAGAGTATTTGAAACACGCATACTATGCATGTGTCACCATGTATTCGCATTACATTTTTCAATTCTAGATTCACTCCAAAACTAGGGTTTAGGGTTATCTCATGTTTGGACTAGGGATTACGGTTACAAACCCTAATTCCATCATATTATGGTTTCTAAGATTAAAAACTCAATTATGCATATTAGGTGAAACCCTAATCATCATCTTAAACATATTAAACTATTTGGGATACCTAGATCACATCACTAGCATTATATCATAGCAAGATGTTGATATTGATTTTAACACCCTAAATAGCATGAATAAGACTACTAATTTTGAATAAAAAGAAAATGGAGTCCAATTATATTTGGGAAGGTGTTTGATGATTTTCCATGAGATGATGACGATTGCTTTACAAGATATATCAAGATAAAGAGATTGAGGATATTGCCACAAGTTACGGGATCATTGAATCATCTCGGTGAGAGAAATATATATAAACATGTAGGGTTGCACCCTCGTGGGGAGATACTCCCTTCCAGTCATCATCGTTTCCCCTAATGCTAGGATCCCTCTTGCAAGGACTGCCTTTGAAGCAGTCTCCCACAACTCTCCAGACCTGCTTAGAGAACCCACCCTCTACAGCTGAAGCCTGTCATCATTGTTCCTGTTGTTTTGACCTTCATGGTGGGAAACGCCGAGCTGAGAAGTGGAGAAGATCCTTGGACGCAGTGAGCAGTTGTTGAACCCCCAAAGAAGACAAGTGCGTCAACCTGTACGTAGGGGTTCAGAACAGCCAGTACCACAAGGTGTCCTCGCCGTCGGCTCTTCTTGTAGTTTTAGGGATTAAAGGTTGATCCTCCTCAACCTTGTCTATGGAGGATCTCTGACGGGGTGAGATGGGCCGGTACGGATAGCACGGAGGCAGTCTGACACCTGCCACACCCATCTCGTGTCTAGCAGGGAACTACCCGCTCGCTGGATGACCGCAACACTAGAGCGCGGGAGGAAGCGAAGGAGGGGGATGACTGCCAGTGGGGGAGGAGCGTAGGGGGGAGACGTTCTCCAGGGTGAAGCTTGGCATCGTGGCTCGTCGGAGTGGGGCGCAATGCCTTGGCACAGTGGGGCACAGCGGCGCCTGCTTCTAAGAGCTCGTAAGGGACATCCGTCGTGAGGTTAAAGAGCTCGCTGGAGGGGTTATGGATCTGATACCAATTGTAACATCCCAGGATTTGAGGCCTTGGATAACATGATCTTAAAAGTAATGATTGGACTACCCATATCACCAAGGTGCACCTCCTTTTCCAGGAGCCCATTACTAAAGAACTCCATAGTTAAGCGTGCTCAGCTTGGAGTAGTACTAGGATGGGTGACTAGTCAGGAAGTTCATCTTGGCTTGCACGTGAATGAGATTAAAGCGCGTAGTTAAGGCTAGTGGTGGTTTGTGGGGCCAATCATCATTCCTGAAACTCTACTAGAGCCTTGGGAAGTGGGTCCGTGTGTTACAAATGGTATCAGAGCCATAACCCCTCTAGTAGGTGGGGCCAACATGGGCATGTGGCATGCTAGTCTTTGAGCTGTGTGGTCCACACATGTTGGAAAGTGCTATCCGAGTTGATGGAGCCGCCCATGTGCTGGTAGTGTCCAGGCATGTTGGAAAGGGCTATCCGAGTTGATGGAGCCACCCTTGCGTTGGTAACCTTGGTCGGGAGCTGGGTGTACATGGGTCATTTGGGTCTACACTGAAATGGGGAAAATATTATGAGGCCATATAGTTGAGCCTTGATAAGGACGTCAAGAGTCTAAGTGGAGGAGATTGTAACGTCCTAGGATTTGAGGCCTTGGATAACATGATCTTAAAAGGAATGATTGGACTACCCATATCACCAAGGTGCACCTCCTTTTCCAGGAGCCCATTACTAAAGAACTCCATAGTTAAGCATGCTCAGCTTGGAGTAGTACTAGGATGGGTGACCAGTCGGAAAGTTGATCCTAGCTTGCACGTGAGTGAGATTAAAGTGCACAATTAAGGCTAGTGGTGGTATGTGGGTCCAATCGTCATTCTTGAAACTCTACTAGAGACTTGGGCAGTGGGTCCGGACATTACAAAATTATTATAACATCCCAAGATTTGAGGCCTCAGATAAAATGATCTTAAAAGGAATGATTGGACTACCCATATCACCAATGTGCACCTCCTTTTTTGGGAGCCCATCACTAAAGAACTCCATAGTTAAGCATGCTCAGCTTGGAGTAGTACTAGGATGGGTGACCAGTCGGGAAGTTGATCTTGGCTTGCGCGCGAGTGAGATTAAAATGCGCAGTTAAGGCTAGTGGTGGTCTGTGGGGTCAGTCATCATTTCTCAAACTCTACTAGAGCCTTGGGCAGTGGGCCAGGGCGTTACATTTGGTATCATAGCAAAGATTCATCAACTAATACTTAAAGTTTATAATTTCAAATCAACCTTCAAAATCTTAAGGGAAAAATTAGTAAAGCTTAAAATATCTTTTAGGTTTCTCATCTCACATTTCATCTACTTCTCATGTCTTGCTTAAAAAGCTTTGAAAATTAAATATTAATAAGAGAAGTAAAATGTGAAAAGATGTAACCTTTCGTGTAGGTCCCTCTAGAGGGGGTAGACACTAGAAAGATACATGTTTGGGTAAATCCTTTCTTAAAGGAAAGACTTGGAATAGGTGTGAAAACTCTAGAGAGTCTAGGGATAAGAAAACCCTAAGGGGTAGAGTGTAGTCCCTAACCATAAAAACCTTAATCTTAAATTAATAAACATGGTGTGGTGATATGGGACACCACCCATGTGAAACTTAAAATCAGGCATAAGAAGATAGAGGGATGGGTGTAGGTTACCCAGTCTCCCATGCATGGGTGCATGATGAGCATGACCCTTAGGTAAGAGATCTTAAGAAATATATGAACCCAATAGTTATATAAACATGAAAATGAAAGGTTGAGTATAACCTGCTCAAACCCCTTATGTTGTCTCTAGAAGTTTAGTGATGGTGGCCAAGCCCCTGGAGGGAAAGGTCAAGGTAGCACCAAGCCCCTGGAGGGGAAGGTGATCCAAGTTCAATGAATTGACTGAGACCATGAGGGGGGTATTCCAGAGGTTGATCAAGCATGGGTTTATATGATGTAATGATAAAAGTTATGCCTAATGAAAAAAAGAGGTATCTATGAAACCTTTAGGGTTAGTGTGCCAACCTGGGGTGGGTCAACCCAAGAGTGGGAAGATGACCTATGAGGGAGGCAAAACCTTAGATCTTGGGATCAGGTTGTGTCTAGAGAGTCTAACCCCCTCCTATGAGCCAATAAGGCACCCTAGGCTAGGACTTTCCCTTAAAAGGTAAGTGAATAAATGTATTTAAGTATTGAGATAACCTTAATCCTCACCTAGAGTAGTGAAGAGTGAAAGATATAAAAAATGAAAGTACTTAAATTCTTTGAACCCAAGGATGCCAACTCTGAGTGACACAATTGGTCAAGCCTAGGAGGAAAGACCAGTAAGGCACCAAACCCAGGAGGGAAGGTGGCCTAAGTGGATGACCAAGCCTAGGAGGGAAGGTCATGAAATGGTCTAGCCCAAGAGGGAAGACCAGGCAGGCACCAAGCCCAGGAGGAAAGGTGGCCTAAGTCCACAATGCAGTTGTTTAGGATCAAGCCCCTGGAGGGGAAGATCACAGAGCTCAAGCCCAGGAGGGAAGATTGACATGGCACCAAGCCCTGGAGGGAAGGTGTGTTGGGTTTTTATGGGAATCAGAGAAGCAGCGGAAACAAAAATTTTCTCCCAAAAACCCAGAACAAAAGGAATCGCGTCAACGTCTATACAATAGGAAAGATGGTTTATGGATGCATACCTTATCCCGAGGCTTGCTCGGCGATAGTACCTCGTGCCTTGCGCGGTCTTCACCTCCGGTCTTGGACGGTGTCTATGCAGCTCCTGGTCGCACCGGGACTAAAGACTCCTAGTCTCACTGGGACTGTCGGGATTGACAGTTGTCCTCCGAGCGACAAATGTCTCCCACCTCGACAGTCATCCACATAGACTGCCTAACACTCCGATCTCCTTGCCACACAAGGAATCAGAAGGAGTCACACCCTCCTGTCGGCGTACTAGTCACCAACACACTCTCCTGCCACCAGTCGCTTTCTGTAGTTGTCTTTCCCTTGTTGTGCCTCCCTTATCGGGTAGCACTTGCTTGGGCTCTCTCGGTTACCAAAACCAGAGAGAATGACAACTTTACAGAGAAACTGGTTGCACTCAGTTGTACTTTGAGAAGCCCCCAATACCCCTATATATAGGAGGGTCATGGGACAAGGTTCTCTATCCTGGGCAATGCGGGACTAAAGTAGGAGTAGAAGGGTTCGAGATTTTCCACAAAAACAACCAACTGCATAACCTGAAACGATCGTTTCACAACTGAAACGGTCGGTTGGGGATCTGAGCCGGTCGGTTGACACCTCAACCGATCAGTTGGGACCCATGAAACGGTCGGTTCACATGTGAACCGATCGATTCGTGGTCCTGATCAGTTCCCGATTGACTTTTCTTCTTTCGTTTCTAATTGATATCAAATATCAATCCTTATTCCAATCGTATTGGACAAGTAAAAAGAATTTCTCACCAATCTTACTTTCCCAACTTGCTCGGTTGGACTTGAACCGATCGTTTCAACACTTGAACGGATCATTTCACCCTGTCCCTGAGCCGATCGACTCATCAGTTGAGCCGATCGGTTCACCAAGCTCAGCCAATCGGTTCATCACATGAGCCAATCGGTTGAGAGTGCAGATTGTGCAGAATTAGTCAATCGCAGTTTCAATCAATCCGATACTCTAATCAATCAGTCCAACACCTTAAACACTATGATACTGAGCTATCAATTGATTGAGTGTTTAATTGAACTACTAAAATCCTTTAGTATTCAATCTAAACATGTTTGTGGAAAAACTCCTATTCCAGGTTAAATCCTATGTGTGTGACCCTGCAGGTCCATTTCATGTTGGCAGTGAAAGTCCATAACACTTATGACTTCACAAGAAAAGAGTGGTGCCTAGTCACACATCAGTGCTACCCAAGTGAAATAGAAAGTTGGAGAACAACTTTCAATCCTACAATCCGTGAATGGTGTTACAATGAATGTATAATTCCTTTGTCACTGATATCCTGAATGAACTCGAGGCATGGAACAATCATCCTGTCAATGTTCATTCATTTCCTTGATCTCAGAGCAGACTGGGTGAGATGTGTGTGACATCAATATCACATATTGATTCACACGTGCATGCACATGCCTTTCTCAATCCTACTCATCAAGTGGCCAAGGATATCAAACTCCCTCAGGAGGGACAAATCCCATATCTATCACTCACCCCTTAAAATCCCCATGTGTCAAAGCCACCCAATCATCACCTTTATAACAACCCATGTTTCAGGACTATGTTTGATGATGTCAAAGTATACCCAACGACATGTGTTGAGTGTAGTGATTTTAGGTCTAAGAATCACACTCACCACCATCACTGTGAGAGCTGACTGTGATTACCAAGTCATGATTCCATGTGTCACTCTCACGGTGGGTCTGTCCGGTACCTTGTTCTCTAACAAGTACCTATGTGCTTGGTTTGATATCACTATATCATGACTAATGAGATTCTGTCATCAACCAACACACAATCTAATCTTTAGTGTTATTGATGTCTATGGTTATTTCCACAATAACAACCGACTAGGGACCAAACAAGAATGTATACTCTTAACATCCGTATGATCTAGGTCCTCAACCCAAAAACATACGTCATTGAGTAAAACAATTCTTTAGACATCTATCATGTTACACCATCATCTCAGAAACAGTTTAAACATATAGATCGGAAATTGCCTTTTATTATTATTCAAATCATTTACAAAGTATCCCATTACAATCATCATATGACTTGATCTATGGGCATACATACCAACAGATTCCCACTTGCACTTAGAGCCCGTCACCAAGGAACCTCAGTCCTTGTGACCTAGCATGACCATCATGCTTCTGCTGAGAAAGGGCCTTCGTCAGTGGATCAACTATGTTGTATTCAGTTGGTACTTTGCAAATCTTCACATCTCCTCGCTGTACAATCTCTCGAATGAGATGGAAGCGCCACAGTATGTGCTTGGACCGCTGATGTGATCTGGATTCTTTAGCCTGAGAAATAGCTCCATTATTGTCACAATAAAGCTCAATTGCATCACAGCTACTGGGAACTACACCAAGTTCAGAGATGAACTTCCTGATCCACACAGCCTCCCTTACTGCATGTGAAGCAGCAATATACTCGACCTCTGTAGTAGAATCAGCAACTGTTTCTTGCTTGGAACTCTTCCAGCTTACAACTCCATTATTAAGGCAAAACACAAATCCTGACTGCGATCTGTAATCATCTTTATCAGTTTGTAGGCTTGCATCGGTGTAACCCTTTACAACCAGCTCTTCCTCGCCACCGTAAATAAGAAACTGATCCTTAGTCCTTCGCAAGTACTTGAGGATGTTCTTTACGGCTGTCCAGTGAGTATCCCCGGGATCTGACTAGTACCTGCTCGTCATGCTTAGAGCATATGATACATCTGGGCGTGTGCACAACATGGCGTACATGATGGATCCTATGGCTGATGCATATGGGATCCCATTCATACGCTCCCTCTCTTCACAAGATTGGGGACACTGAGCTCTAGAGACGGTGACTCCATGTAGCATGGGGATGTGGCCTCTCTTTGAGTTCTCCATGCTGAACCGCTTTATCACTTTGTCAATGCACGTGCTTTGACTTAGTCTGAGAAGCCTTCTAGATCTATCTCTATAGATCTTAATTCCTAGAATGTAGGATGATTCTCCTAAGTCCTTCATTGAGAAAGTATTCCCTATCCAAGTCTTTACCTTCTCTAAGGCTAAGACATCATTCCCCATCAAAAGTAGGTCATCCACATACAATATGAGGAATGTGGTCGAGCTCCCACTAACCTTCTTGTACACACAAGGTTCATCTTCATTTTTGAATAAAGACAAACACTTTGACTTCCTCATCAAATCGAAGATTCCAACTCCGAGATGCTTTCTTCAATCCATAGATTGACCTTTGCAGCTTACAGACTTTATTGGCATTCTTTAGATCTACAAAACCTTCAGGTTGTGTCATGTACACATCCTCATTTATATTCCCGTTAAGGAATGCGGTTTTAATATCCATCAGCCAAATCTCATAGTCATAATAAGCTACAATAGTAAGCATGATCCTGATGGACTTAATCATGGCAACTGGAGAAAAGGTTTTGTCATAGTCAACACCTTGAACTTGTCGAAATCCCTTCGCAACCAATCTGCCTTTATAAGTTTGCACATTGCCATCCATGTCGGTCTTTTTCTTAAAGACCCACTTACACCCTATGGGTTTTATCCCTTCGGGTGGTTCCACCAAAGTCCATACTTTGTTGGAGTACATGGATTCCATCTCGGATCTCATGGCTTCAAGCCATTTCTCAGAATCTGGTCCTTCCATAGCCTCTACGTAGGTAGTTGGATCATCATCTATGATCAAATCACCACCTTCCTGAGTCACAAGGTATCCAAACCTCTCAGGTTCAAGGCGGGTCCTACTAGATCTATGAGGTCCTTGTGTTACCTGAGGAGACTGAGATTCCACAACACCTTGTGAATCTCCATATTCCTCTCGTACATCTATCAGTTCAATGTTTTCTTGTTGGGATTGAACCACTTCAAGCTCTATTTTCCTCCACTGATTCCTTTGGAAATAAATTCCTTGTCTAGGAATACAATATCCCTGGCAACAAACACTTTGTTGTCAGTAGGGTGGTATAGATAATATCCCTTGGTCTCCTTGGGATATCCAACAAAATAACATTTATCAGACTTGGGTCCAAGCTTATCAGGAAACATTTTCCTAACATAAGCCTCACAACCCCAAATCTTCATAAAAGACAAATTGGGACGCTTCCCGGTCCATATCTCATATGGTGTCTTTTGAACCGATTTATATGGTATCGGTTAAGTGTAATGATGAATGCATATTCATCTCTTATTTTTGTTTCATTTATAATAATTAATTAGGACTTTTTGTTAATTTTAGATAATTCAAAATAAAAAACACTTTCATCTTCTTGATATACTTTTCCTGAATTCTTATGATATTTTTCTTAATTTTTCAGAAATTATCTAAGTAATTAAATAGAGAAAATAAAAGATGAAGATATGAGGCTTTTCAAATATTCCCGCAGTGCCTGAGATACCAGTCACCAAAATAGCCATATCTTTTGCGTCTAAAGGCGGAATTTCAAGATAAAATATGGAATGAAAAGAAAATTTTATTGGATACAAAAAAGATATATTTTGCGACAATTTTGGTGTTTATTTGGCTACGCAATTAACCAGTGAAAGTAGCCTTTCGTTTTCTCGCAGAGTCTGATTTCAGTATATACCTTTCACCAAAATTGGTATAACTCTCACATCCCAAGGCGGAATTTATTTTGCAAGTATGCGTTGGAAAGATAATTCAATTATATACAGGAAAAATATATTTTCGGGCCGCTTCCGAATTTTTGACTAGCCCAAAAATATGCTCAAAATTTCTGTTGCGGGAAATTAATGCAAAAGGAATGCAAAGCAATCAATTGTTTCCTCTATTGATTAGATCTAGAAAGTTAGCAGCCGCCGGCGGCCATTTCTTTTGCCCTAAACCTAATGTATACCCTCATCCTTCTCCTATAAAAGGAGGGGCACTTCCTCCTCTTTGGGCATCTTTGGTATCATCTTTTGTATTGGAATTTTGAGCATTTATTCTCCTATTATTCAAGCAATGGAATTTCTCCTTCGTGTTCTTTAATTCTTGCAATTTACATTCTTGCAATAGATCTAGTTGTTCTTCCTTTCTTCTTCTTTTTCTTCCGTGGATTGGAGAAAGAGTTGAAGAGATTGGCCATTTAATTGTCTCTAGCCTAAGGATTTTCCTTTAGTAAGACTAGACTATGGCCATTTCGCTTCTCCCCTCCGCCTCCATGTTTTCCACAAGCATGTGTGAGTAGACTTCTATCGAGGTAAGGGGAATAACCCCTTAGCCATGGTTTTAATGAATTTTTCTTAAACGACTAGATGGTAATCGATTTTAATTAACTGTTGATCTTCGGATCCCACGTTAATCCGGATGGAAATGACCATGGAAATCCGGATTTAGAACAATAAAATCGATTGCATAGACGTTTTGATATGACCGTGGATTTTTGTCTTTTAGGATGATAAACTAGGAAGCATGAGCACCAAGACCAATGGGCTCATATGGAGTTTATCTCTTGTGAGTTTTTAAATTCACAAACCTTCATCGAATAGTCGCTTAAGAATTAGTTGTTATCACCTAGGCTAAGGTGGTGAAAACCCCTACGAGCCTCGATTCTCTCTCTTTGATTTCAACCTTCGTTGATTTGCTTTCTTTACTTCAGTCTTTTTCCATTCACAATAGTCTACTTGTGCTAACAATTGTTTCTTTTCCTTGTGACAGGGGAAAAATAAATTATTGTTATTACATTGTTACTTTGTGTTTATTTCTTATTTTAGTGTAATCAATCAAACCCCCAACCCGACTTTTACTTTCCGTTCTAAATCTGAAAATACAAAAAAATAATAAAATAGTTCTTCAAAACAATTGGGATAAAAGAAACAATCTTAAAAAGTTATCCTGTGGGATCGATCCTTTCTATACTAGCCTTAATCGGAAAGTTGAAAAAGGATTAAACTCTAAATTAATTATCTTAGTGATTGACATTGCAAAATGACGATTATCAATTTGGCACCGTTGCCGGGACAACAGATTGTTTTCTCAAACCCCAAAAAATCAACTTTATTTTTTATTTTTTTATGTCTTCCGAGTAACATTCCGGAAGTGCTACTCCTCTTTCTGCCGAGTTTCCATTCCGACAGTCTATTTTTTTCTACACATGATTAACTGCTTTATTTGTGCATGCGACGCTCGCCAAACGCCAATTCTGCGGCACGATTTTTTAAGATGGAACCAGAGAGGCTAAGGATGATTTTAATAGATAATGATGATGATGATTATATCATCTTCAATCAAGTAGAACCAACTCCAATACCTAAAGCTCTACCAATCACTTCCATTGTGTATGTTAATCTAGTTGATTCTAATGGCCAATCTACTTCATCGGAACCCTTTCTCTATAATGAACTGCCACCCTTAGAAGAAGTCCAATGTGATATAGTTGAGATTCCACACAACCTTGATTAGGAGATGGATATGTGTTTTAAAGAAATTCAGGATGTCGTAAATGAAGAACTTTGTTTAGCTAGGGCCGCATCTGTATGGGGCCCTGACTATCCCTATAAGTCAGAAAATGAGTGGATGGAGGCCTATGTTGATAAATTCATGAATCAAGAATCTTTTAACAAAAAGGTTAAAGATTGGTGGGCTCAAAGAACGTCCCAACAACCTAAGACTCCACCACCCTTCTCGGTTGTAGGCCCGTATTTGGATGTTTGCAATAATCATCCCATCTTAGTTGAGCCTATTGTGACCAATGTACCATCACCTCCCCAACATGCACTGATTTGAAAGGCTTCCTCATCAAGAGCACTATGACCTCACTCAACCACCTCTTTTTCCACATCTGGTTGAACCTGATGAGGTGATTCTACCATCGCAAGAACCTTACATTACACCGTTATATTGTGAGGTGATCCATTATGAGCCCATTGAGTTGGGCACATGTCATATAAAGGAATCAGATCTCCCCTTCAGCATAGTAAAGGATCCAATTGATTCCATAGACATCCATGTTGATGAGATCTTTAATGAAGAAGAGACATAGAACTCCCCAATAGAGATGGAACAACCTAGATTGATCATTTTTGATAATTATGATGACAATTATGCCATTTGTGAGTCTTCCACACCAAATCCATTGGCTTTCATTTATGGGGTAAAAGATCCGAACGCACCTTGTTGCATAATCCACCAAGAAGACATACATCCCCATATGATTGTTTACTCAGCTAACAAACCAGTTTTTCTTATATAGGCACCCTCTTCACCACATGTAGATCCAGGCGGCAAAAAGATACTCAAGCCAGATTCTTCATCCGATCTTCCACATATGACACTACATTTGTTACCCAACTGGCACCTGCCAATCTCCCCCAATCCACATTCATCTCCAACACTGCTTTCACTGTTGAAGGAAGATATGTGGATCCTACTCGAAGGACTACGAGGTGATATACAACATCATTCAGAAAACCTTTTTAGGCTTCCACGACTACCCGTCCATTGGGTGTACCATGAAGCTCCTCTATTCAAAACCCCAACCATCATCGACATTCTGTTCAGATGGACATATTTTGAGCTACCAAGACCTCCTGGTGAACCCAAAAAAAATTCTTCGCTCCATCTCGGGTTTGGGTTTTGCTCGAGACAAGCAAAAATCTAAGTCTGGGGTGGAGGTGGGTGGTATGATTCTATTCCACCCCCTTATCTTTTTTATTCTTGCATTATTTCCACTTTTTTTGGTTTTGCATATAGTTGCTTTGTTCATGGCCATTATCTAGTCGGCCATATTTTTATTTCTTTTGTTGCAAAATGGCCCATATCTAGTTGGACTTGATATGATCATTTGTCAAAATACTCCCCTTAATGATGTAACTGCCTTGCAACTAAAATTTTGAAACTTTCATGACTAGAAATCCTCGTGTCACTTAGGACCTCAAATAATAATCACTCCTTGGAAAAGATGGCAAGCCATAGAGGACTGATAGGATTCAAGAGTGATGCTTTCTTATCATGTACAACTTGTATAAATTTTCTTGATTTTTTGCATGATTCAGTAATAGTTGAACCAATGCATGGTACTCTAAAAAAAAGATAGAAAAAAGTTGCACAAGAACAACCTCTTCTACTCTTCTTCTACCACTTCCAAATCTTTCCATTCGTAAAAAAAAAGCCAATAATGCCCAAAAGGCTAAGTTTGGGGTGACACCCCTTCCCCCTCTTCCACTTCTTCCATACCCACGCAATTGGGTGTATCACCAAAAATCAAAGAAAAAAATGCGGTCAATGTAACTGCATGTCCACTAAATAAAAAGGTCTCGAGTCGAATAGAGGAGAGACTGTCCTTCTTCCATACCTCCTTCACTCCAATTTTCTACCTAGGGAAAAACTACAAAAACCCCAATCATCCAAATCATCCATGTTCTTGTGTAAAACTTAAAAAAAAATTGGAGTACCAAATGCAAAGGTGAAATGAAAATCTGTTTTATTGCAGGTCTTGAATAAATGCAAGTTTGTGAAGTAGGAAATATAAAAGTCACTTTTTATGAATTCAGGAAGTCAGGGTCGCTTGGCCATATTTTGATGGAAGGAATCAAGTGATTGTTAGAAGAGTGAGGATGATAGGTTGAGAGTATGTCTTGAAAGTATTTCTTGATTTTAATGTTGCTCGGGACGAGCAAAGTTTAAGTTTGGGGTATTTTGATGAATGTATATTCATCTCTTATTTTTGCTTCATTTAGAATAATTAATTAGGGCTTTTTTTTTAATTTTAGCTAATTCAAAAATAAAAAACACTTTCATCTTCTTGATATAATGTTTCTGAATTCTTATGATATTTTTCTTAATTTTCAGGAATTATCTAAGTAATTAAATCGAGAAAATAAAAGATGAAGATATGAGGCTTTTCAAATATTCCCGCAGTGTCTGAGATACCCGTCACCAAAATAGCCATATCTTTTGCGTATAAAGGCGGAATTTCAAGATAAAGTATGGAATGAAAAGAAAATTTTATTGGCTACAAAAAAAACATATTTTGCGACAATTTTGGTCTTTATTTGGCTGCGCAATTAACCAGTGAAAGTAGCCTTTCGTTTTCCCGCAGAGTCTGATTTCAGTATATACCTTTCACCAAAATTGGTATAACTCTCACATCCCAAGGTGGAATTTATTGTGCAAGTATGCGTTGGAAAGATAATTCAATTATCTACAGGAAAAATATATTTTCGGGCCGCTTCCGAATTTTTGACTAGTCCAAAAATACGCTCAAAATTGCTGTTGCGGGAAATTAATACAAAAGGAATGCAAAGCAATCAATTGTTTCCTCTATTGATTAGATCTAGAAAGTTAGCAGCCGCCGGCGGCCATTTCTTTTGCCCTAAACCTAATGTATACCCTCATCCTTCTCCTATAAAAGGAGGGGAACTTCCTCCTCTTTGGGCATCTTTGGTATCATCTTTTGTATTGGAATTCTGAGCATTTGTTCTCCTATTATTCACGCAATGGAATTTCTTCTTAGTGTTCTTTAATTCTTGCAATTTACATTCTTGCAATAGATCTAGTTATTCTTCCTTTCTTCTTCTTTCTCTTCCGTGGATTGGAGCAAGGGTTGAAGAGATTGGCCATTTAATTGTCTCTAGTCTAAGGATTTTCCTTTAGTAAGACTAGACTATTGCCATTTCGCTTCTCCCCTCCGCCTCCATATTTTCCACAAGCATGTGTGAGTAGACTTCTATCGAGGTAAGGGGAATAACCCCTTAGCCATGGTTTTAATGACTTTTTCTTAAACGACTATATGGTAATCGATTTTAATTTACGGTTGATCTTCGAATCCCATGTTAATCCAGATGGAAATGACCATAGAAATCCGGATTTAGAACAATAAAATTGATTGCATAGACGTTTTGATATGACCGTGGATTTTCATCTTTTAGGATGATAAACTAGGAAGCATGAGCACCAAGACCAATGGGCTCATGTGGAGTTTATCTCTTGTGAGTTTTTAAATTCACAAACCTTCATCGAATCGTCACTTACGAATTAGTTGTTATCACCTAGGCTAAGGTGGTGAAAACCCCTACGAGCCTCGATTCTCTCTCTTTGATTTCAACCTTCGTTGATTTGCTTTCTTTACTTCTAGTCTTTTTCCTTGTGACAGGGGCAAAATAAATTCTTATTATTACATTGTTACTTTGTATTTATTTTTATTTTAGTGTAATCAATCAAACCCCCAACCCGACTTTTACTTTCCGTTCTAAATCTGAAAATACAAAAAAATAATAAAATAGTTCTTAAAAATAATTGGGATAAAAGAAACAATCTTAAAAAGTTGTCCTGTGGGATCGACCCTTTCTATACTAGCCTTAATCGGAAAGTTGAAAAAGGATTAAACTCTAGGATAATTATCTTAGTGATTGATATTGTAAAGCAACATTTATCATGTAAATGCGGTGGTTTCAAGAGCATAACCCCAGAAAGAAACCGGAAGATCAGTAAAACTCATCATTGATCGCACCATATCTAACAATGTATGATTCCTTCTTTCAGACACACCATTATGCTGTGGTGTTCCAGGCGGAGTCCATTGTGATACAATACCATGGGCTCACAGAAGGTCATCAAACTCTTGGCTTAAGTATTCTCCACCTCGATCAGATCGAAGTGCCTTAATACTTTTACCAAGTTCGTTCTGTACTTCATTCATGAAATCCTTGAACCTTTCAAGGGTTTCTGACTTATGTTTCATCAGGTACACATAGACATACCTACTGAAGTCATCAGTAAAGGTAATGAAGTACTGATACCCACCTCTGGCATTAGTTCTAAAAGGCCCACATACATCAGTATGTATGAGTCCTAATAGATCACTAGCTCTCTCACCTTTACCTGAAAAGGGAGTCTTGGTCATCTTGCCCAATAAACAAGATTCACATGTCTCTATTTATTCACAATCAAAAGAGTCTAGATAACCATCTTTATGGAGTCTAGAAATGCGCTTCTCATTTATGTGCCCTAGACGACAATGCCAAAGATATGTTTTGTTTGAGTCGTTGAGTTTTTACTTTTTGGTGTTTACGTTGTATACACTTGTCTCCAAATCTATCAAGTATAGACCATAAGACATTGGGGCACTGCCATAAAAGATCCTATCTATAGAAATGGAACATTTTCCATTCTTAATAAGAAATTCAAATCCATCTTTGTCCAAATAAGAGACGGAGATGATATTCCTATTTATGGCAGGTACATAATAGCACTTCTTCAACTCTATTATTAGCCCACTTGGTAGAGTTAACTCATAGGTTCCTACGGCACTGGTGGCAACTCTTGCCCCATTGGAAACACGTAGTTCAACCTCGCCTTTCCATAAAGGCCTACTTCTCTTAAGATCCTTCACATTTGAACAAATGTGAGATCCACATCCGGTATCAAGTACCCATGACGAAGAAGTAGTAAAGTTAATCTCTATCACGTATATGCCAGAAGTAGAGATCCCTATCTCTGACTTATTCTTCCATCGTTCCTTCCATCCTCTCCATGTAGAAAAAATTGGTTTGGCGAGAGAACCCTTCTCTCCCTTACCTTTCGTTCCATTGATCTCTATCAATGAACTTTCTTTCTTCTTCACTAACGCATTAAGCGTACATAGAGTGGATTCAAAGGCTCCTGGTATATCTAGATTGTGCAGAAAAATTCTCACAGTCCTCAACCAGTTATGGAATTTGTTCTAAATTAATTTGCCCATTTTAAAAGATGATTCTTTTGCCATTCTACAAGAGAAAATTGCATTTGTCAAAACTCCTTTTGATTTGATTTGAATAAAATTTGACGATAGTTAATTAGGCCTTTAATTAATTACCACTCCCACTATTTTGATTCAAATTGACAGCCCTCACCATCAATTCGGAAGATTGCAGAGAACAATCTTCTAGTGGGTTAAGATCCATATTTCATCAAGTCATGAGTCAGCTTTGGCTGATCGCCCATAATCTTGACTATTTAGGTAGGCCATCATGCCAATTGCATCATATGAAACTCTTGATGAATGAACATGCACAACACCTTGCCATGAACATTCCGTGCCTCTGGGCTTAGACGCTATAAGAATCACCAGTTAAGTCTATCCCAAAAGCCTACACGGTAAACATGCACCCTGCTTTGGCAGAACCTGCATGTCGACCCTTCACACTTCCACAAGATGGACGGCACACCACGCTTTGGCATAACCTACGCTTGGTCGATCAAGTTTTCCATGTGTGTAGCTAATGGAAGGTGTATACGACTTAATATTTTAATGACGGATTTGGTTTTTATATATATATACATACTCAATCACCACAAAATATAGTACGTATCATATACATGCTATATCCCACAAAAAACATGCAAAATGATAAAAGCAACGATTATGGCCATCCTATTGTGATTCCTCGAGCCAAGAGGAATCACGGTCATCTAGGTCTACATCACATGCAATCTGTACAAGATGAAATCTGTGCCTGCCTTTCTGGGTTTAATCAGCTCATCTCCATGACTGATCAGCTCGCCATCAAGTTGGTCGTTCGGGTGCCACCAGCCGATCGACTGGCGCCTCCAGCCGATCAGTTTATCGGTCATCGTGCATCTCCTCAGATCGCCACCCGCTCGTCTCGCTCCTCGAACCGGTCGTCTGGAACACCAACCGATCGGTTCACGCCTTGAACCGATCGTCTCAGTCGTCGTCAGGTCGTCCTCCATTCTTTGACATAACAGGAAATAAAATCTATCCTATTTATAATTGAATTGTGAAACCCCAAGTTACATTCGGGGGAAGCAAAGGTAGGAAAAGAAATCTCGAATTATTTCGAGTTACATTAGGAATAGGAGAAAGGGAATCAGTGCGCAGACTGAGATGCAAGCAACCACATACAACCACACACAGATATAGGGTTTATAGGCCATAACCATGCTACACATCCACCACAAAACTCGTTTAAGGGCGACGCGTATCAAGTGCATTAATATTACATATCATATATGTATATTGGGATTTGTGAATTGGACATGCATAAAGCCAATTTTATTCGCATCGTATGAAATAAATAAATGCGACAAACCAAAATCGATCATATCGATAATCCAAAAATATAGAGCAGTTGACGTGGCTCTGATACCACTGTTGGGTTTTTACGGGAATCAGAGAAGCAGCGGAAACAAAAATTTTCTCCCAAAAACCCAAAACAAAAGGAATCGCGTCAACGTCTATAAGATAGGAAAGATGGTTTGTGGATGCATACCTGGTCCCGAGGCTTGCTCGGCGACAGTACCTCGCGCCTTGCGCGGTCTTCACCTCCGGTCTTGGACGGTGTCTGTGCAGCTCCTGGTCGCACCGGGACTGAAGTCTCCTGGTCTCACTGGGACTGTCGGGATTGACAGTTGTCCTCCGAGCGACAAATGTCTCCCGCCTCTATAGTCGTCCACACGGACTGCCTGGAACTCCAATCTCCTTGTCACACAAGGAATCGTAAGGAGTCACACCCTCCTGTCGGCGTACTAGTCACCAACACACTCTCCTGCCACCAGTCGCTTTCTGCAGTTGTCTTTCCCTTACTGTGCCTCCCTTATCGGGTAGCACTTGCTTGGGCTCTCTCGGTTACCAAAACCAGAGAGAATGACAACTTTACAAAGCAACTGGTTGCACTCAGTTGTACTTTGAGAAGCCCCCAATACCCCTATATATAGGAGGGTCATGGGACATGGTTCTCTATCCCGGGCAATGCGGGACTAAAGCAGGAGTAGAAGGGTTTGAGATTTTCCACAAAAACAACCAACTGCGTAACCTGAACCGATCGTTTCACAACTGAAATGGTCGGTTGGGGATCTGAGCCGGTCGGTTGACACCTCAACCGATCGGTTGGGACCCATGAAATGGTCGGTTCACATGTGAACCGGTCGGTTCGTGGTCCTGATCAGTTCCCGATTGACTTTTCTTCTTTCGTTTCCAATTGATATCAAATATCAATCCTTATTCCAATCGTATTGGACAAGTAAAAATAATTTCTCACCAATCTTACTTTCCCAACTTGCTTGGTTGGACTTGAACCGATCGTTTCAACACTTGAACGGATCGTTTCACCCTGTCCCTGAGCCGATCGACTCATCAGTTGAGCCAATCGGTTCATCACATGAGCCGATCAGTTGAGAGTGCAGATTGTGCAGAATCAGTCAATCACAGTTTCAATCAATCCAATACTCTAATCAATCAATCCAACACCTTGAACACTATGATACTGAGATATCAATTGATTGAGTGTTTAATTGAACTACTAAACTGCTTTAGTAATCAATCTAAACATGTTTGTGGACAAACTCCTATTCCAGGTTAAATCCTATGTGTGTGACCCTGCAGGTCCATTTCACGTTGGCAGTGAAAGTCCATAACACTTATGACTTCAGAAGAAAAGAGCGGTGCCTAGTCACACATCAGTGCTACCCAAGTGAAATAGAAAGTTGGAGAACAACTTTCAATCCTATAATCCGTGAATGGTGTTACAATGAATGTATAATTCCTTTGTCACTGATATCCTGAATGAACTCGAGGCATGGAACAATCATCCTGTCAATGTTCATTCATTTCCTTGATCTCAGAGCAGACTGGGTGAGATGTGTGTGACATCAATATCACATATTGATTCACACGTGTATGCGCATGCCTTTCTCAATCCTACTCATCAAGTGGCCAAGGATATCAAACTCCCTCAGGAGGGACAAATCCCATATCTATCACTCACCCCTCAAAAGCCCCATGTGTCAAAGCCACCCAATCATCACCTTTATAACAACCCATGTTTCAGGACTGCGTTTGATGATGTCAAAGTGTACCCAACGACATGTGTTGAGTGTAGTGATTTCAGGTCTAAGAATCACACTCACCACCATCATTGTGAGAGCTGACTATGATTACCAAGTCATGGTTCCATGTGTCACTCTCACGGTGGGTCTGTCTGGTACCTTGTTCTCTAACAAGTACCTATGTGCTTGGTTTGATATCACTATATCATGACTAATGAGATTCTGTCATCAACCAAAACACAATCTAGTCTTTAATGTTATTGATGTCTATGGTTATTTCCACAATAACAACCGACTAGGGACCAAACAAGAATGTATACTCTTAAAATCCATATGATCTCATCGTTTAGGTCCTCAACCCCAAAAGCATACATCATTGAGTAAAACAATTCTTTGGACATCTATCATGTTACACCATAATCTCAGAAACAGTTTAAACATATAGATCAGAAATTGCCTTTTATTATTATTCAAATCATTTACAAAGTATCCCATTACAATCATCATATGACTTGCTCTATGGGCATACATACCAACAAGGTGGCCCGAGCCCAATGATGGGATGACAATGCATTATGTGTACTCAAAAGAGAGAGATGAAGGCAATCGGGGTTAAAGAATTAAATAAGAGAATAATGTGCTTAAAAGATGTGACATCTCAAAAGAAACCCTAGGGAGGGTAGAGTCCTAATGCAATCCTAGGGTCAAGTAGGGTGTATTAGAGGTACATAGGATAGATGGGTTGGGAGTTGATATGCCCTGAATGCACATGACCATGTGGTCGGGAGGTAACAACTAGGTTTATCCAAGGTACATGACTTCGGAGATTAGCTACCTCCATGAGGATCATGTAGCCTGATGGGTGAATGTGAAAGGCACTCTCTTGATGCATAAGGATGAGATCACTCCAAAAGTACCTATACCCCTAGAGACCTCGAGGATTTGGCTTAGGCTCATAATGATACATGAGATGTAAATATAAAGATATAAGGAAGTCATGGAAACTTAAGAGGAGTTGTGCCTAACTTAAGAGTAAGAAAAGGGACACTTGACTTCATGGAATATAAGAATGATATAAAATCAAGAGAAAGAAAGTTTAGAGTCATATAGAGTATGATTCAACTTAATATGTGAAATTGAAAGGTAATGTGTGGATGTACCATCTCCGCTCTTGGAATGGATTGAACTGTGTTTGGGCTGCAGCCAAATGCTTATTTCATTTCATTATAAGGGAGGGAGATTGGATAGACACATGTTATGCTTAAAAATTTAGATAATGAGGATGAATATCCTACATTGAATATGTAATGAAATGAACTAGGGAAAGAGGTGTCACCTCACCCTTGCGTGAAAGTAATGAATGATAGGTTGGAAACCTAGGTGAAAAGAGAAATCACCAAGTAATAATGAAATCATCAAGAGATGATGGGACTAATAGAGATATGGATATAATTGAATTTCAATTCAAGTGCCAATCTTAGTAATAAAATGAAAATTGATTAAGTAGGGTCTTAACCCTAAGTTTTGAAAATAATGTGAGTTATCATTCACCTAGGCTTAGTGGGCCTAAATTTTAAGGACAAAATTCCTTTTAAGGAGGGGTGAATGTTACATCCTTGAAATTCGTGGATTTCAAGCCTAAATAAAATTAGGGAACATATAGTAATGAAGAGTTTTGAGGGGTCTTGGTTGATGAATCCAAACCTTAGACTCAAAATAAATTATCAATGTAAGTCAATAATGTGCTTTCGAACATATGTGTTCATACTAGGCTAATGTAAGGTGCAATGATGATACGAGCCTTAGATTGACAATAAAGGAATGTGATTTAGATCATGGAGCCTTTGGAAGACCCAAGATGTGGTTCATGGGCCTTAGGGTCACTGCTTAGCCCAATTGGATAATTGAAGTGTGCATATGGGCCCATGAGACATGATTTTGGATAATGTGGATATTCGTGATCATATTAGGTATCAAAAATAGTCATGGATGATGGATAACTTGAATATAAGATAATGAGAGGATAATTGGAAAGAGAGTCAAGATGTGCCTTGACTCTTCACATATTACTTGTACGCAACGGAAAATTTTGGAATAAAAAGAAAAAGGAGTCCAATTATATTTGGGAAGGTGTTTGATGATTTTCCATGAGATGATGATGATTGGTTTACAAGATATATCAAGAAAAATAGATTGAGGATATGACCACAAGTTACGGGATCATTGAATCATCTCGGTGAGAGCAATATATATAAACACGTAGGGTTGCACCCTCGTGGGGAGATACTCCCTTCCAATCATCGTCTTTTCCCCTAACCCTAGGATCCCTCTTGCAAGGACTACCTTCGAAGCATTCTTCCACAACTCTCCAGACCTGCTTAAAGAACCCACCCTCTATAGCTGAAGCCTATCATAATTGTTCCTCTTGTTCCGACCTTCATGGTGGGAAACACTGAGCTGAGAAATGGAGAAGATCCTTAGACGCAGTGAGCAGTTGTTGAACCCCCGAAGAAGACCAGTGCGTCAACCTGTACGTAGGGGTTCAGAACAGCCAGTACCACAAGGTGTCCTCGCCATCGGCTCTTCTTCCAGTTTCAGGGATCAAAGGTTGATCCTCCTCAACCTCATCTATGGAGGATCTTTGACGGGGTGAGCTGGGCCGGTACAGGTAGCGTGGAGGCGGTCCGACACCTGCCACACCCACCGCGTGACCAGTAAGGAACTACCTACTCGCTGGATGACCGCAACACTGGAGCATGGGAGGAAGCGGAGGAGGGGGGATGAATGCCGACGGGGGAGGAGCGTAGGGGGGAGACGTTCTCTAGGGTGAAGCTTGGCGTCGTGGATCGGCAGAGTGGGGCGCAATGCCTTGGTGCAGTGAGGCACAACGACACATGCGTCGAAGAGCTCACAAGGGACACCCGTCGTGAGGTTGAAGATGGGTTACAATTGTTGGAAAATTATACCCCCGAACGCACAGCAACCCGAGCCTCCAAGGGATGGGCAAAATTGTCCTTTTGTTGTGTTTTTAATTCCCCTGCTTCGCTGGAGAAAAAGGGTGAGCTGGCCGCAGACCATTGGCTGGTAAGTGCATTAACTTGAAATAATTATAGTTAAATATTCGTGACTCTGATGGGGACATATAATGTATGAAAGTTGCTTAGAAAAACGAGAGGAATCCAAATAAAATATTATCCGAATCTGATTAAGCTTCCTGTTCCAAAAGTATATGCAATACATGTTCTAATGTGTTAAATGTAAAAGGAACACCTAGTTTTGTGTAATATGATGCTTAATTGATTAGATTCATTTATGTTAAGTTAATGCTTGATCTAAACATGTATAATGAAGAAATCCCTGATAATGATGGATAATGGATGATTCCAAATTAGTAGTCTTATTCATGCAATATAGGGTGTTAAAATCAATGTCAACATCTTGCTATGATCTAATGCTAGTGATGTGATCTATGTATCCTGAATAGTTTAATATGTTTAAGATGATGATTAGGGTTTCACCTAATATGCATAATTGAGTTTGTAATCTTAGAAACCATAATATGATGGAATTAGGGTTTGTAACTGTAATCCCTAGTCCAAACATGAGATAACCCTAAACCCTAGTTTAGGAGAGAATATAGAATTGAATAATGTAATGTGAATACATGGTGACACATACATAGTATGCGTGTTTTGGATACTATTGATTACATGCTTTGTTGCTTGGATGTTTGGATACATTCTTAAAGTACATATGATGTTCTGCATAGTTCTGCAATGGCATAAGGTACGTGGTTACGCTTATGAATACATGTATCGAATTCTGAGATTGTCGATGTTTCTCGATGAGATTGAACGACAAATAAACTACTTACTTATTTATTTAGTTCTTGCAAACTATAAAGTTCCTATGAGTATCATGTAAAGTAAATAATAGTATTTTGAACCCTAGGTTAGACTGATCGCAAGGGTAATGCACACGAGCCCCAGAGAGAAAGTGATTACACCTGAGGTAGTTGACCAGATATGGGTAGAATATGAAAATAGGTTTATGTTCTTATATGCAAGATAAAGATGTTTGCTTATATGTCACTTGTGATCATTGGTTGAACTCACGTACCGGTATATAAATATACTGACCACATATTTGTTTGTTGGTGTTTTAGGTATCAGATATACTTGATTCATGGACATGAGGGTACACATAGAGATGTTACAGACACTACAATTTAATCATGAAGGTTTAGTCTTAATGGTTTATCTTCACACATGTAAAAGTTAATTCTGTTTAAAAGTTATGTAACTCCTTAGAGGAAGTTTTTATGCAAACATGTAACTATTTGTTCATTAATGGAAATTGTTTACTATTACATATTATTTCATGAATCTGATCCTAGAATTTACGATTAACGATCTGTGACTTTAAGGTATTTTAGACACTCAAAAGTGTGGGTCGTTACATTTGGTATTAGAGTCATGACCCCTCCAGTAGGTGGGGCCCACATGGGCATGTGGCATGCCAGTCTTGAGTTGTGCGGTCCTGGCATGTTGGAAAGGGTTGTCCATGGTTGACGTAGCCACCCTTGCGCTGGTATACTGTGATCAGGAGCTGGGTGTCCATGGGCCATTCTGGGTCAACACTGAAATGGGGTGATATTATGAGGCCATATAGCTGATCCTTGACGAGGACGTCAAGAGTCTATGTGGGGGAGATTATAACATCCCAGAATTTGAGGCCTCGGATAAAATGATCTTAAAAGGAATGATTGGACTACCCATATCACCAAATTGCACCTCCTTTTCCAGGAGCCCATCACTAAAGAACTCCATAGTTAAGTGTGCTCAGCTTGGAGTAGTACTAGGATGGGTGACCAGTCGGGAAGTTGATCATGGCTTGCACGTGAGTGAGATTAAAATGCACAGTTAAGGCTAGTGGTGGTCTGTGGGGCCAGTCATCATTCTTGAAACTCTATTAGAGCATTGGGCAGTGGGCCCAGGCGTTACATGGCATGTCATAGAATTTTTGACCCCTTTCTACTCAAAATATGTTGTTCAATTATACTTTGTGTTGGTATATTATGGGTTCATATTCATCCTCTGTTGGGATTTCCAAGACACACCCTAAGTGTGTGTAGTGGCTCCAACTATGTCATATGGGTACACTCCTTTCATATCTATGGGTACGCTTTGGGATAAGTAGAGTATCTCTCAAATCTACCTCCACGACAAGAAGACACATCTGACAAAAAGAAATCTATTGAAGAAGCATCTGAAAAAATAAAGGTAGATTCTAAAAAGTGGTTTGAACATGACTATCTAGTTCTTTCCTAGATTCTGAATAGTTGTGAATCACATATCACTGATAATCTACTCTTCATTGATACAACCAAGAAGGCATGGGATCACATTGCCCAAGTGTACTCAATCAAATGAATTGTATCTCGAGTATTTGATCTATATACAAAAGTTTGCATTTCCCTCAACTTTAAGATAACTTAGCCTTCACTTCACATTTTGTCACTTTTAAAGAGATTTGGGGTGAGCTCAAGCTTCACCCTCCCCTTATCATTAGATATTTCCAAAGTACAAAAGCAGTAAGAGGAAATACAATTGTGTCAATTTTGGCATCTATACCTTCTGATTATGAAGCTATCCACAAAAAATCTTGCATAACCTGTCAATGTTAGATGATGTCTATCTTAGACTATCTCATTCTATGTATTGTACTAGTGCAGTCGAGGAGGCTGCTACCCTTGTTGTTGTTAGACAAAGGCACGGTAATCCTAGCCATAGTGAGGGAAAGAGTCTCAACAAGAATGAGAGAGGATCTTCTTATTCCTCATCCCAATCTTCCTTGTCCCAATCCAAATTCTATAATTTATACAAGAGTACTAATCACAACAAAGACAAATGTTGGAGAAAGCATGGGAAAGAAGAATGGGCCAATAAACTGTCAACAACCAATGTTGATGGAAATTCTACCTTTGTTCCTTGAATCCCCATATGGTAACTTTGAGTTCTTTAGACCTTAACAAACTAATTAAGGTCTCCTCTTATGCTACTATTAAAACTAAAGCAAACTTTACCTAACACTTAAGTGAACCCTCATGACTTCAAGCCTCTTCCTCTTCATCAAAAGATGATTGGATTATTGATTCAGATGCTACAACCCATATGACCGGTAATAGGAAACTATTTACTTGCATAAAGAAATCTACTTGTCATCCTCCTACACATGTAGAAGATGAATCCAATTTTCTAGTTGTTGGGAGAGGACATGTGAAAAGCAATCTTCTTAAATTTATTTTGTTTGTGCTGAAATTCTAGTTAAACATTGTGTTTGTTAATAAAATTACCAAAACCTTAAAAAATAGTGTAACCTTCTTTCCTTAGATTGTCTCTATGCAGGATCTTAGGATGAAGAAGACAATTGGTGGGGGATATGAAGGTGGGGGTTGTCTGTACTACCTATAGACCTCGTCAAACCCCCCTACTACTGTGCTTGTGGTCCAGATAGCTCCATTTATAAATGACACATGTGAATAAATCATCCTTCGACTTCCAAGTTGAAGTCTTTATTTCTAACTCTGTCTGCTAAAAACTTTTCATGTCAATTTTGTTAGCTTGGAAAACACTATCAGACAACATTTCCTCCTCATTTTCACAATAGGATTCCAAGTTTGTTTTATTTAGTTCATTCTAATGTTTGGGAACCATGTAGTATTTCTAGTTATACTGGTGTACAATATTTTGTAAATTTTATTGATGATTGGTCTCATGGTACTTCTATATATTTGTTAAAAGATTGTTATGAAGTTTTAGATTTTTTCTCCAAATTCCTAAATGGAATAAAGACTCAATTTTTTTGACTCCTAAATTTGTTTGCACTGATAATGCTTTTGAATATGTGCAACATAGTTTTCAAATGATTTCTATTTTCAAGGGTATTATTCACCAAACTTCTTGTCCCTATAGACCACAACAAAATGGCGTTTTTGAAAAAAAATTGGCTTCTCCTTGATGTAACTTGTGCTCTCCTAATTGAAATGAATGTCCCTAAGTTTTATTGGGTTTGTGCCATCCTTTTAGCCAACTATCTCATCTATCAGATGTCATATTATGTTCACCAAAATAAGATTCCTTATAATCTTCTTTATCCCCATGAACCAATTTTTTCTTTACCACCGTTTTTTTTTGGTTTCCTATGTTTTGTTCATAATCACCAACTTGGGAGTGATAAACTATATCGCCATGATTTCCATTGTTGTTTTCTTGGATACTTTCATACACAAAAGAGGTATAAATGTTTTGATCCTATTGCACATTGTCTGTATGTCATTGAGGATGTCATATTTTTTGAATATACATCTTTCTTTTCTAAACCTAATAACTAGGTGCCAATTCCAACTATGCCCATTCCTGACCCCATTGTGTCTGCGTCTATACCCAAAGTATACCCGATTTTGGCATATTATAAGACTGATGATCCACCTCAAGAAAATGGCTATATTACCAATTCTATTATCATTGCATTATGAAAGGGGTGATGATCTGATACCAAATATTGTATCTCTCATCATGTTTCTACAACTCATTTGAATTCTTCCAATGGATCAATTTATTGCTTCTTTATCCATAATTTCTATCCCAAATAATATTCAAGTAGCTATCCAAGAGGCACTACTACATTATGGGAGGAATGAGACATGGATGAGGATATGGATGCACTTCACTCTCGTGGGACATGGGACCTTGGTGATATCCCTACAGGTAATAAGCATGTTGGTTATAAATGGGTTGTTACTATGAAATAGTTACCTAATGGGACAGTTGAACACCTAAAGGGATACACACAAAAAGGTGGAATTGATTACTTTGAAACCTTTTCTCATGTTGCTCGTCTTAATTCTATCTATATTATGATTTCTATTTCTATTAATAAAGGTTGGTAATCACATCAACTGGATGTTAAGAACGCCTATCTATGGACATATATAGGAGACCTTCCATATGTTGCAACCTTCGGGTTACGTTTCTGATGGGAAATACTTTGAGAAAGTAAGCATTCTGAAGAATGCCATGTATGGTCTCAAACAAAGTCCCCAAGAATGGTTTGAGAAGTAATCCCTTGTAATGCACAAATTGAGCTCCACATAATCTCAATATGACCATTCTGTGTTTATCAAAACCACTAATTTTGGCATAATTCTTCTTATTGTTAATGTGGATGACATCATCCTATCTGGCGGTGATGATGTAGGAATTGTTAATAAAAGGAGAAATATCTTATGAATGATTTTATAACCAAAGACTGTGGGTGTCTCCAATATTTTCTTAACATTGAGGTAGCACATAACAAGGATGGAGTATCTTTATCTCAGAGAAATTATACTCTAGACTCACTTATTGTAACCAGAATTCTTGGGTGTAGATCTACTGTAAGGAGTGGACTCGAGAGGGGATCTTCTCCCAACTTAATTTTCAGGAATAAAACCATTTATTCCAAACATACTAACTCACATGCTGGAATAGGGTAAATTTGCATTACCTAAATGATGGTATACAAAATCACCAAAGTATAGGAGTAGAATAATATTTCATGACTATATTCAATTTATCAAAGTTACATAATATTCTCCCAAAAAGGGGCTTACATGAAGAAACAACATCAACATCTAAGTAGAGGGATATCAACTACCTCACATCTATCTCTAATTAAGAGTCATCTCCATAAGCTAGGTCCACATCTACATGCCATGTCCTCCATGTCCTACACGTGGGGTTGGAAGCATACCTCAGAAGAGAAGATAAA
Organism: Alisma plantago-aquatica; assembly: GCA_963693085.1. Classification (NCBI taxonomy): domain Eukaryota; kingdom Viridiplantae; phylum Streptophyta; class Magnoliopsida; order Alismatales; family Alismataceae; genus Alisma; species Alisma plantago-aquatica. The sequence goes on from OY856409.1 coordinate 1,758,476,261, forward strand.
AATGAGAAACTATCATCATGAAATCCAGTATGAACATATTAATGGGAGATTGAGAAATATAAGGGATAAGGGATGTCAAACATAACAAGGATTCCCATAGAAGAGGAAAGTACCACCCAATTGGGTATAAAAATAATATGAATTGCAATGAGATGATAATTAAGAAGAATACTTGCCACTATTAAATTATAAGAGTTGTTCCAAAAAAGCAAATACAGAGAAATTAGGGCACAAAACTCATCACAATAATATCATCCTGCAAGCTTGTGAGATAAACATATCACTAGTGAAATATAAATAACAACGAAACCTAAGGCTCACAACCTTCAAATGGATAGAGTAAGCCACATAAACAAACTCCAATATATATATATATATATATATATATATATATATATATATATATATATATATATATATATATATATATAGTGGGCACAAAACCTGGGTATGGGGAACATAACCTTCATCCCAAAAATAAAGGGCACATAACCCCATAAAACCAAAGTATTTACACAACTCCAGGGCTACTGAATCACAAAACATGCAAAATGTAGAGGCAAGTAAGTTCAATCATATGAATGGAGTTAGTGAGGTTGCCATCACATAAATGGACAATATAATGTATCCACTACAAAAGTGGGCAATATAGCTCATAGCCACAAAAAATGTACAATATATAGTAAATAAAAGTACCCAAAAAAGTAAGATGATCACAAGATCAGAATCAACATAGAATCTTTCACATGAAACACATTCTCATAAAAGAGAGACATTATGTAGGCTAATTTGTCCATAGGACCAAGAGAGAGAGGTAAAATAGGTTTATTGCTCAATAAGAATAATATAGAATGCAATCATACCTCACATGAATTCTACATATGTCCAAAGTCAAACCCTAATTCCATATCAGTCTACAAGCAACCCATTAAAGGCATATATGAGATTAGGGTTAGTGTAAAGAGGTGAGATCACCTACCTACCAAAAATTTGAAGAATAAAACATCTATTCCAAACATACTCAAAGGCATGATGGAATTGGTGTAAAATTTTCAAATATTTAATAATGATATTCAAAACAACTAAAGTGTAGAAACGGAATAAAAGTAACGACTATATTCAATTACACAAATGTACATCTTATTCACCCATAAGGGTATACAACACAAAATGATCTAAGATAGATGGAAGACTAAACTATATCAAATCTATCTCCAAACAACATCTTCATGAGTTAGGTCCATGATGGAAGCCATGTATTTCTCATCCTAAAGCTAGGTTGGATCTCCATGCTCCTGTTACGCACTCTGATCCTAGACTTGGATGGTTGGGGTCATTCAGCAAGAGGAGCAACAAAGTATGTCTCAAATGGGAAATAAGAACTAGGTATAAATAATAAAAGTAAATAAGGGGTGATGATTCAACTATGCTAAAGAGAGTCAAGAGTATGGGCATGTAATAAGTAATAATTCTTCCATGACAAATAATAAAGTTGCATGAATGATTATTAATATGACTATAATAACTAAAGTAGGGCCGAGGAACCTACCTAACCTCAACCAATAGGTGATGGAGAGTAACACATTCCCAAACACCTATATTATATATAAAAGTGGGGAGAGTAAACACATTCCCATGGGCAAAATGACACATGCCCAACTATGGGTGGTTGTACATAAGTACACTACATTAGCTATGTAGTCAATAATTCATCATGCTAGAAAAAGAATCATATGGTAGATTAAATAAATGAAATATTGCAAAGGGGTTCAAAACCCAAGAAATAATTTAAGTAAATGTGCCAAAAGGACAATGATAAGATTAAAGGATAAGTTTATGCCTCATTGGGAATATTACGATTGGATAATAAAATACCCAAATTAAGGGTTAATAAATGCACATACCTCACTTTAGAGTCCTAGTAACAATTTCCACCAACTAGGTTGTTTCCAAGACCACTTTAACCCAATTACAATATATATGTATGCATTAGGGTTTCATATAACATAAAGTGCAAGAAAATACTAATTCTGAACCTTCTATGAAAACCTCAGATTTTGGACTCACAACTTAGACCAATCGATCAATTAGATTTTTCTAATCAAGAAAACGTATTTGATTACCTAATTTGGAGTTAAAATGAGTTAATTACAAATTTTAGGGATTTTTATATAAATAAATTAGTGTTTCTAATAAACATTGGAACAGGGCGGCAAACCATGACTTGAAAACCCTAAAGTTAGAAACTAGCCAATTAGAAAATAGGAAAACTATAGTGTGATATTCATTTAAATCAAAAAATAAGCCAATGTAAATAATTGGAGAGTGGATTGGAAAACGTAGAGGCATGTGACACATTAATCAAACACGCGTGTTGTAAAATCGAAATTTACACACTCAATTCCTCTCGCGACAGAAGTTATGAGGATGTGCTTGAAATCCCCAAATTGCCCTTGTATATTTAGTCAGGTGATTAACATCATGGGATACCTAGGTCAATTCATGAGATGGTGTCTTCTCTCATGAGCCAAGGTGTGAGACGCCTCTTCCAGGAGGTGTTATCTCAGATCAGAGTCAAGGAAACATGGCCGTTTGCGAGAATCTGAGACCCTCACTGAGTTCTCCATGCCTTAACGATGACAGGGAGACAACTCTAAGGCTTTGGCATGCAGTGGACCACAAGAAGCTTCAATATAAAACCAAGGAACAGAGGGGGGATCTTGGAGATTGAAAACCATAGAACAAGGCCAGAAAAGGGCAATTGAAGATTGCATATCCATCACGGGGGCAAGGCCTACCCAATGAAGGTGTTTTTGTGGTCAGAGGGTCATGGCGGTGGCCTTCCAGTGAGCATCGACATGATCCTCAAAGTTGAACCTATATAGGGTACAACAATTGGAAAATAACCAGAGAAAACTAGGGATGTAGAAACATAAACGAGGAGTTGAGCAAGCTTACCACTAAAGTAATTTTTCTAAGATGGTTGATGCTTTAAATGGTAGGTCGTCATCACTGGAGAGGAAGAATGAGCATGTCTGGGTGCTTCATAGTTCGTATGATGGAATTGGTGGTGGAGTCAAAATGTGTGAGGGGTGAAGGTGCTCTACGTGCCACTATATGTAGGTGGGAGTCATTGTGGTGTCGATTGATTTCTCTGCGGAGAGAGAGAGTTCGAACCATAGTTGGGCATTTTGTCATTAGAGAAGGAAAGAGGATGAGTAAAGTTTCACTAGGTTCATCTTGACTTCACGGTTTCATTGGTGAAAGAATTAATGGAAATGAGGTTCGGTGGAGGGAGAAAGAGGTCAACAACGACAATTTTCATATTGGTTCAGTCTAGAGATGGGAACATAAGGTAGTTGACAACCTTATCGTCGTTGGATCGTATATTAGATCAGGCGATTAAATCTCTTTCATTGGATTGCATGGAGGAGATGAAAATCGAAATAATATAACGTGTGATAGACATTAAATAGCGGACTATAGCTATAATGCATTACATTAATGAAATCAAGATTAAAACTGTATTCAAACTCATTTAATTTGTTTGGAGGGTCAAACATTGTCCAATTAACTTCAAATTTGGACCATAGGCTAATTTTAGTGTCTAGAATACTCCTATACACTTAGATTTCAGTTTTACACAAGCTTTGGCCCCTAACCACTATATTAACCATTAATATATATATATATATATAATGCATTAAAAGAGTGAGTTAACTTTAAAAACTTTTTCTAATTACATCTTTGGATGAAATTTTGAGATAGACAACATATATTAATTTCAAGAGTCATATCTCACCACATCATTTGCTTTTCATGTCTTATTTCCACACAGGAGGAGTGTGAAAGAAAGGAGGACCATTTCTACTAATTACTAATTAGATATCACTTTATTATTATTCCTTGTTCCAAAAGGCCATAGAAAATTCTAGATCATTATCATTTAATCATTATCTCACTTTAGTGGATATTTGCAATATGGACCCTGATAAAAATACTAGTTGAGGTATGTGTGCACAAATCAATATGTTGGCATGAATATTTACTCCAAACCATTAAAATTTGACAATTTCAACATTAATGACAAAAAGGATAGGAAAGACTTAGGAAAAGGGCTAAACTGAGATTATAACGAAGTTTTGGTATGTTACAATTAGGTTTACATTAATTGCATAATCCTAAAAATTGTCTTTTTCTTATTATTGAATTAGGTATCGAAATTTAACCATCTAGGATATTATATTTTTCTATGTTCATATCATATTTTATTTTATTTTTAGAACTTACATGCTATTAGTTATGAATTTTATAATTTCTAATCAATCAGGAGTCCCATTAAAAATTAGATTTTTGTATTGAAATTAGATGATGAAATCAATAAGGTAAGGTGGATTATAATTTCCTAATTCTAAAACATATTTTCTTTCATTTTTCTAAGCCATACACAAATTACAATGAATTTTGGAAATATTGAGCAATCGAAAAAATGAAGAAAAACAATGCGTGCAAAATTATCCACGTCAGGGAAAAAGCAAGCTCTGGTGGCCCTATCTGTGATGGCCAATTGTGCACAAGGTTGGTGTAAGATTGGACTCAAAGAAAAGACCGGTTTTCTCTTTGTTAGTAAAACCAAAACACAACAAAGGGTCAAACATGTAAATAAATCGAGGAGATTGTCTCCCTCTCTCGCCGCTGCAATGGACGCCTTGTTATAGGTCATGCCCAACCCCAAGTCTTGGAGGAACAACAGATGAGTTTATACAGTTGTCATGGACTCGATGTGTTTTTTCACGGGCTAAAAGGTCAACATAGTAGGGGAAATCATCCACAAAGGTATGATCATCATGGAAAATAAGTGGAACCTAGGTCACCTATGAGAGATCCAAATGAAGCTAGTGCAAGGTTAAAGCATTGGGGTCGTCCTTGAAACACATGAAGAAGCATCAAACAAAGAATTTGGTAGTAAAGACTCAAAATTTGCCAGCATAAGTTGGGTCCAAAATATATAGGGGAAACAAACACACACCTTCATGGAAACAATTAGCACATTTGAAATCTCTAACAGGGTCCATCAAGTAGAACCACAAGGACTCCCATTTGTATCAAGGTGAGAGGGTCACCCAAGGAACCCAAGGAGGTGTCAAGGAGAAGACAAATTTGTGTAACATAATAGTAGGGTAGAAATCAATTAACATCGACTTGGAACTAGTGAAGGGTGGTTAAACAAAAGTCACGGTATCACATTGAAGGAAGAGATGGTTTGAGAAGCATTGATTCCCACTCTAAGAAGGAAACATGGCAAGTGAGGAAGACAGGGGGTGATAGAGAGGAACAAGTAACACGACCCTATATAGTTTAGGTTCATACTGTGAGGAAATCATCAAGGAATCAATAGGATAAGAAATTAAGATAGATATGGAAAGATGATGGAGAAAGGATTGAATGAAAATCAAAGACATTTGTAGAGCGAGATAAGAGGAAAGCAGTTGTTGTCAAAAGGTAGAAGATAGGACTGTAGTCGTACTATCTCGAAACTACAATTGAGAAAAGAGTCGCACTGGGCAGGGATCCATCCAATGTGGCATTATAAAACCCAAGAACTTTGGAAACCAAATAAATACATTGAATGTTTAGTATTCAAAATATATTTTCTTTCCTTATTTATTTAAGGACTCAAATAGTGTTCAATTAATGCCAAGCTTTGCGTGTAGGCTAATTAGGACATGAGGATCATGACTTTGAGGTTTGTTTATATTTTTGAAGACATTTATAATTTATTTGATATCTTTTTGCCTTATCTCATATTTTGTTTTCTAAATAAAATTAGGATAGTGATTATTGTCAAATAATGTGAAACTTGGTAGCCAACCTAATTGGGGCCCAAGAAACACAATTTCAACCAGATTTGGCAATATCTTTTATGAGTTTTAATATAATTATGATTTAGGCTATTTATCTTCATATATATTATTGTATGTTTTCCTTTTCATTAATATTATTCAACTAGAGACCCATTCTCTCAACATTATTACCAAAAGAGTTATATTTAATTATTATTCATGAAATTCCATATTTTACCCATTTAACATATATTGTCCATTAATTCCACCTTAATTTAGATAATTGTACATACATTCCAGGTTTTATTCTAATACATGTTTTAAGTACATTATCCCTCTTATTTAACCATTCTGTGAATATTAGTTAGAAAAGGAAATATATGTAACATATTTCATGAACTTATTTACATGTTAAGTATATTTAAGTTATTATGTAAATATGTGATCTTGATTATGGAACCTATTGCCACATAATATGTTATATGAATTTACAATAATCATTAAGACATAACTTTAATCCTTGTTTGGTCAAATCTAAATAACCAACTATACTCTTACCTGTGAGGTATGGTTTATGGAGTCAAGAGACTAGGTTTAAGTTTGTTACAACACTTCACCCCTTAAAAGGATTTTTCCTCGAAATCTAGTCATCCATATATTATAAACCACCTATACTTCCCACCCCGTAAAAGGTTTAACCTAGTAGCCAAGATAAACAACATCAAGTAGGTTACTTATGTCTCTTTTAGTTGTGAATTTTATAGGTTTTTATGTTGTTCATAGATCATCCATCTGAATAATAGTTAATACCCATCTAGGGTTGAGTTTTAGGTCCTTGTGCTTCTCACCTAACAACCCAAAGATTCACATTATCATCTAAAAGGTCATAGGGTACAAAAGGATAGGTAAACTAAACCTTTTAGCACATGCCTCATACGCTTAACTTAGGGTTTAAAATTTCTAGTATAACTAAATATGTTGTTTCTATATCAAACTCCATACTTCTCTTCTTTGTGACTCGGTTTGAGAAAAAAATGATAAATCCATAACTTTTCTGAACATAATAGTATGATAATTTTTGACAATGAAATCTATTCGACATAAAATAAAAGATGGATCCCAAATCAATTACAAGGACCAAGTCACATGGTATTCCATTTAAGATCTCCTTATGAACTACTTTATCATCCTCAAGCCAAAAACCACCCTAAAGTTAGGTATTAACATCTAAAGAGATATGTCACCATCAACCTATATTATAGGGTGTGATAAATTAGGGCTCATCACATCAAGGTTTACTCATCAAGATTTTTATGTGTGCCTCATATGATCCTAAATTGACCTTTCATCATCTCATGAATAATATAGGTAAGTTATAGGCTAAATATACCACTTAGAGGGTGACTATGTAAGGCAAGGGTTCAAATTAAGGAGACAAAATTGAAATAACTCAGATTTCGACTACCAATGGCTCTGCTACCATATTGTAAGGAGTGGGACCCAAGAGGGGATCGAATCACTACTTAACTTTGAGGAATAAAACCCATATATTCCAAACATACTAATTAGCATGCTGGAATTGGTGTTAAATTTTCATTCCTTAAATTATGGTGTACAAAATCACCAAAGTATGCAGCAAAATAATATATCATGACTATATTAAATTTATCAAAGTTACATAATGTTCTCCAATAAAGGGGCTTACATGAAGCAATTGTTGGTATGTATGGCCATAGAGCCAATCATATGATGATTTTAATGGCATATCGTGTAAACAATTTGATTAATAATAAAGGCAATCTTCCAATTTATTCTATTCTATACAACTATGAGTTAACGATGTAGCATAATAAATGTCTATAGACTGATATTATTCAATGACATCTATCTTTGGGTTGAGGACCTGAACAATGAGATGATATCGATGTTATGAGTATATGAATTATTGCTATGTCCCTAGTCGGATGTTATTGTGGAAGGTTGATAGAGAGCATTAACACTTACGACTAGAATATGTGTTGGTTGATGACAAAATCTCAATAGTAATTATATGTGATATCAAAGCAAACACATTGATACTTGTTAGAGAATGATGTATCTGACAGACCCACATTGAGAGTGACACATGGAAACCATGATTGGTAGTCAAAGTCATCTGTCATAGTGAAGTCACTTCAATCATCACATATCGTTCGATGTACTTTGACATCATCCACTGTGACCTTAAATAAGGGTTGCCATAAAGGTGGTGCTCGGGTGCATTGTGATACATGGGGATTATTGTGAGTGATGTTGATCAGATTTGTCCCTCCTACAGTAATATGATATCATGGGCTTTTGATAAGTGAGACTAAGAAGTTCATGGACATATGCATGTGAGTCAACATTTGATATTGAGCTTACATATATCTTAGAAAGTCTACTCTAGTTCAAGTAACATGGATTCAACATTGATGAGGATGACGATTCCATTCACTGAGTTCAATCTAGATATCAGATACAAAGGGACTATACAATCAATGTAACACCAACGATAGATTGTAAGTTGAAGTTGTTCTCCTACTTTCCAATTTTTTGGGTAGCAATGATGTCTTGCTAATCATCACTCATTGCTAGTGATGTCATAAACTAGTTATGGACATTCACTGCCAATATAACTTGGAACCTATAGGGTCACACACATAGGATATACTTGGAATAGGAGTTTATTTATGAATAATGTTTAACTTGATTACCAAAATGTTTATGTATTCAATTTGAACAACAATAGCTGAAAATTAACTGAATGGACTGTGAATTGACCGGTTCAAGTGTTGAACCGATTGATTTGAGTGCTAGGTCAATTGAACAAACATTGGAAATAAGATGCATGAGATGACCGATTCAGAAAGTGAACTGATTGGCTCAGGTGCATGAATCACCGGTTCAGGTTGTGAACTGATCGTTTGGTTGATCAATTCGATTGGATCAAGGATTGATGTTGACGTCATGTTGTGCATTAATCAGATGTTAATTGTCAATACAATTGTGATTGGAAAACATAGTGAAATGACCAAATCAAGGGTTGAACCAATCAGTTCATGTGTGAAATGACCGGTTCAACAATCGTAGGTTCTAGAAAATTCTTGAAACTCTGTCTCTTCAACTCCCGCTCAGACAGGAAGCCCTAACCTTGGCCCTCCTATAAATACAATGGTATCGGGGGCCTTCTAGAGATAAGACAACAAGATCTGACAATTGTTATCTTCTTTGGTTGTGGAAACCTAGAGAACCTGAGAAAATCCTACCCGTCAAAGGGAGGGATATCAAGGGAGAGATAATCAGGAGAGCAAGTCGGTGCTAGCACAATGACTAGAAGGGGTGACTCCTTCCTTTCCATTCATCTAGAATAATAGGAGTTCTTGATGGTTTGTGTGGACTACTATAGAGGCAAGGAGGTTGTTTCCTACCTGTAGGAGGACTAAGTCAACTACCATTCATGGTAATCAACCAGGAGGCCATTGCTGATACTATCCAAATGTAACATGAAGAAAGGCACACACTACTACAAGGGATTGTCACTGGACTTGCTCTAGGACCATGCATAATACTTTCAAACCCTCTTTCCCATTACATAGTCGTTGACACGATATATTGTTCATAGGGGAATATGGCAAGTTAAAATTTTGTTTCCATTGCTTTATCTAATGCAATATTTTTCAATAGTTGTATCTAAGTCACGTCAATTTCTTATGCTTTAAGATTTAATCAATGTGATCAGATTTTTGTTTCACCATTTATTTATTTCATACGATGCAATTACTTAAAATGATTAATGTGAATATCCCATTAAATATCACATACGGTCCCAAATTATATATATATATATATATATAATATGATATATATGTAATTTACATGTTTCGCCCTAAAATATGTTTTGATGGTGGATGTTTAGCATGGTTATGGCCAATAAACCCTTTAGATCTTTGTGCATGGTTGGATGGTTGTTATTTCTATTTATATCTTAGTTTGCATACCAATCCTCTATCTTATGTTCCAAATGTAAAAGTGGAATTATTTCCTCCCTATGATCCCCTCAAATGTAACTCGAGGTTTTCCTATTATCGTGTAATCTGTTTAATATCTTTAGGATAGTTTAACTTTGGTTATGATGAAGGAGACATTCAGCACCAGACGAACCGCTCATTTCAGAAATAGATATGAGCGAATGGAGGACTGAGGAGAACAAATGACAGGAGGAGTCGAACCAACTATCTGGTGGTCCAATCGAATGACTGGAGGTGTCTAGACATTGTTTGGATTAGAGGCTAGATGATCGATTTGAAAGACCAACCGACCTTCCAGGAGGTGAGCCAATCGGTCCAAGAGCTAAACCGATCAATCTAGAATGGTTCGAGCATAATAGTATGGCCATAACCATTGCTTGTGTTTATAATTGCATGTTTTTTTTGTTTGTGGGACATAGCGTGTATATGATACATACTATATTTATGGGGTGATTGGATATGTATATGTATATATAAATATAAAATCCCTCAATAAATATTAAGTCTTAGATGTTTTTCATAAGAAACACACATGAAAAGCTTGATCAACCAAGAGTGGGAATGGCCTACTGTGGTGTGTCATCTATCCCATGGAAGTGTGATGGTAGATATGTGGGTCTTCCCTAGTAGGGGTGCATATTCTATTGTGTTAGCTTATGGGTTAGGCTTAACTAGGTGACCTTAATAGGAATTAAGTGCCTAGAAGCATAGAGATGGACTATGGCTAGGAGTTGCACATACCATCTACCCAAGAATTGCATGTAATGCAATTGGCAAATGTTGCCTACCTTAATAATTGATCATGAGCGCCAGTATTGGTTGGGTATTGACTTAATTGTTTTGGATCTTGGCTCACTAGAAGATTGTACATTGTAATCTTCAAAAATGTTAGTGAGGGCTATCAATTTGAAGAAAAAAAATAGTAGGAGTGATAATTAATTAAAGTCCTAATTAAAGATCATCAAATTATGTATTAATCAAATCAAATCAAAAGTGTTTTGACAAATTGCGAATTTTTCTTGTAGAATCAAATGTAATTCAGAAAATCATTGTGATCAGACCTAATCAAGGGCAATCTAATGAGATTTATTTCCAAAATAGGTTCAGGATTTTGAGAAGCATTCTCTATGTCTCTCAAACACCAGTACTAGTGGAACCCACTCCATATTCACCTAAGGCTGAAATAAATGCTTACTTGAAGCATGCCAATGATGTCGAAGACATCAAGATCCCTATGATGGGTTGTGTAAACTATGATTTGCATAAACAACATGAAAAACAAGAAAGGTATAATGTCTCTAAGGTGTTGTTTAAGTGCAAACTGACAAAGGGAGATCTAGTAGAGCCCCATGTGCTCAATATGATTGGGCATGTGGAACATATAACAAGACTAGAATTTATTTTACGTGAAGAGTAGGCCACATATATGATTTTTCAATCATTGCTTAAATCATATAGTCAGTTTATCGAGTATTATCATTGGAATAACATGGATAAGCCGCTATTTGAGATGCTTGACACGCTATTCTCAGAAGAAGAAAAAAAGATAAATGTTGAAGCACAAATGAATAAGAACAAACCAGTAATGGTGATCGACTGAATAAAGTCTAAGGACAAAGGCAAGGTCAAGAAGTGTTCTGAGGCTAAGATGAAATCAAAGTCTTCTACACTCAAAATAAGGAGAGGGTTAAGGATATCAAAGAATATGAAGTAAGGGATAGAGATCTATACTTCTGGTATATACATAATTGAGATTAACTTCACTACTTCTTCATATTGGGTATTGGATATCAGATGTGGATTACACATTTACTCAAATGTGAAGGATTTGAAAAGATGTAGGCCTTCAAAGAAAGGTGAGGTTGAATTGTATGTTGCAAATGGAGCAAGAGTTGTTGCTAGTGTAGTTGAAACCTATGAGTTATCTCTGCCAAGTGGGCTTATAATAGACTTGGGGAACTACTATTATGTACCTACCATTAATAGGAACATCATATTTGTATCTTGTTTAGACAAAAACGGTTTTGAATTTCTTATAAAGAATGATCGATGTTCTATTAGTAAAGATGAGATCTTTTATGATAGTGCCCCAATGTCTTGTAGTGTATACTTGATAGATCTAGAGACAAGTGTGTATAACGTAAATTCCAAAAGACAAAAACTGGATAACTCAAACCAAACGTACCTTTGGCATTCTCATCTAGGGCACATAAATGAGAAACACATTTCCAAACTCTATAAAAATGGATATTTGGAATCTTTTGATTTCAAATCAATAGAGATATGTGAATCTTGTTTGTTGGGCAAGATGAGAAAGACTCCCTTCACTAGAGACAATGAGAGGTTGAGTGATCTATTAGGTCTTACACATATTGATGTATGTGTCCCTTTTAGAACAAATATTGGAGGTGGTTATCAGTACTACATTACCTTTACTGATGGCTTCAGTAGGTATGGTTATGTTTACTTGATTAAACATAAGTCAAGAAACTCCTTGAAAAGTTCAAGGGTTTCATGAATGAAGTACAAAAACAACTTGGTAAAAGTATTAAGGCACTTCATTGTCATTGAGTTTGGATAATACTTAAAGCCAAGAGTTTGAGGACCTTCTGCAAGCTCATGTTAGCGCATCACAATGGACTCCATATGGAACACCACAACTCAATGGAGTAGAGAAAAGAAGGAATCACACGTTGCTAGATATAATGTGTTCAATGATGAGTTTTTCTAATCTTCTGACTTCCTTTGGGGGTTATGCTCTAGAAAACATCGTGTTTACACTAAAGTGTGTACCATCTAAATCAGTTCAAAATGCACCATATGAGATATGGTTTGGGAAACATCCTAATGTGTCTTTTGTGGCAATTTGGAGATGTGAAGCTTATGTCAACAAAATGTTTCTTGAAAAACTTAGACCCAAATATGATAAATGTCATTTTGTTAGATTTCCCAAAGAAATGAGGGGATACAACATTTATACTCCATCTAACAACAAAGCGTTTGTTGCTGTAAGGAGTGGGACTCGATAGGGGATCGACTCAAATGGTACATTTTAAAGATCCTGGTAATGAATAAGCAGCGGAAACAAAACTATATCAAAGTTACAAGGTGCATCATTACACAATTGTTCCTCACAGAAAATGATGGGATAAAAAATAAAGAAAAAGTACAAATCTAATAAATGTAATAATGTGCAAGAACTATTGTAGAGGGCAACCCAGTCATTTCAAGTTATCCTTAGGTCTAATATTTTGTATATGATCTTCATACATCCTTGTCTTCTAATGCACCTACACATGGGTGGAAGGGAACATCACCCAGAACATAGGAAACAAGGTATAGGTCAAAAAAGGTTGAGTATGTACATATAATAAACACTTTGGGCATGATATTGGGTTAAAAGTGCAAAAAGTGATGTTCCCACAAGAAGGGGCTAATTGCAATAAGATAAGTTCAAAAGAGATATAACAAGAGCAATGAGGCATATTAAAATTTAGAGTACAATCATGAAGAATATAATGTCTTACAAATTATTTAACCGCAATCTCAATTTAAAATAGTAAGCTTTTGTATGCATAACAAAGTAGACTAAATATAAATAAAATAAGGCCATAACACCATAGGATCATGGCCTAAAAAGAAATAAGGGTAGAAACACACACCCTAGTCAGAATATGCACACTCTACTTGTACATAAGTACCACTATTCTAGATATTCTAGTCAAACATGCAACATGCATAAATAGAGTGGCAAGACTAGCATTTTAATCAATTTCTCATAAAACGACCAATCAAGTAGATGGGGCCCAAGAACCCATCATAAACAAGATATATCACCAACCACATGAATATAATGAACACGACTGAAAATATAAATGTCCGAGCAATTGGATTTCAAATAGAATGAACAGTTCAAGAGATGCCTCATTAAAAGAATGTAGGTTTGGTCAAATAATGCCCAAAATAAAATAGAGGATGTACATACCTGATCTTCGAGAATAATGTCTAACTCAATAGATATACTTGGTCCAAGAAGTCACGTTTTCACCCTAAGAATACATTATGTATGTTAGTCAAACCAAATCATACTTGTGAGCACACTCCTATTATCCAAACTATAATCACCTAGTGTCATATTAGGATTGTAATACTATTAAGTGAATATGTGATTAGTTATGTATTATTTTTAGTTCTAATATCCATCCTTCATCACATAGGTTGAAATATGTATAACATATATAATTGGTACTAATATGCATTTATCCCCATATAGGTCATGCAATATTTTTTTTCTCTACATAGCCTAAGTTCAAGCTTAGCTAACCACGATCAAGTAACTCCATATTAGGTATATTTATTAAAATGCACTTATTGTGACAACCTAGGGTCTAAGTCTTGCATACACTCATGGGTGTATACATACATACCTCTTTTTGAACAATTATTTCATATGGGTATACTAATGTATTTCATCATACTATATTTTGGGTACGAGAATCAATCATATGCTCATATTTGAAGGGACAGTGTATAAATTTCCATTTAGGTATTCAAGTGATATTTCTCTCCCTTAGGTCACATTTGTTCAAGGATGACATTACTCATGATGTTACTAACACATCCTATTTGGAAGGAAATTAGGTCTACACATCATCAAGGATGTAGGTTTCGAAGTTAGGTTCTTGAATTTCATTATCCAACTATATGTGTCATTTCTATTATGACCTTATAATGATGTTAGTAAGTATCTTAGCATAGTGTCTTAGGCTTAATAATCAAGTGATGATATCGATATTTCTAATGTAAGTTTGTATGATAATTACTAGATAAATTCATCATGCAATCTAAATCATTATCATAACTATGTTTTAACAACTGAATCACAAAGAGGTGAAGACACTAATCTTCAAACTTTGGGAATCTAATTTTAGTAGGCTCAGCTGATGCTAGCCTGATCTGATTAAGATCCTGGCCTTCCCTAGCCAGGTCAATCATTCTCTAGAATAATGGACTCAGGTCTCCATGTTTCATGATCATCGTTGACAAAGGAGATAGGACATGTTACCAGCTTTTTTGAATTCCATTGGAGGATGAAGGACCAATGATGGTTGTATGTTAGGCTATAGATTGGTATGTGCCACCTAGGTCATATAAGAGTGTGGATGTCATCGTGCTGGTGAGTATGCGATAGGTGTTTGCTGATGTCAAGGCTGAGGGGCGCCTAGTAAGAGGGATGTAGAGATGAAGAAGAATCTAGGAGAGGTCTAGAGATGTTGATGGTGTTGATGGAGGTTTTAGCATAGCCAGATCCAAAGGTGATGACAACCTTGACGCTTGTAGAAGATCAACTGCACTTCCAGCACTCTCTTGGAAAGTAGAGGCATCCTATTGTTGTCGTGGCTGCCAGTGCAAGGATGGGAGAGAGGCACGGTGAGATAAGAGTTAGGGTTGGCTGAGTGGAGAAGATGATAGGGAGGCACAAGCGACCACACGACAATATCTACTAGAACCAACTGAGATGGCATGCAGTCTAGGGTGGCAGTGCTAGAAGGGAGAATATGGATAAGATATGGGCAGTGTGCTAGGGATAAAGGAGGTAACGATGATGCATCTTCTTGGTGGTCAAAGTTGTGGGTAGCGGCCGCTGCACCTGGTGGTTGATGAGTTTAGGGTTGTAGGTCTGTGTGTAAGGAATAAGAAGAAGATGAAGTAAAGGGGCATAGGAGAATACCATAAGGTAAGAAAAAAGATGGCGCCTCTTAGGGAGTGTTGGAGGCCACAACTGTATCACTGAGATGCAGGTCCAAAGTGAAGATGAGAAGGGTGTGGATAGGTCAAAGAAGACACGAGGATGGAGAGAAGAGATAAGAAATAGGTGCCAAAGAGGAGGAGAATGTGAAGCAGTCTTTATTTGCCTAGCTTTCGGCCATCACGGGTGCATAGGTTAGTGTGAGAACGTGGATAGGGAAGGGGAAGATTGTGTTTAACGTGAGGAGAAAGAATTATAAGCATTACATCTATGATAGTTGAAACCTATAGTAATGAATGGTACTTGTAATTTAACTTAATCTATTTCATTTCATGTTTAATTGAGATAGAAAAGGAAGTCCACTTGTTATGAGAGTTAACATTTAGGCTAAATAGGATATGATAAGTCCAATTTATGCCATCAATTTGATATTTTAAAAGTATTTTGGTATCATGTTCCACTAAAATTGCATATAATGTGTTAACTTAATACATTTATTCCACTAAGCTAATCAATTGTAACATCATTCACATACTAATTGGATTTCTCACCTCTTTTACTAATAGGAATATTCTTGGGAGTCAAACCTATGTATTCAATGAGGAAGTTATATAATTAACTTCACTATAAACTTAGTTCCTTATTCTATTCTATAACTGAAGGGTATTAATTACACATTATATTATTTGACCATTAATTGTTAATGATATGGCCTACTCTAGAGAATAATGGAATTATCTAACATACTCAATAAGGGGCCTAAGTAGATTAAGGGTTGAGTCTTGACTCTAAATTCGGGTATGTTACAACACTCCACCCCTTAAAGAGGGTTTCATCCTTGAAATATTTCCATTTATATCTAGGTATACATACTAGGTTATGCTTCACAATCCTATCATAAATTTAGTTTACATAATATAGTGAATCTTAGTACATCGTCCCATATCACGCCTTAAACCCAACCCTAAGGTGGAAGTGTATCACTTCATAAGTCAACTCTTCATGATTCTTCTCATATAAAATATTAAGTCAGGGAAGTTACCCCAAAACCTAGTGTCATCTTAATAGTATTGTATATATTGTTAAGGTGATCATATCTTCCACTTCGTCATGATAAACATCACTTCAAATGATTATCATGATTTTTTAAACTTAGTAACCTACTTTAACTGTGTTCACCATTTTTTTATAATGGAAGATAAACTTTAAAATTTATTATAATTATGTAAGTAATGCTCATGGGGGTAAATTTTGCACGATTTATACATCTACCCTTGATAAGTGCTATATACATATTTATTACCTTAATACTGAGTGGTACACATGTGTTACTTATTATAACCCCTATTTACTTCAAGTGGTCCTGAATTGAGTTAAATTACTAAAGAATAAATCATCATTACTTTGCCCCTTAAAAAGGATTGTAACATATCCTAGAAAACCATCTAGAGGGGCAATATGGATAGGTAAAGTAGGCCATTAAACCTAAAACTCCTTACTCCCAACTTTATGTTAATACCTAGGGTCTCATGGTTGATCTAGACAGTTATAGAGATCTTCACTAAATTGTTTCTCCATTACTAAAACTATCTTGTGGTGGTGACTTGGTTCCAAAACCATAAAAAAACTAAAAACTTTTCATTTTGTATATATAGTTTAATAATGGAAATAAATTTGACGATGAAGACTTTCGGAAGAAAATTCAAAACTGGTGCCAAAATCGATCCAAGAACCAAGTCATATATAACTCCACCACACTCACTAGCCATATATTGTTATCCTATAATTACTTTATTATAGCAAATGGGTTTAATTATTCTAACACCTAAAAGAGAATATGTAACATCCCAGGATTTGAGGCCTCAGATAAAACACTCTTAAAAGGAATGATTGGACTACCCATATTACCAAGGTGCACCTCCATTTCCGAGAGCCCATCACTAAGAACTCCATAGTTAAGCGTGCTCAGCTTGGAGTAGTACTCGGATGGGTGACCTGTCGGGAAGTTGATCCTCGCATGCGCATGAGTGAGGACAAAGCGCATAGTTAAGACTAGTGGTGGTCTGTGGGGACAGTCGTCATTCCTCAAACTCTACTAGTGTGGCGTCCAACTCACAAAAACAAGATTTACTTAAGAGGAAGCGAATTATTTGCAGCGGATTACTAAAAATTAAAACTTTTTGCAAAGAGATCCACACATAGGAAATCTTTTCATCAAGAACCAAAGTATAAAATTTACATCCCGGTTCATAAGTACATAACTTGTATCATCTCTTCTCGAGGATTACAACATCAGCTGCCCTATTAACATTATATACAGACAACATAAGAACCTCGAGGAATCAAGCCAAAATCTCAGATCGATTCATTTAAAAACACTAACTATAAACTCCGAGGACCTGAGAATACAGAGACGACACATAGGACTACTATCTATATGACTTGACAGGCAGTATCTCCACCTGAGATATTACTGTTGTCCCTGATGCTGCTGTTGTTCTTTCTCTGCTATAAGGTTTTTGCCTCTTCGTCTGCGTCCACCTAAAAACATTGGATCCCATGGGGATGAGACAATTATAAATTGTCCCAGCGGGAGATATAACTCTCCGCCAAAACATTGTTATGGCAGTTTATTATAATAAAACTGAGTAGGAGTTCTTATATATTAACAACAATATTAATCATTGAATGAACAGAGTAAAGTAATTTCCTTTCCTAAGGAGAGCATTGCATCTATTCATGGTAGAATCATAATTCATCCATCTACTTGCAAAGAGTATAAAGAGATATGAATAACATCTATCATCTAAAGATGTATAAAAGAAATGTAACATCAACCAATGAATTTCCATATTCAATCCTTAAGCAAACATGCTATACGGCTGATTACATTTTACAACCACACTTATGCCCTGAGGAGATGAGGTATACCGCTCATACTCCAACCGACCACTGCAAAGTTGAAATCGGTACCATACAAGGTCAATGGTAGAGCCGGCTACCATGACCTCCCACATCCCGGTCAGTACGGGGCCATGAGCAGGACTATGTCAACTTCTCAATATAGCTTTCCAGGGTATACTGGCAACTTCTCTATTAGAGTTACAGTGGCGTGTTGCACTCTCTTCGCGATAGAGAGATTTCATGTTTACCTCCATCGATCCGGTATTAATATCATTGGGAGATGTGTACTGCATCTACCCAATCATCGGGAGATTTGTGATATATCCATCCCGACACATATAATGAAGGATTGAGAGGTTTAATGTTTACCTTCCATCAATTCCCTCATTAGGACGTCAGGATACATTTGCCCATTGCCCCCACATATTCAAAATATGTGTTCTGGGTTTTGCCGTGGAGCACCCGTTTCACCATCACCATATTATTGACGATGATGGATCTATGGTCAGGGCTCTACATGATATGATTTCACTTGATTGATTAAGTACTTTAGTATATTCTTTTAGCATCAGTCAAGTTCTCAAACAGGAATTATTATGACAAATGCTACAAAGAAACATGTAAGTTCTTATCTATAGCTTTACCAGAATGTATAATGCATTGGGATCTTAATCCCTTATCTCATTACTTGAAAGTTCACATCTCACAGCAACATCATTATATTACTTATCAAAACTGGGTATTCATACCCTCAGTTCATCACTATCACTGTTACCACTTGTTAGGTAACTATTACCTCTAGGTCCTCAGACCGAGGTATACATGATACTTTTTATACAAGCATCTCGCATGGCGCACAAGGCCCATTAAGTGTCTTGTCACCTCTCACTAGGCAACAACTTACTCATGCTACTCATAAATTCCATGCACATTTTGTTACTTTTACTAAGCAATAACAACATTAAGGCACACAAGGCCAATCAACATGTTTATATAAATGTCATAGCTCAAATCTGGCTATGTTCATCATCTCATGATATCTGCATGGTTAATAGACATGATAACAGTCATAAAAGTCACTTATCACATCATGTGATACAATAGTAACACCACCATTCCTTTATCAGGATTAGGGTTTACTATCAAATAGACTTTTCCATTCCATTACCCAATTTAGGGTTAGGATTTCCCATTTCACATTAGTTAGGGTTTCATGTTTACATCATTAGTTCAACCCCAATATATTGCTCCACCCCTCTAGGAGCATTAATACTATCATAAGTATTTAATCATGATCATTACTTTCATCATATATCATTTATGAATATCAATTCAAGGTATGAGTTCATCTCTCAACCTTACCATGGTATGTTTATATCATACCCATTATCTTGGCTTAACCCCTTTCTCATAGTATATTAGTCAACACTTATCAAATTGCATTGACTTTATTACATTCCCATTATAACAAATTACATAACACACACTTCATGTATTTCTTATCCAAGTATATTGAATTTGAGGTGCATCAAGGTATATCAACCCTGAATTGCTAAATGTGATATCTATTATGTCTTGCTGTATCACTTTTCTCCTCATTTCCATCTTACTTAAGATAATCAACTGACCTTGTATTAAGGTATTTCTCACTTAATACTTTTAACCACTCACCTATCACTTTCATCATATAGTGTATAGTTTACACATTAGAATTGTCCAGCTATCTTTAATGATATGGACTTATCTAATGGTTAAGCATTGTTGATATAGAATAAATCATTATCAACCACTTTAGGTATTTCAAATCTTAGGATGTTATCCACATCATTAATTAGTGTTGTATACATCATTCCTAAGAATTTCATGTTCTCATCTTTGTAAAGTGTATAGGGTTGTTACACATGTATGGAGTTAAATATATAATGATCTAGGCATCATCTTGTCCCTTATACCCTTACATATTAAAGTATCAATATTACTATTCATATGGTTTATCAATTTCACCTTTCATGGTGTAACATTCTCATCTTACTTGCTTATGTTAGCCAAACTCTACTTTAGTGTATTGGCCATTATACCCTCATTAGGGTTTCATATCTCATTACATGGCATCACCCCGGATTTAAGTTTCACATTACATCATTACATCAGGGTTCCGCATACCATTATTCTAATTCAGGGTTTCACATGGCATTACCCTAGATTAGGATTTCCCATGGCATCTCCCTCAACTAGGGTTTCACATGGAATTATCCTCATTTAGGGTTTCACATGGAATCATCCTCAATTAGGGTTTCACATGAAATCATCCTCAATTAGGGTTTCACATGGCATTATCCTCATTTAGGGTTTCACATGGAATAATCCTCAATTAGGGTTTCACATGGCATTATCCTCATTTAGGGTTTCACATTGAATCATCCTCAATTAGGGTTTCACATGGAATCATCCCCAATTAGGGTTTCCACTTTAATTTCCCACAATTAGGGTTTGCTATTCATTCCAATTAGGATTCCTGTTCAAGTATCCATAATTAGGGTTTACTATTCATTCCAATTAGGATTCCTATTCAAGTATCCATAATCAGGGTTTACTATTCATTCCAATTAGGATTCCTATTCAAGTATCCATAATCAGGGTTTACTATTCATTCCAATTAGGATTCCTATTCAAGTATCCATAATCAGGGTTTACTATTCCTCCCAATTTAGGGTTTTACATCACATTACCCTAAATTAGGTTTACACATATCATCACCCTGAATTAGGGTTACATCCTTACCCTAGATTAGGGTTTCACTCAAAATTGCCCTGAATTAGGGTTAGGGTTCAATAACCTTGTCAATTAGGGTTTTATGCTCATGGTTAGGGTTTTATGATCTCTTTACTAAGGATCATACCCTTAATCACCACATGAATCATACACAAGTATGAATTCCCTTCTATCATTCTCTCCACTTGATTTGATTACATCAATCATACGATCAAGTATATACAACTATGATTAACATAGTGTACTAAGACATTACTTTAATAACCTTTTATTGTTAAATAACTTAAAAGTACTGATCATCTAGGTACATTAGGGTTTAAACCTCTGAACCCAATAATAATAATCATCATTTTATCAATGGATCAATCATCATCTAAAGTCCCCAAAATATTTGATCATATTGGACCTTTATTTACATAAGGTATACAAATGAAATGACCAATCGAATCTTCAATTACAATAGGTGCTCAAGTGGATTAACCAATTGAGTCTTTAATTACATTAGGTATCCAAAAGGATTAACCATGTTGAACCTCAAATGGATTTGATTGCTTAGACCCTAAACAGTCTTGGACTTCAGAGTTCAAACGGTTTGAAACTGTTTGGGCATATTGCCCTTGAAACCGTTTAAGAAATTTGTATTGAAACTGAATGAGTTTGGGACTCCAAAAGTTTTGAGACCATTTGGACCCAAACGGTCTTAAGACCGTTTGGTCCAAATCCTCTGAAAACCGAATGGACCGAAAAGATCTCCAACACTTAACCAATTTCAAGATCTCAATCAATGAATCGACTATCCATTGGATCCTTGATCCGTTCATCAATTGAACCATTGAATCACCCCTCAATTAGACCATCAATTAGGGTTTTGAACCCAATTAAACTAAGGTTTATAATCAAGAAACCATCAACTAGGGTTTTGAAATTGAGGAACCTTCAATGGTTATCATTGTGAAACTAATTCAATTGAGATCAGTGAATTATCATCAACTTATGATACGACCTGACCTCAAACGGTCTTGAGGTCGATTGGGGAACCTCTAAACGGTCTTGAGGTCCTTTGGATGACCTCCAAACGGTCTTGAGACCGTTTGCCTATCATATCATTGAAATATGTGAAAATCAATTAGGGTTTGCATAATTGGACTGATCATCAAATTAGATATTGATTGCATTTCAATTTGGCATCTTTGGGTCTTCAATTACTCAATCATATTCAATCCTAGACCTCCAAACAGTCTTTTTTGACCTCCAAATGGTTTTGAAACCGTTTGGGGTGACTTCCAAATGGTTTTGAAACCGTTTGGGCTAATCAACCCAAAAGATCAACTTAATCAATTGCAAATTCAACACTTAGACGATTAGGGTTTCTATTTGGAAGATTGTCCATATGTTGGATTAATTAATTGGAGTCATTGGATCATCATCCAACATACACTAGGGTTCTGACCTCAAATGGTCAACCCATCCAAACGGTCAACTCTTCTAAATGGTTTGGGGTCAAAATCTCCAAACAGTTTGGTAACTGTTTGGTCTCCAAACGGTTTGGTGAAACTGTTTGGACCAAACCATTGAAACAGTTTGCCTTAGATATTTGGAGTGGTGTGTGTTTATGATGATGTCATCATCATCAAGCTCTAAACCCACGAAACTTACTGTGATTTTCATGGTGATTGCATCAATCAACCAAACAAGATTTCGAGAACAAGGAAAGGATCATCAATTGATTAGGAATTGAATGAAATAACAATATTAAGGGTTCAAGTTATAAAACTCGCCTCCAATTGATCTCAAAAGCTTCAAGCTCACGTCAACAATGGTGGATGTAACTCCTTTCACTATCCCAAGGCTCGTCCTCAAGCTTTGAGTGAAAAGGAATGGTTAGAATTGAAGAGGGGGTCGAAATATGAAGAAATCATACATTGATTTGTGATTTCCACCATGAAATCAAGGTGAACGAAGGTCAAGAAGCTTACCAACAGGTTGGGGATCGTCCTACTGATCCTCCAAAGCTCCCTTGGTCGTTTTCCAAGCAAGGATAAGAAAGGAATTTGGAAAAGCCTTTATTTTGGCTTTTAAAGGGTCTTTTTATAAGAAGTTCAATGAGAGAGAAAATGCCTTATAAAAATTCATTTAATCCCAAAATTAGTGACGCCTCTCCCCCCTCAATTCCTTGGGTCCGAGGCTATCTTCTTTGCCTCTTATTCCTCTCAATTATCTATGAAAAAAAGGAAAGGAAATTAAGCACCTTAATGCATATTATAGTAATATCCTAAAGTGAGTGGATAATTCTTTTTCTTTTAATAATGTGAGTGAGTTATCCACTTCCTTTGGATATTTTCGTGCCTTTGCAAAGCAAAAGCTCATCCAACATCTTTGCAAATTCATCCCTCAACTTTTGGTTGAAGGGCCCCTTAATTAATATATTTATTTTTACATTAAATTGAGTTAGGGTTTCAATTATGTATAAATCTTGATTATTTTAATATCAAGATTCTCTCTCCTCCAAATTAATTCAAATGAAGCGCCCATCTCATATTCTTTGCTCTAAATGATGCCAAGAAGTATAAGGGACCTTATTGAAGTGGTAATTTTCATATTAAACCCTAGGTTTTGGTTAAATTGCACATTGCACTAAAACTAGGTTTTAATGCACAAACATTGCTTTATTAGCTCTTTCTTGGTACTCAGGCTTGTGAAAGTTATATCAATGCATCATGCTAATTATATGATTCTTCAACATATGAGGAACATATTATCATGTAACATTTGCAAGTTAACCCCTTAACTTGGGTAATTTGCACTTTAGTCCAAAATAAGCAAACATTGCTTCAACATTATTCAAACATGTCCAAAATTGAAACATAAGTTCCTATTGAGACTTAATTACTTTTCACTAGATAAAATTAAGGATCTAATTAACTTTCTTAAGAAAAACTTCTAGGGTTAAGGCATAACCCAGGTCAGGGATGTTACAAATTATAAACCCCTAACAAGGATTTCATCCCCAAAATCCCAGATAGAAGGGAGACAGATATTATTCATGCATCATATCATCATGTCTTCTCATAACATCTCATTATTATGGAGACACCATAGAGCTTTGATCAACACAAAGTTATTCCGCACAAGTTTATCATGGAATGGTTCACACGGGACACATACTCCCATGCTCCTTAGTTGATTCAACATTTCTCTTTCAAGATCACAATTATGTTCTAACACCCTCTAGGGACTATAAGTCTTTTCATACCTTAATTGTGCCATCTCTCCTGGTGACACAATACTATCTTTCCTTATTACTTGTACTAACTATCTTATTAATTGTACATTCTCTTATCATAAAGAGAGGTTACTTGTCAACTAAGAACTAATCTCAAAGATATCTTCAATTGTTATGTTTATGCAAAGCATAAACCCCTAACATGTGATGTTCATATTATTTTACATGATTAATCTGATATCATGGTTGACCATTATAGATAGTCAACATAAGCCATCTATTATTTCTTTAGATACCAGGATCTCTTACCTTGGTATCTGTCACATGTGTTGAGAACACATCACATGTTTATCTTTCTTTTATCTTGGGACATTACTTGTTGCATATATCTTCACTTTAGAGCCAAAGTCTAGGATAAAATGATACTTATCTAAGTATCTATCACATGTTATGCACATCAAGTGTCTTAAGACCATACTTGATTGACATGTCCCCAAAAGGAAGGAAAACAAGGAATCATATTCCTCTTATTATTTCATGTATTTTCAACTATTCATGAAACATTTACTCTTTATCTCATCCTAGGTTCCTTGTCCTCAACTTAGGAATCTATAGGGATGATCACATAACATTACTCCTTTCTTTGTTATTATCTAACATATTCATGAGCATCTTATGATCTCATCAAATTTCCCATCTCCACATTATGGGAAAAGATCTTTAGTATACTTACAATTTTATTAGACAGGGATCATCTCCCTTGTTCTCATTCTTATCTTATGAGGAGTATACTTTTTACTTCCTCATGTACACATACTCATATGCGATTATCTCAGATTTCTCTTTCTTGTGCTTAGGATATGACACATTTATCCACACCATATTTCTAATTTCATGATACTCATTAGATTGTCTCAGAATGACTACTTGATCAGAGCAATAAAAAAGATAACAATCTAAGAGTTTCCATACTCACTTTATCATCAATAGTTATATACCTGGCCAGAGTATATAAATACTGAGATTAAGTAGTATGCACTTGATATACTATCATATTCCTTCCTTTTCATATTATAACCAGCATGAGATTTAGCATTCCTGGATTTTATCCAGGCATCTTCTTCTATACCTCATCCTTTTTCATAGAGGTAAGATCATTATAAACCATTTATAATGTTTACTATGCAAAACGTAAGTCCTAATAGGACTAATCAAAGCAAACTCAATAAATTACTTTCTCAATTTATCTCAGAAAACCATAAAAAGACATATTAGAATGACATTATTTTGTCTAACCTGTCATGATTCGTGAATAGTTCATTGCCTCAGGCTGACTCTGCCTCAGAGGTTGATTCACCATAACATTTCTGGCTGAGCAATCTCTTGCCAGATGTCCTACATGTCTACATTGGTAGCAAATTCTGGGTTCTAGATGTGGTCTAGAAGGTTCTTTACCCTTTCTGGATAACCATTAACTTGGTGCACTAGGCCCTGGTTGTACTGGTGGTACCAAAAACTTCTTCCTTTTGGAACTACTAGGCCTCTGTTCCTGGATTTGGATAGGCCTTTTCTCAATTCTTCCTTTATATTCCTTTTCTGAACAATTACTTCTGATATGACCAGGTTTCCTACACTTGTAACAGACCCTAATTTTAGGTTGTATTCTATTCTTTCTATCATTATTCATTGCTTCCACCTGCTGGTGTTGAGCAAGAATCCTATTGGAATTTAAAACTTCATCATTGGGGGCTGGTAGTCTAGGTTGCATTGCTAATGCACGATCACTATATGCATCATAGCTGTCCTAAATTGCTCAAATAGAGCAGGGAAAGTTGGGCTCTCTATCATGGCTAGGTTAAACTGGGGATGTGCAGGTATATGTTCTTCTCTGCTCTGATCCCCTGCACCCCTTCTTGGTGCAACATTGCTACTTTGTGCAGCAAACTCTTCATGTGACCCAGTCATCTTCAAGTTCTTCTTCTCCTATATGAGCAGAAGACACTATTAGATACACTGGAAGATACTAGAACAGACTCTACTACCTTAGTCATATGTCTCTGTAGACTCAACGAACCTAGAGCTCTAATACCACTAAATTGTGGCGTCCAACTCACAAAAACAAGATTTACTTAAGCGGAAGCGAATTATTTGCAGTGGATTACTGAAAATCCCTAAAAATTAAAACTTTTTGCAAAGAGATCCACACATAGGAAATCTTTTCATCAAGAACTAAAGTATAACATTTACATCCTGGTTCATAAGTACATAACTTGTATAATCTCTTCTCGAGGATTACAACATCAGCTGCCCTATTAACATTATATACAGACAACATAAGAACCTCGAGGCATCAGGACAAAATCTCAGATCGATTCATTTAAAAACACTAACTATAAACTCCGAGGACCTGAGAATATAGAGACGACACATAGGACTACTATCTATATGACTTGACAAGCAATATCTCCACCTGAGATATTACTGCTATCCCTGATGATGTTGTTGTTCTTTCTCTACTATAAGGTTTCTGCCTCTTCGTCTGTGTCCACCTAAAAACATTGGATCCCACGGGGTGAGACAATTATAAATTGTCCCAACGGGAGATATAACTCTCTGCCAAAACATTGTTATGGAAGTTTATTATAATAAAACTGAGCAGGAGTTTTTATATAATAACAACAATATTAATCATTGAATGAACAGAGTAAAGTAATTTCCTTTCCTAAGGAGAGCATTGCATCTATTCATGGTAGAATCATAATTCATCCATCTACTTGCAAATAGCATAAATAGATATGAATAACATCTATCATCTAAAGATGTATAAAAGAAATGTAACATCAGCCAATGAATTTCCATATTCAATCCTTAAGCAAACATGCTATACGGTTGATTACATTTTACAACCACACTTATGCCCTGAGGAGATGAGGTATACCGCTCATACTCCAACCGACCACTGCGAAGTCGAAATCGATACCATACAAGGTCAATGGTAGAGCCGGCTAGCAAGACCTCCCACATCCCAGTCAGTACGGGGCCACGAGCAGGACTATGTGAACTTCTCAATATAGCTTTCCAGGGTATACTGGAAACTTCACTATTAGAGTTACAGTGGCGTGCTGCACTCTCTTCGTAATCGAGAGATTTCATGTTTACCTCCATCGATCCGGTATTAATATCATTGGGAGATGTGTACTGCATCTATCCCAATCATCGGGAGATTCGTGATACATCCATCCCGACACATATAACGAAGGATTGAGAGGTTTAATGTTTACCTTCCATCAATTCCCTCATTAGGACGTCAGGATACATTCACCCATTGCCCCCACATATTCAAAATATGTGTTCTGGGTTTTTCCGCGGAGCACCCGTTTCACCATCACCATATTACTGACGATGATGGATCTATGGTCAGGGCTCTACATGATATGATTTAACTTGATTAATTAAGTACTTTAGTATATTCTTTTAGCATCAGTCAAGTTCTCAAACAAGAATTATTATGACAAATGCTACAAAGAAACATGTAAGTTCTTATCTATAGCTTTACCAGAATGTCTAATGCATTGGGATCTTAATCCCTTATCTCATTTCTTGAAAGTTCACATCTCACATCAACATCATTATCTTACTTATCAAAACTGGGTATTCATACCCTTAGTTCATCACTATCACTGTTACCACTTGTTAGGTAACTATTACCTCTAGGTCCTCAGACCGAGGTATACATGATACTTTTTATACAAGCATCTCACATGGCTCACAAGGCCCATTAAGTGTCTTGTCACCTCTCACTAGGCAACAACTTACTCATGTGACTCATAAATTCCATGCACATTTTGTTACTTTTACTAAGCAATAACAACATTAAGGCACACAAGGCCAATCAACATGTTTATATAAATGTCATAGCTTAAATCTGGCTATGTTCATCATCTCATGATATCTGCATGGTTAATAGACATGATAACAGTCATAAAAGTCACTTATCACATCATGTGATACAATAGTAACACCACCATTCCTTTATCAGGATTAGGGTTTACTATCAAATAGACTTTTCCATTCCATTACCCAATTTAGGGTTAGGATTTCCCATTTCACATTAGTTAGGGTTTCATGTTTACATCATTAGTTCAACCCCAATATATTGCTCCACCCCTCTTGGAGCATTCAATACTATCATAAGTATTTACTCATGATCATTACTTTCATCATATATCATTTATGAATATCAATTCAAGGTATGAGTTCATCTCTCAACCTTACCATGGTATGTTTATATCATACCCATTATCTTGGCTTAACCCCTTTCTCATAGTATATTAGTCAACACTTATTAAATTGCATTGAGTTTATTACATTCTCATTATAACAAATTACATAACACACACTTCATGTATTTCTTATCCAAGTATATTGGATTTGAGGTGCATCAAGGTATATCAACCCTGAATTTCTAAATGTGATATCTATTATGTCTTGCTGTATCACTTTTCTCCTCATTTCCATCTTACTTAAGATAATCAACTGACCTTGTATTAAGGCATTTCTCTCTTAATACTTTTAACCACTCACCTATCATTTTCATCATATAGTGCATAGGTTACACATTAGAATTGTCCAGCTATCTTTAATGATATGGACTTATCTAATGGTTAAGCATTGTTGATATAGAATAAACCATTATGAACCACTTTAGGTATTTCAACTCTTAGGATGTTATCCACATCATTAATTAGTGTTGCATACATCATTCCTAAGAATTTCATGTTCTCATCTTTGTAAAGTGTATAGGGTTGTTACACATGTATGGAGTTAAATATATAATGATCTAGGCATCATATTGTCCCTGATACCCTTACATATAAAAGTACAATATTACCATTCATATGGTTTATCAATTTCACCTTTCATGGTGTAACATTCTCATCTTACTTGCTTATGTCAGCCACACTCTACTTTAGTGTATTGGCCATTTTACCCTCATTAGGGTTTCTCATTACATGGCATCACCCCGGATTTAAGTTTCACATTACATCATTACATCAGGGTTCCACATAACATTATTCTAATTCAGGGTTTCACATGGCATTACCCTAGATTAGGATTTCCCATGGCATCTCCCTCAACTAGGGTTTCACATGGCATTATCCTCATTTAGGGTTTCACATGGAATCATCCTCAATTAGGGTTTCACATGAAATCATCCTCAATTAGGGTTTCACATGGCATTATCCTCATTTAGGGTTTCACATGGAATC
This sequence comes from Alisma plantago-aquatica, assembly GCA_963693085.1. NCBI lineage: Eukaryota > Viridiplantae > Streptophyta > Magnoliopsida > Alismatales > Alismataceae > Alisma > Alisma plantago-aquatica. The sequence goes on from OY856409.1 coordinate 1,758,506,071, forward strand.
ATCCTCAATTAGGGTTTCACATGGAATTATCCTCATTTAGGGTTTCACATGGAATCATCCTCAATTAGGGTTTCACATGGAATCATCCCCAATTAGGGTTTCCACTTTAATTTCCCACAATTAGGGTTTACTATTCATTCCAATTAGGATTCCTGTTCAAGTATCCATAATTAGGTTTTACTATTCATTCCAATTAGGATTCCTATTCAAGTATCCATAATCAGGGTTTACTATTCATTCCAATTAGGATTCCTATTCAAGTATCCATAATCAGGGTTTACTATTCATTCCAATTAGGATTCCTATTCAAGTATCCATAATCAGGGTTTACTATTCATTCCAATTAGGATTAGTATTCAAGTATCCATAATCAGGGTTTACTATTCCTCCCAATTTAGGGTTTTACATCACATTACCCTAAATTAGGTTTACACATATCATCACCCTGAATTAGGGTTACATCCTTACCCTAGATTAGGGTTTCACTCAAAATTGCCCTGAATTAGGGTTAGGGTTCAATAACCTTGTCAATTAGGGTTTTATGCTCATGGTTAGGGTTTTATGATCTCTTTACTAAGGATCATACCCTTAATCACCACATGAATCATACACAAGTATGAATTCCCTTCTATCATTCTCTCCACTTGATTTGATTACATCAATCATACGATCAAGTATATACAACTATGATTAACATAGTGTACTAAGACATTACTTTAATAACCTTTTATTGTTAAATAACTTAAAAGTACTGATCATCTAGGTACTTTAGGGTTTAAACCTCTGAACCCAATAATAATAATAATCATTTGATCAATGGATCAATCATCATCTAAAGTCCCCAAAAGATTTGATCATATTGGACCTTTATTTACATAAGGTATACAAATGAAATGACCAATCAAATCTTCAATTACAATAGGTGCTCAAGTGGATTAACCAATTGAGTCTTTAATTACATTAGGTATCCAAAAGGATTAACCATGTTGAACCTCAAACAGATTTGATTGCTTAGACCCTAAACGGTCTTGGATTTCAGAGTTCAAATGGTTTGAAACTGTTTGGGCATATTGCCCTTGAAACCATTTAAGAAAATTGTATTGAAACTGAATGAGTTTGGGACTCCAAAAGTTTTGAGACCATTTGGACCCAAATGGTCTTAAGACCGTTTGGTCCAAATCCTCTCAAAACCGAATGGACCGAAAAGATCTTCAACACTTAACCAATTTCAAGATCTCAATCAATGAATCGACTATCCATTGGATCCTTGATCCGTTCATCAATTGAACCATTGAATCACCCCTCAATTAGACCATCAATTAGGGTTTTGAACCCAATTAAACTAAGGTTTATAATCAAGAAACCATCAACTAGGGTTTTGAAATTGAGGAACCTTCAATGGTTATCATTGTGAAACTAATTCAATTGAGATCAGTGAATTATCATCAACTTATGATACGACCTGACCTCAAACGGTCTTGAGGTCGATTGGGGAACCTCTAAACGGTCTTGAGGTCCTTTGGATGACCTCCAAACGGTCTTGAGACCGTTTGCCTATCATATCATTGAAATATGTGAAAATCAATTAGGGTTTGCATCATTGGACTGATCATCAAATTAGATATTGATTGCATTTCAATTTGGCATCTTTGGGTCTTCAATTACTCAATCATATTCAATCCTAGACCTCCAAACAGTCTTTGTTGACCTCCAAATGGTTTTGAAACCGTTTGGGGTGACTTCCAAATGGTTTTGAAACCGTTTGGGCTAATCAACCCAAAAGATCAACTTAATCAATTGCAAATTCAACACTTAGCCGATTAGGGTTTCTATTTGGAAGATTGTCCATATGTTGGATTAATTAATTGGAGTCATTGGATCATCATCCAACATACACTAGGGTTCTGACCTCAAATGGTCAACCCATCCAAACGGTCAACTCTTCTAAATGGTTTGGGGTCAAAATCTCCAAACGGTTTGGAAACTGTTTGGTCTCCAAACGGTTTGGTGAAACTGTTTGGACCAAACCATTGAAACAGTTTGCCTTAGATATTTGGAGTGGTGTGTGTTTATGATGATGTCATCAGAATCAAGCTCTAAACCCACGAAACTTACTGTGATTTTCATGGTGATTGCATCAATCAACCAAACAAGATTTCGAGAATAAGGAAAGGATCATCAATTGATTAGGAATTGAATGAAATAACAATATTAAGGGTTCAAGTTATAAAACTCGCCTCCAATTGATCTCAAAAGCTTCAATCTCACGTCAACAATGGTGGATGTAACTCCTTTCACTATCCCAAGGCTCGTCCTCAAGCTTTAAGTGAAAAGGAATGGTTAGAATTGAAGAGGGGGTCGAAATATGAAGAAATCATACATTGATTTGTGATTTCCACCATGAAATCAAGGTGAACGAAGGTCAAGAAGCTTACCAACAGGTTGGGGATCGTCCTACTGATCCTCCAAAGCTCCCTTGGTCGTTTTCCAAGCAAGGATAAGAAAGGAATTTGGAAAAGCCTTTATTTTGGCTTTTAAAGGGTCTTTTTATAAGAAGTTCAATGAGAGAGAAAATGCCTTATAAAAATTCATTTAATCCCAAAATTAGTGACGCCTCTCCCCCCTCAATTCCTTGGGTCCGAGGCTATCTTCTTTGCCTCTTATTCCTCTCAATTATCTATGAAAAAAAGGAAAGGAAATTAAGCACCTTAATGCATATTATAGTAATATCCTAAAGTGAGTGGATAATTCTTTTTCTTTTAATAATGTGAGTGAGTTATCCACTTCCTTTGGATATTTTCGTGCCTTTGAAAAGCACAAGCTCGTCCAACCTCTTTGCAAATTCATCCCTCAACTTTTGGTTGAAGGGCCCCTTAATTAATATATTTCTTTTTGCATTAAATTGAGTTAGGGTTTCAATTATGTATAAATCTTGATTATTTTATTATCAAGATTCTCTCTCCTCCAAATTAATTCAAATGAAGCGCCCATCTCATATTATTTGCTATAAATGATGCCAAGAAGTATAAGGGACCTTATTGAAGTGGTAATTTTCATATTAAACCCTAGGTTTTGGTTAAATTGCACATTGCACTAAAACTAGGTTTTAATGCACAAACATTGCTTTATTAGCTCTTTCTTGGTACTCAGGCTTGTGAAAGCTATACCAATTCATCATGCTATCTATATGATTCTTCAACATATGAGGAACATATTATCATGTAACATTTGCAAGTTAACCCCTTAACTTGGGTAATTTGCACTTTAGTCCAAAATAAGCAAACATTGCTTCAACATTATTCAAACAGGTCCAAAATTGAAACATAAGTTCCTATTGAGCCTTAATTACTTTTCAATAGATAAAATTAAGGATCTAATTAACTTTCTTAAGAAAAACTTCTAGGGTTAAGGCATAACCCAGGTCAGGGATGTTACAAATTATAAACCCCTAACAAGGATTTCATCCCCAAAATCCCAGATAGAAGGGAGACAGATATTATTCATGCATCATATCATCATGTCTTCTCATAACATCTCATTATTATGGAGACACCATAGAGCTTTGATCAACACAAAGTTATTCCACACAAGTTTATCATGGAATGGTTCACACGGGACACATACTCCCATGCTCCTTAGTTGATTCAACATTTCTCTTTCAAGATCACAATTATGTTCTAACACCCTCTAGGGACTATAAGTCTTTTCGTACCTTAATTGTGCCATCTCTCCTGGTGACACAATACTATCTTTCCTTATTACTTGTACTAACTATCTTATTAATTGTACATTCTCTTATCATAAAGAGTGGTTACTTGTCAACTAAGAACTAATCTCAAAGATATCTTCAATTGTTATGTTTATGCAAAGCATAAACCCCTAACATGTGATGTTCATATTATTTTACATGATTAATCTGATATCATGGTTGACCATTATAGATAGTCAACATAAGCCATCTAATATTTCTTTAGATACCAGGATCTCTTACATTGGTATCTGTCACATGTGTTGAGAACACATCACATGTTTATCTTTCTTTTATCTTGGGACATTACTTGTTGCATATATCTTCACTTTAGAGCCAAAGTCTAGGATAAAATGATACTTATCTAAGTATCTATCACATGTTATGCACATCAAGTGTCTTAAGACCATACTTGATTGACATGTCCCCAAAAGGAAAGAAAATAAGGAATCATATTCCTCTTATTATTTCATGTATTTTCAACTATTCATGAAACATTTACTCTTTATCTCATCCTAGGTTCCTTGTCCTCAGCTTAGGAATCTATAGGGATGATCACATAACATTACTCCTTTCTTTGTTATTAAATAACATATTCATGAGCATCTTATGATCTCATAAAATTTCTCATCTCCACATTATGGGAAAAGATCTTTAGTATACTTACAATTTTATTAGACAGGGATCATCTCCCTTGTTCTCATTCTTATCTTATGAGGAGTATACTTTTTACTTCCTCATGTACACATACTCATATGCGATTATCTCAGATTTCTCTTTCTTGTGCTTAGGATATGCCACATTTATCCACACCATATTTCTAATTTCATGATACTCATTAGATTGTCTCAGAATTACTACTTGATTAGAGCAATAAAAAAGATAACAATCTAAGAGTTTCCATACTCACTTTATCATCAATAGTTATATACCTGGCCAGAGTATATAAATATTGAGATTAAGTAGTATGCACTTGATATACTATCATATTCCTTCCTTTTCATATTATAACCAGCATGAGATTTAGCATTCCTGGATTTTATCCAGGCATCTTCTTCTATACCTCATCCTTTTTCATAGAGGTAAGATCATTATAAAACATTTATAATGTTTACTATGCAAAATGTAAGTCCTAATAGGACTAATCAAAGAAAACTCAATAAATTACTTTCTCAATTTATCTCAGAAAACCATAAAAAGACATATTAGAATGACATTATTTTGTCTAATCTGTCATGATTCGTGAATAGTTCATTGCCTCAGGCTGACTCTGCCTCAGAGGTTGATTCACCATAACATTTCTGGCTGAGCAATCTCTTGCCAGATGTCCTACATGTCTACATTGGTAGAAAATTCTGGGTGCTAGATGTGGTCTATAAGGTTCTTTACCCTTTCTGGATAACCATTAACTTGGTGCACTAGGCCCTGGTTGTACTGGTGGTACCAAAAACTTCTTCCTTTTGGAACTACTAGGCCTCTGTTCCTCGATTTGGATAGGCTTTTTCTCAATTCTTCCTTTATATTCCTTTTCTGGACAATTACTTCTGATATGTCCAGGTTTCCTACACTTGTAACAGACCCTAATATTAGGTTGTATTCTATTCGTTCTATCATTATTCATTGCTTCAACCTGCTGGTGTTGAGCAAGAATCCTATTGGAATTTAAAACTTCATCATTGGGGGCTGGTAGTCTAGGTTGCATTGCTAATGCACGATCACTATATGCATCATAGCTGTCCTAAATTGCTCAAATAGAGCATGGAAAGTTGGGCTCTCTATCATGGCTAGGTTAAACTGGGGATGTGCAGGTATATGTTCTTCTCTGATCTGATCCCCTGCACCCCTTCTTGGTGCAACATTGCTACTTTCTGCAGCAAACTCTTCATGTGACTCAGTCATCTTCAAGTTCTTCTTCTCCTATATGAGCAGAAGACACTATTAGATACACTGGAAGATACTAGAACAGACTCTACTACCTTAGTCATATGTCTCTGTAGACTCAACGAACCTAGATCTCTAATACCACTAAATTGTGGCGTCCAACTCACAAAAACAAGATTTACTTAAGCGGAAGTGAATTATTTGCAGTGGATTACTGAAAATCACTAAAAATTAAAACTTTTTGCAAAGAGATCCACACATAGGAAATCTTTTCATCAAGAACTAAAGTATAACATTTACATCCTGGTTCATAAGTACATAACTTGTATCATCTCTTCTCGAGGATTACAACATCAGCTGTCCTATTAACATTATATACAGACAACATAAGAACCTTGAGGCATCATGCCAAAATCTCAGATCGATTCATTTAAAAACACTAACTATAAACTCCGAGGACCTGAGAATATAGAGACGACACATAGGACTACTATCTATATGACTTGACAAGCAATATCTCCACCTGAGATATTACTGCTATCCCTTATGATGTTATTGTTCTTTCTCTGCTATAAGGTTTCTGCCTCTTCGTCTGCGTCCACCTAAAAACATTGGATCCCACGGGGGTGAGACAATTATAAATTGTCCCAACGGGAGATATAACTCTCTGCCAAAACATTGTTATGGCAGTTTATTATAATAAAACTGAGTAGGAGTTTTTATATAATAACAACAATATTAATCATTGAATGAACAGAGTAAAGTAATTTCCTTTCCTAAGGAGGGCATTGCATCTATTCATGGTAGAATCATAATTCATCCATCTACTTGCAAAGAGCATAAATAGATATGAATAACATCTATCATCTAAAGATGTATAAAAGAAATGTAACATCAGCCAATGAATTTCCGTATTCAATCCTTAAGCAAACATGCTATACGGCTGATTACATTTTACAACCACACTTATGCCCTGAGGAGATGAGGTATACCGCTCATACTCCAACCGACCACTGCGAAGTCGAAATCGATACCATACAAGGTCAATGGTAGAGCCGGCTAGCAAGACCTCCCACATCCCAGTCAGTACGGGGCCACGAGCAGGACTATGTGAACTTCTCAATATAGCTTTCCAGGGTATACTGGAAACTTCACTATTAGACTTACAGTGGTGTGCTGCACTCTCTTCGTAATCGAGATATTTCATGTTTACCTCCATCGATCCGGTATTAATATCATTGGGAGATGTGTACTGCATCTATCCCAATCATCGGGAGATTCGTGATACATCCATCCCGACACATATAACGAAGGATTGAGAGGTTTAATGTTTACCTTCCATCAATCCCCTCATTAGGACGTCAGGATACATTCACCCATTGCCCCCACATATTCAAAATATGTGTTCCGGGTTTTGCCGCGGAGCACCCGTTTCACCATCACCATATTACTGACGATGATGGATCTTAATCACTATAGCTTTACCAGAATGTCTAATGCATTGGGATCTTAATCCCTTATCTCATTTCTTGAAAGTTCACATCTCACATCAACATCATTATCTTACTTATCAAAACTGGGTATTCATACCCTTAGTTCATCACTATCACTGTTACCACTTGTTAGGTAACTATTACCTCTAGGTCCTCAGACCGAGGTATACATGATACTTTTTATACAAGCATCTCACATGGCTCACAAGGCCCATTAAGTGTCTTGTCACCTCTCACTAGGAAACAACTTACTCATGCGACTCATAAATTCCATGCACATTTTGTTACTTTTACTAAGCAATAACAACATTAAGGCACACAAGGCCAATCAACATGTTTATATAAATGTCATAGCTTAAATCTGGCTATGTTCATCATCTCATGATATTTGCATGGTTAATAGACATGATAACAGTCATAAAAGTCACTTATCACATCATGTGATACAATAGTAACACCACCATTCCTTTATCAGGATTAGGGTTTACTGTCAAATAGACTTTTCCATTCCATTACCCAATTTAGGGTTAGGATTTCCCATTTCACATTAGTTAGGGTTTCATGTTTACATCATTGGTTCAACCCCAATATATTGCTCCACCCCTCTAGAAGCATTCAATACTATCATAAGTATTTACTCATGATCATTACTTTCATCATATATCATTTATGAATATCAATTCAAGGTATGAGTTCATCTCTCAACCTTACCATGGTATGTTTATATCATACCCATTATCTTGGTTTAACCCCTTTCTCATAGTATATTAGTCAACACTTATCAAATTGCATTGAGTTTATTACATTCTCATTATAACAAATTACATAACACACACTTCATGTATTTCTTATCCAAGTATATTGGATTTGAGGTGCATCAAGGTATATCAACCCTGAATTTCTAAATGTGATATCTATTATGTCTTGCTGTATCACTTTTCTCCTCATTTCCATCTTACTTACGATAATCAACTGACCTTGTATTAAGGCATTTCTCTCTTAATACTTTGGCAATTTAGAACATGGCAAATATGCATATATAAAGATACCAAAAGAGAGTGCCAAAGAATAAGGCTATTGGTTCAGAAAATCTAGTTGAGAGGGAAATTCTCATTCAATAAGCCAACTTTGTATTCTCTGCACAATGTTATCGGTCGAGTTCTGTGCATTGACAACTCGACCGATGACAGCTGTTGGAAACACTCTTGGTGCCCATCGGTCGAGTTTCAATAGGGCAAACTCGACCGACAGACCAGCTGTCAAGAAGCACATATATATCATAAAAACATATTTAAAGGCATTCTTAAAATACAAACCATATCCAAACATGTCTAAGCAAGTTAGTAATGCACTATAGAAGCATTAGAAACAGTTTTTTTGAGCAAGAGTATGAAGAGAAACACAAAATACCACTTTTGACTCAAAAACCATATGTATAGTGCACACTAACTTGACAAAAACAAGTTAGGATAGGTTGTAAGCAATAAAACATTTACCTTTGTGCTTACCATTTCCTTTTCCACTTGTTGTCACCCTCTACACATCTCATCTTTCTTCTTTCATGTGGATTGAGAAGTCAATTTGCAAATTAGTGGCTCAAGTCAATCCATTTGCAAGTACCTACAAGAAGAAAGATGAAATGGTCCCCAATCATGTTTTTGGGTCCGGAGGGGTTAGTTTAGCAACCCAAATCCGATTGCTTTTGGGTGCTTTCCTAAAAGGACAACAAGTAGAATAATGACCAAATTCATTGCAATAGTTGCATGTGCCCATAGTCTTGGAACTAGAGGATTCTCCATGGAATATTGGAGGTCCTTTATCTTTGTTGTTCCCTTGACTAATATCATACCCTAAACCATGTATACCAATTTGTTTAGTAGTATGGTGTAGGATGTCATTAAGACTCTTTTTACCCACTAAGAATCTTTGCAAGGATGATCTCAAACTATCATTATCATGCTTAAGAGAAGCAATAGTAGAAGACAAATTTTTGATATTATCTCTAGCATGCAAAAGATCATTTTCTAAGCAAAGAGTTTTAGTTGAATAAGAGTCTCTATTAATATGAATAGCAGCAACATCATTCTCTCTATTTGTAGAACTAGAACAAGATTCATGCCCATTGATTTTAGCAAGCAAGGAGGCATTTTCTATTTCTAATTCATGCAAAACAAAATCTTTGTCCTTGTTTTCAGATTTAAGAACATCAATATCATGCATGAGAGAATCAATAATTAAGGTATGCTCTTCATTAGAACTAGGCACAAGAGGTTGAGCTTCTAGAAATCTAACCTTATCAAGTAAACTAGTATTTTCAAGTTTAAGAGAATCTACTTGATTAAGACAATCATTTTTATCATCAAGCAAGCAAGAATTAGCATGTTCAAGATCATCTCCTTGTTGAAATTTGCTTGGAGAAGACCCGCTCTGATACCACTTGTTGGATCCTAGATGGGTGATTAGATGCTCTAGAGGGGGGGGGGTGAATAGAGCTGAAAGCACTTAAACAAAATTCATAAAACCTTCAAAATATATAACAAGATAAGGTTGCTAAATAGGAAATTTGAGTGCAACTAAATCATGCATAGCAAGGATAAGAGATATTGAACATGCACCAATTAGACAAGCTATTTAGAGTGGTTCCACACTTCAAACTAGAAGTGTGTCAGTCCACTTGCCCAGAGAGGTCAACCTCTAGGACTTCCAAACTATTGCATTCTTATATTCAATTATAAGGCATACAATGCATGACCAAACAAAAGACTTACCTATCCAATACAAAGAGTCTTTAACCTTACCAAGGACTTACCCGCTTTGTAAGAGTCTTCGGCCTTCTCCAAGGACTTACCCACTCTTGCACAAGTCTTCGGCCTTGTAGGGATTACCCACTCTTCTTGGATCTTCAGCTTTTGACTTCACCTTCACTTGGAGAAGCTTCTTTCACCAAGGTCTTACCCACTTGAGCTTGAGTCTTCTGCCTTCTCCAAGGGCTTACCCACTCTAGCTCCAAGTCTTCAGCCTTGATCTTCACCAAGGGACTCCTTCCCTTGTTCTTCTTCACCTCTCTTGGCTAAGAGAGAGAACCTTCATCTTCATGATTGCAAATGAGAGAAGTGGAGGTGGTGGAAGTGAGAGCCTCACAAGATATACATATAGGACTAGCTCTCTTACAGATTTCCTACTCACTCTAATGGATGTAGCAAGTGATTAAGCTTAGAGAGAGAGAGGAGGCTGTAGGAAGCACCCAACTATGGAATAGGAAGCTCACAAAGAGTTTGCAATGAATGCTCAACCTTGGAATGAAGCCCAAGGGGTCCTATTTATAGCTGGGGATGCCTCTTAGCATTTGGGAACACTTGTGAATGAAAACTAGCCATTTTGTGGCTTGCAACGGATATATTTTCACTTGTTGCAACTCCACAACGGCTAGTAGCACTTTTCTGTACTTTTCTGTACAGTGCATTAGGTCGAGTTTCAATGGGTGTAACTGGACCGATCAAGTAGTCCACTACCCAATCGGTCGAGTTCTGTGAGTGCACAACTCGACCGATGCAATCTTCAGAAAATCAACCCAGGTGGATCGGTCGAGTTTCAGGGTGGGAAACTGGACCGATTCAATCTTCAGAAAATCAGTCCAGATGGATCGGTCGAGTTTCAGGGTGGGAAACTAGACCGATCAAGTGCCTGTAATTGATTTTCAAAGTTGCATTAAAAGTGCTCTAATATTCGATCTAAGTGTTCCTGATATTTTTCTAAGCTTAATTACAAGTCATACAATCATTACAAGTGATTTACAACATGATTCTAATGGATATACATCATATTACAAAAACATGCACTTGTATGACTTTGACTTGTCTTTTCTCCAATTTGAGATGCACAAGTTAGGACAATTGGAGTGTGTCTATACCTAATCTGAAATTACTCAAGTAGAAGCATTAGACACCAATATGTGGAATGGTTAGTCATAATCAAAACACGGGTTTAGTCAACTTAGATGTGAGTCAACATTGACCTAATTGACCTTGAGTCAACATTCTCCCCCTTTTTGAAGATGACAAACCATTCCATAAATGTATTGAAAGCATTTAAGTAAATTCATACCTTTCGAGAAACCTAGGGGCTTCAATAGAATGGAGTTCATATGCTCCCCCTCAATTGATGCGCATGGAGTTTTCATACTCCCCCTCAATTGATGCTATTTCTCCTGCATGGTTAGCTTTCATAACATTTATAGAATACTATGTCTTCTACTCATATTTATTCTACACATATATGTCTTCTCCCCTTTACCTTCTCCCTTTACATGAACATGCTTCTCCTCTTCATGTAAGACATGCCTTCTTCCTCTTTTAAAAGAAGACATACCTTTCTCCCCCTTTGTCATTTCAAAAAGTGGGGTTATGAAGAAATAAAAAACATCACTTGTTAAAGAGAAAGGAGATGACGCAAATATATAAGGAGAGTAGAAGAGCACAGATAGGGGCTTGTCCAAGCATAGAAAGAAAAGCAAGTTAAAGCATATACTTGAACACCCCAAAATGCAAGATAAAGTGCTGCAGAAAAACAATAAGTTGCAAAATTGACCCTCAAGATGACGGAATATGATCAAATACCATCAGAGCTCATGGCGAAGCGATGAGTCTTTCTTAGAAGGTCGTTTCTGCATGAAAAACACTAGTCTTGCACCAAAAATTGAAACTGGAGCAAAAGCTGCATAAAATCCAAAAATACTCCAATTCCCACATATCATGTAGATCTATGTACCCTGCATCACAATGTTATGGAAGCAACTCAAGATAGTAGATATGCAATTCAAGGAACAATCTTGAGCATGTATGAGACAAGATACAAGCATAGCATATAGATGAGCAAATATTCCAATTATAAACAGGGTTAGAACTACATGTATATGAACTACTAGTAGATGATATCACAAGTTAGGACTACTAGTAGGATCTAGATCATAGCAAGAGATACCAAAAGATACACAAGTCAAAGAGCAAGCTATGAGTAGATGTAGAGATATATCCAAACAAAGAGATATGCAATTTTAGAAGCATGAAAGGATATAACTCAACAGATATGCATCCTTACCATAAGATGATTACCCCTATGAACCTCAAGGTTGTATCAAAACAAGATATACACCTATAGAGATGTAGCAAGTTATAGTACAACGGAAGCAATTTTAGACACAACCAAGAGATCTAAAGAGATCATCATCAAAACCTGCAAAACAACTCAAAGCAAGTAATTGCAAGATATAGATATACCAATTTAGAGCAATTAGAGAGATAGAGTTGTATGCAAGATAGGCAATTTAGAACATGGAAAATATGCATATATAAAGATACCAAAAGAGAGTGCCAAAGAATAAGGCTATTGGTTGAGAAAATCTAGTTGAGAGGGAAATTCTCATTCAATACGCCAACTGTGTATTTTGTGCATAGTGTTATCGGTCGAGTTCTGTGCACTGACAACTCGACCGATGACAGCTGTTGGCAACACTCTTGGTGCCCATCGGTCGAGTTTCAATAGGGCAAACTCGACCGACAGACCAGCTGTCAAGAAGCACATCTATATCATAAAAACATATTTAAAGGCATGCTTAAAATACAAATCATATCCAAACATGTCTAAGCAAGTTAGTAATGCACTATAGAAGCATTAGAAATAGTTTTTTTGAGCAAGAGTGTGAAGAGAAACACAAAATACCACTTTTGACTCAAAAACCATATGTATAGTGCACACTAACTTGACAAAAACAAGTTAGGATAGGTTATAAGCAATAAAACATTTACCTTTGTGCTTACCATTTCCTTTTCCACTTGTTGTCACCCTCTACACATCTCACATTTCTTCTTTCATGTGGATTGAGAAGTCAATTTGCAAATTAGTGGCTCAAGTCAATCCATTTGCAAGTACCTATAAGAAGAAAGATGAAATGGTCCCCAATCATGTTTTTGGGTCCGGAGGGGTTAGTTTAGCAACCCAAATCCGATTGCTTTTGGGTGCTTTCCTAAAAGGACAACAAGTAGAATAATGACCAAATTCATTGCAATAGTTGCATGTGCCCATAGTCTTGGAACTAGAGGATTCTCCATGGAATATTGGAGGTCCTTTATCTTTGTTGTTCCCTTGACTACTATCATACCCTAAACCATGTCTACCAATTTGTTTAGTAGTATGGTGTAGGATGTCATTAAGACTCTTTTTACCCACTAAGAATCTTTGCAAGGATGATCTCAAACTATCATTATCATGCTTAAGAGAAGCAATAGTAGAAGACAAAATTTTGATATTATCTCTAGCATGCAAAAGATCATTTTCTAAGAAAAGAGTTTTAGTTGAATAAGAGTCTCTATTAATATGAAGAGCAGCAACATCATTCTCTCTATTTGTAGAACTAGAACAAGATTCATGCCCATTGATTTTAGCAAGTAAGGAGGCATTTTCTATTTCTAATTCATGCAAAACAAAATCTTTGTCCTTGTTTTCAGATTTAAGAACATCAATATCATGCATGAGAGAATCAATAATTAAGGTATGCTCTTCATTAGAACTAGGCACAAGAGGTTGAGCTTCTAGAAATCTAACCTTATCAAGTAAACTAGTATTTTCAAGTTTAAGAGAATCTACTTGATTAAGACAATCATTTTTATCATCAAGCAAGCAAGAATTAGCATGTTCAAGATCATCTAGTTCTACATGCAAATTATCAACAATTTTAGAAAGCTTTTTCTTTTTCCTTTTAGAAGACTTAAGAGAGGCACAAACATCATGAATAATAGCAATCAAAGATTCTTTATCTAAAGAGTTTATATTTACCTCACTTGAGTCTTCACTTGTTGATGCTATAAGAGAAAAATGGCATTCTCCTTCATCACTAGAGCTTGAGCTTGATCCTTCACATGAATCTTCACTTGAGCTTGAGTTGGAGGAGCCACTTGATCTTGATTGCCATTTCTTCTTGTGAATATGGGTCTTTTTGCCATGTGGGCAATCTTCCTTGTAGTGACTCTTCTTCCCACATGTGAAGCACCGTGTGGAGGAGGACTTGCCTTTGTAGAATCTACCCTTGGAGTACATGGCATCTTCTTCAACTTGAGAGGATGGAGAAGCTTGACCAACAATAGCCTTGATTTGAGCTTTGATTTCAGCCTTCTTCATTCTCTTGAGTTCTTTCTCCTCTTGTCTTTCTACTTCCTCCCTCTTGTCAAGTGTAGCTTCATGTGCTTGTAGATTTCCAATGAGCTCTTCAATAGGAATATCCCTAAGAGACCTTGCTTCTTCAATAGAAGTCACCTTGGATTCCCACCTCTTGGGGAGAGTTCTAAGGATCTTTGAGTTAATCTCTCCACTAGACATAGGATGTCCTAGAACAGCAAGACCATTCAAGATGGTGTTGAGCCTTGATTACATGTTGGCTATGCTCTCCTCCTTTCCCATCTTGAAGTTCTCAAGCAACCCTTTGAGCATGTAGACTTTGCTTTCCTTCACTTGATCTGTCCCTTCATAAGTGATGCAAAGCTTTCTCCATACCTCATAGGCCGTCTCACAAGAAGAAATTCGGTTGAACTCGGTGGGGGTCATGGAGGCATATAAAATGTGCATGGCTCTAGCATTCAAGGTTGCTTTCATCAAGGTGGCTTCATCCCATTCTTCAATATTTGTCTTTGGTAGAATGTATGGGGTGTTCACCATTTTCCACATCTCGAGACTTGATCCTTGGATGTAGAATTGAAGTCTTCTTCTCCAATAGAGGAAGTTGCTCCCATCAAAGATTGGAAGGCTGGTCGAGAGTCTCCCTCCTAGGTAGTCACCCATCTTCTCCTACTTGTTGAAGTATGCTTGGAGAAGACCCGCTCTGATACCACTTGTTGGATCCTAGATGGGTGATTAGATGCTCTAGAGGGGGGGTGAATAGAGATGAAAGCACTTAAACAAAATTCATTAAACCTTCAAAATATATGACAAGATAAGGTTGCTAAATAGGAAATTTGAGTGCAACTAAATCATGCATAGAAAGGATAAGAGAGATTGAACATGCACCAATTAGACAATCTATTTAGAGTGGTTCCACACTTCAAACTAGAAGTGTGTCAGTCCACTTGCCTAGAGAGGTCAACCTCTAGGACTTCCAAACTATTGCATTCTTATATTCAATTATAAGGCATACAATTCATGACCAAACAAAAGACTTACCTATCCAATACAAAGAGTCTTTAACCTTACCAAGGACTTACCCACTTTGCAAGAGTCTTCGGCCTTCTCCAAGGACTTACCCACTCTTGCACAAGTCTTCGGCCTTGTAGGGATTACCCACTCTTCTTGGATCTTTAGCTTTTGACTTCACCTTCACTTGGAGAAGCTTCTTTCACCAAGGTCTTACCCACTTGAGCTTGAGTCTTCTGCCTTCTCCAAGGGCTTACCCACTCTAGCTCCAAGTCTTCAGCCTTGATCTTCACCAATGGACTCCTTCCCTTGTTCTTCTTCACCTCTCTTGGCTAAGAGAGAGAACCTTCATCTTCATGATTGCAAATGAGAGAAGTGGAGGTGGTGGAAGTGAGAGCCTCACAAGATATACATATAGGACTATCTCTCTTATAGATTTCCTACTCACTCTAATGGATGTAGCAAGTGATTAAGCTTAGAGAGAGAGAGGAGGCTGTAGGAAGCACCCAACTATGGAATAGGAAGCTCACAAAGAGTTTGCAATGAATGCTCAACCTTGGAATGAAGCCCAAGGGGTCCTATTTATAACTGGGGATACCTCTTAGCCTTTGGGAACACTTGTGAACGAAAACTAGCCGTTTTGTGGCTTGCAACGGATATATTTTCACTTGTTGCAACTCCACAATGGCTAGTAGCACTTTTCTGTACTTTTTCGTACAGTGCATTAGGTCGAGTTTCAATGGGTGTAACTGGACCGATCAAGTAGTCCACTACCCAATCGGTCGAGTTCTGTGAGTGCACAACTCGACCGATGCAATCTTCAGAAAATCAACCCAGGTGGATCGGTCGAGTTTCAGGGTGGGAAACTGGACCGATTCAATCTTTAGAAAATCAGTCCTGGTGGATCGGTCGAGTTTTAGGGTGGGAAACTGGACCGATCAAGTGCCTGTAATTGATTTTCAAAGTTGCATTAAAAGTTCTCTAATATTCGATCTAAGTGTTCCTGATATTTTTCTAAGCTTAATTACAAGTCATACAATCATTAAAAGTGATTTACAACATGATTCTAATGGATATACATCATATTACAAAAACATGCACTTGTATGACTTTTATTTGTCTTTTCTCCAATTTGAGATGCGCAAGTTAGGGCAATTGGAGTGTGTCTATACCTAAATCTGAAATTACTCAAGTAGAAGCATTAGACACAAATATGTGGAATGGTTAGTCATCATCAAAACACGGGTTTAGTCAATTTAGATGTGAGTCAACATTGACCTAATTGACCTTGAGTCAACATTCTCCCCCTTTTTGAAGATGACAAACCATTCCGTAAATGTATTGAAAGCATTTAAGTAAATTCATACCTTTGGAGAAACCTAGGGGATTCAATAGAATGGAGTTCATATGCTCCCCCTCAATTGATGCTCATGGAGTTTTCATACTCCCCCTCAATTGATGCTATTTCTCCTGCATGGTTAGCTTTCATAACATTTATAGAATACTATGTCTTCTACTCATATATGTTCTACACATATATGTCTTCTCCCCTTTACCTTCTCCCTTTACATGAACATGCTTCTCCTCTTCATGTAAGACATGCCTTCTTCCTCTTTTAAAAGAATACATACCTTTCTCCCCCTTTGTCATTTCAAAAAGTGGGGTTATGAAGAAATAAGAAACATCACTTGTTAAAGAGAAAGGAGATGACGCAAATATATAAGGAGAGTAGAAGAGCACAGATAGGGTCTTGTCCAAGAATAAAAAGAAAAGCAAGTTAAAGCATATACTTGAACACCCCAAAATGCAAGATAAAGTGCTGTAGAAAAACAATAAGTTGCAATATTGACCCTCAAGATGACGGAATATGATCAAATACCATCAGAGCTCATGGCGAAGCGATAAGTCTTTCTTAGAAGGTCGTTTCTGCATGAAAAACACTAGTCTTGCACCAAAAATTGAAACTGGAGCAAAAGCTGCATAAAATCCAAAAATACTCCAATTCCCACATATCATGTAGATCTATGTACCCTGCATCACAATGTTATGCAAGCAACTCAATATAGTAGATATGCAATTCAAGGAACAATCTTGAGCATGTATGAGACAAGATACAAGCATAGCATATAGATGAGCAAATATTCCAATTATAAACAGGGTTAGAACTACATGTATATGAACTACTAGAAGATGATATCACAAGTTAGGACTACAAGTAGGATCTAGATCATAGCAAGAGATACCAAAAGATACACAAGTCAAAGAGCAAGCTATGAGTAGATGTAGAGATATATCCAAACAAAGAGATATGCAATTTTAGAAGCATGAAAGGATATAACTCAACAGATATGCATCCTTACCATAAGATGATTACCCCTATGAACCTCAAGGTTGTATCAAAACAAGATATACACCTATAGAGATGTAGCAAGTTAGAGTACAACGGAAGAGATTTTAGACACAACCAAGAGATCCAAAGAGATCATCATCAAAACCTGCAAAACAACTCAAAGCAAGTAATTGCAAGATATAGATATACCAATTTAGAGCAATTAGAGAGATAGAGTTGTATGCAAGATAGGCAATTTAGAACATGGAAAATATGCATATATAAAGATACCAAAAGAGAGTGCCAAAGAATAAGGCTATTGGTTGAGAAAATCTAGTTGAGAGGGAAATTCTCATTCAATAAGCCAACTGTGTATTCTATGCACAGTGTTATCGGTCGAGTTATGTGCATTGACAACTCGACCGATGACAGCTGTTGGCAACACTCTTGGTGCCCATCAGTCGAGTTTCAATAGGGCAAACTCGACCGACAGACCAGCTGTCAAGAAGCACATATATATCATAAAAACATATTTAAAGGCATGCTTAAAATACAAACCATATCCAAACATGTCTAAGCAAGTTAGTAATGCACTATAGAAGCATTAGAAACAGTTTTTTTGAGCAAGAGTGTGAAGAGAAACACAAAATACCACTTTTGACTCAAAAACCATATGTATAGTACACACTAACTTGACAAAAACAAGTTAGGATAGGTTATAAGCAATAAAACATTTACCTTTGTGCTTACCATTTCCTTTTCCACTTGTTGTCACCCTCTACACATCTCACCTTTCTTCTTTCATGTGGATTGAGAAGTCAATTTGCAAATTAGTGGATCAAGTCAATCCATTTTCAAGTACCTACATGAAGAAAGATGAAATGGTCCCCAATCATGTTTTTGGGTCCGGAGGGGTTAGTTTAGCAACCCAAATCCGATTGCTTTTGGGTGTTTTCCTAAAAGGAAAACAAGTAGAATAATGACCAAATTCATTGCAATAGTTGCATGTGCCCATAGTCTTGGAACTAGAGGATTCTCCATGGAATATTGGAGGTCCTTTATCTTTGTTGTTCCCTTGACTACTATCATACCCTAAACCATGTCTACCAATTTGTTTAGTAGTATGGTGTAGGATGTCATTAAGACTCTTTTTACCCACTAAGAATCTTTGCAAGGATGATCTCAAACTATCATTATCATGCTTAAGAGAAGCAATAGTAGAAGACAAATTTTTGATATTATCTCTAGCATGCAAAAGATCATTTTCTAAGCAAAGAGTTTTAGTTGAATAAGAGTCTCTATTAATATGAAGAGCAGCAACATCATTCTCTCTATTTGTAGAACTAGAACAAGATTCATGCCCATTGATTTTAGCAAGCAAGGAGGCATTTTCTATTTCTAATTCATGCAAAACAAAATCTTTGTCCTTGTTTTCATATTTAAGAACATCAATATCATGCATGAGAGAATCAATAATTAAGGTATGCTCTTCATTAGAACTAGGCACAAGAGGTTGAGCTTCTAGAAATCTAACCTTATCAAGTAAACTAGTATTTTCAAGTTTAAGAGAATCTACTTGATTAAGAAAATCATTTTTATCATCAAGCAAGCAAGAATTAGCATGTTCAAGATCATCTAGTTCTACATGCAAATTATCAACAATTTTAGCAAGCTTTTTCTTTTTCCTTTTAGAAGACTTAAGAGAGGCACAAACATCATGAATAATAGCAATCAAAGATTCTTTATCTAAAGAGTTTAGATTTACCTCACTTGAGTCTTCACTTGTTGATGCTATAAGAGCAAAATGGCATTCTCTTTCATCACTAGAGCTTGAGCTTGATCCTTCACATGAATCTTCACTTGAGCTTGAGTTGGAGGAGCCACTTGAGCTTGATTGCCATTTCTTCTTGTGAATATGGGTCTTTTTTCCTTGTGGGCAATGTTCCTTGTAGAGACCCTTCTTCCCACATGTGAAGCACCGTGTGGAGGAGGACTTGCCTTTGTAGAATCTACTCTTGGAGTACATGGCATCTTCTTCAAATTGAGAGGATGGAGAAGCTTGACCAACAATAGCCTTGATTTGAGCTTTGATTTCAGCCTTCTTCATTCTCTTGAGTTCTTTCTCCTCTTGTCTTTCTACTTCCTCCCTCTTGTCAAGTGTAGCTTCATGTGCTTGTAGATTTCCAATGAGCTCTTCAATAGGAATATCCCTAAGAGACCTTTCTTCTTCAATAGAAGTCACCTTGGATTCCCACCTCTTGGGGAGAGTTCTAAGGATCTTTGAGTTAATCTCTCCACTAGACATAGGATGTCCTAGAACAGCAAGACCATTCAAGATGGTGTTGAGCCTTGATTACATGTTGGCTATGCTCTCCTCCTTTCCCATCTTGAAGTTCTCAAGCAACCCTTTGAGCATGTAGACTTTGCTTTCCTTCACTTGATCTGTCCCTTCATAAGTGATGCAAAGCTTTCTCCATACCTCATAGGCCGTCTCACAAGAAGAAATTCGGTTGAACTCGGTGGGGGTCATGGAGGCATATAAAATGTGCATGGCTCTAGCATTCAAGGTTGCTTTCATCAAGGTGGCTTCATCCCATTCTTCAATATTTGTCTTTGGTAGAATGTATGGGCTATTCACCATTTGCCACATCTCGAGACTTGATCCTTGAATGTAGAATTGAAGTCTTCTTCTCCAATAGAGGAAGTTGCTCCCATCAAAGATTGGAAGGCTGGTCGAGAGTCTCCCTCCTAGGTAGTCACCCATCTTCTCCTACTTGTTGAAGTATGCTTGGAGAAGACCCGCTCTGATACCACTTGTTGGATCCTAGATGGGTGATTAGATGCTCTAGAGGGGGGGTGAATAGAGCTGAAAGCACTTAAACAAAATTCATTAAACCTTCAAAATGTATGACAAGATAAGGTTGCGAAATAGGAAATTTGAGTTCAACTAAATCATGCATAGCAAGGATAAGAGAGATTGAACATGCACCAATTAGACAAGCTATTTAGAGTGGTTCCACACTTCAAACTAGAAGTGTGTCAGTCCACTTGCCTAGAGAGGTCAACCTCTAGGACTTCCAAACTATTGCATTCTTATATTCAATTATAAGGCATACAATGCATGACCAAACAAAAGACTTACCTATCCAATACAAAGAGTCTTTAACCTTACCAAGGACTTACCCACTTTGCAAGAGTCTTCAGCCTTCTCCAAGGACTTACCCACTCTTGCACAAGTCTTCGGCCTTGTAGGGATTACCCACTCTTCTTGGATCTTCAGCTTTTGACTTCACCTTCACTTGGAGAAGCTTCTTTCACCAAGGTCTTACCCACTTGAGCTTGAGTCTTCTGCCTTCTCCAAGGGCTTACCCACTCTAGCTCCAAGTCTTCAGCCTTGATCTTCACCAAGGGACTCCTTCCCTTGTTCTTCTTCACCTCTCTTGGCTAAGAGAGAGAACCTTCATCTTCATGATTGCAAATGAGAGAAGTGGAGGTGGTGGAAGTGAGAGCCTCACAAGATATACATATAGGACTAGCTCTCTTACAGATTTCCTACTCACTCTAATGGATGTAGCAAGTGATTAAGCTTAGAGAGAGAGAGGAGGCTATAGGAAGCACCCAATTATGGAATAGGAAGCTCACAAAGAGTTTGCAATGAATTCTCAACCTTGGAATGAAGCCCAAGGGGTCCTATTTATAGCTGGGGATGCCTCTTAGCCTTTGGGAACACTTGTGAATGAAAACTAGCCATTTTGTGGCTTGCAATGGATATATTTTCACTTGTTGCAACTCCATAATGGCTAGTAGCACTTTTCTGTACTTTTCCGTACAGTGCATTAGGTCGAGTTTCAATGGGTGTAACTGGACAGATCAAGTAGTCCACTACCCAATCGGTCGAGTTCTGTGAGTGCACAACTCGACCGATGCAATCTTCAGAAAATCAACCTAGGTGGATCGGTCGAGTTTCAGGGTGGGAAACTGGACCGATTCAATCTTCAGAAAATCAGTCCAGGTGGATCGGTCGAGTTTCAGGGTGGGAAACTGGACCGATCAAGTGCTTGCAATTGATTTTCAAAGTTGCATTAAAAGTGCTCTAATATTCGATCTAAGTGTTCCTGATATTTTTCTAAGCTTAATTACAAGTCATACAATCATTACAAGTGATTTACAACATGATTCTAATGGATATACATCATATTACAAAAACATGCACTTGTAGGACTTTGACTTGTCTTTTCTCCAATTTGAGATGCGCAAGTTAGGGCAATTGGAGTGTGTCTATACCTAATCTGAAATTACTCAAGTAGAAGCATTAGACACCAATATGTGGAATGGTTAGTCATCATCAAAACATGGGTTTAGTCAATTTAGATGTGAGTCAACATTGACCTAATTGACCTTGAGTCAACATTCTCCCCCTTTTTGAAGATGACAAACCATTCCATAAATGTATTGAAAGCATTTAAGTAAATTCATACCTTTGGAGAAACCTAGGGGCTTCAATAGAATGGAGTTCATATGCTCCCCCTCAATTGATGTGCATGGAGTTTTCATACTCCCCCTCAATTGATGCTATTTCTCCTGCATGGTTAGCTTTCATAACATTTATAAAATACTATGTCTTCTACTCATATATGTTCTACACATATATGTCTTCTCCCCTTTACCTTCTCCCTTTACATGAACATGCTTCTCCTCTTCATGTAAGACATGCCTTCTTCCTCTTTTAAAAGAAGACATACCTTTCTCCCCCTTTGTCATTTCAAAAAGTGGGGTTATGAAGAAATAAGAAACATCACTTGTTAAAGAGAAAGGAGATGATGCAAATATATAAGGAGAGTAGAACAGCATAGATAGGGGCTTGTCCAAGCATAGAAAGAAAAGCAAGTTAAAGCATATACTTGAACACCCCAAAATTCAAGATAAAGTGCTGTAGAAAAACAATAAGTTGCAATATTGACCCTCAAGATGACGGAATATGATCAAATACCATCAGAGCTCATGGTGAAGCGATGAGTCTTGCTTAGAAGGTCATTTCTGCATGAAAAACACTAGTCTTGCACCAAAAATTGAAACTGGAGCAAAAGCTGCATAAAATCCAAAAATACTCCAATTCCCACATATCATGTAGATCTATGTACCCTGCATCACAATGTTATGCAAGCAACTCAAGATAGTAGATATGCAATTCAAGGAACAATCTTGAGCATGTATGAGACAAGATACAAGCATAGCATATAGATGAGCAAATATTCCAATTATAAACAGGGTTAGAACTACATGTATATGAACTACTAGTAGATGATATCACAAGTTAGGACTACTAGTAGGATCTAGATCATAGCAAGAGATACCAAAAGATACACAAGTCAAAGAGCAAGCTATGAGTAGATGTAGAGATATATCCAAACAAAGAGATATGCAATTTTAGAAGCATGAAAGGATATAACTCAACAGATATGCATCCTTACCATAAGATGATTACCCCTATGAACCTCAAGGTTGTATCAAAACAAGATATACACTTATAGAGATGTAGCAAGTTAGAGTACAGCGGAAGCGATTTTAGACACAACCAAGAGATCCAAAGAGATCATCATCAAAACCTACAAAACAACTCAAAGCAAGTAATTGCAAGATATAGATATACCAATTTAGAGAAATTAGAGAGATAGAGTTGTATGCAAGATAGGCAATTTATAACATGGAAAATATGCATATATAAAGATACCAAAAGAGAGTGCCAAAGAATAAGGCTATTGGTTGAGAAAATCTAGTTGAGAGGGAAATTCTCATTCAATAAGCCAACTTTGTAGTCTGTGCACAGTGTTATCGGTCGAGTTATGTGCATTGACAACTCGACCGATGACAGCTGTTGGCAACACTCTTGGTGCCCATCAGTCGAGTTTCAATAGGGCAAACTCGACCGAAAGACCAGCTGTCAAGAAGCACGTATATATCATAAAAACATATTTAAAGGCATGCTTAAAATACAAACCATATCCAAACATGTCTAAGCAAGTTAGTAATGCACTATAGAAGCATTAGAAACAGTTTTTTTGAGCAAGAGTGTGAAGAGAAACACAAAATACCACTTTTGACTCAAAAACCATATGTATAGTGCACACTAACTTGACAAAAACAAGTTAGGATAGGTT
Source organism: Alisma plantago-aquatica (assembly GCA_963693085.1). Taxonomy (NCBI): domain Eukaryota; kingdom Viridiplantae; phylum Streptophyta; class Magnoliopsida; order Alismatales; family Alismataceae; genus Alisma; species Alisma plantago-aquatica. The sequence goes on from OY856409.1 coordinate 1,758,529,858, forward strand.
ATAAGCAATAAAACATTTACCTTTGTGCTTACCATTTCCTTTTCCACTTGTTGTCACCCTCTACACATCTCACCTTTCTTCTTTCATGTGGATTGAGAAGTCAATTTGCAAATTAGTGGCTCAAGTCAATCCATTTGCAAGTACCTACAAGAAGAAAGATGAAATGGTCCCCAATCATGTTTTTGGGTCCGAAGGGGTTAGTTTAGCAACCCAAATCCGATTGCTTTTGGGTGCTTTCCTAAAAGGACAACAAGTAGAATAATGACCAAATTCATTGCAATAGTTGCATGTGCCCATAGTCTTGGAACTAGAGGATTCTCCATGGAATATTGGAGGTCCTTTATCTTTGTTGTTCCCTTGACTACTATCATACCCTAAACCATGTCTACCAATTTGTTTAGTAGTATGGTGTAGGATGTCATTAAGACTCTTCTTACCCACTAAGAATCTTTGCAAGGATGATCTCAAACTATCATTATCATGCTTAAGAGAAGCAATAGTAGAAGACAAATTTTTGATATTATCTCTAGCATGCAAAAGATCATTTTCTAAGCAAAGAGTTTTAGTTGAATAAGAGTCTCTATTAATATGAAGAGCAGCAACATCATTCTCTCTATTTGTAGAACTAGAACAAGATTCATGCCCACTGATTTTAGAAAGCAAGGAGGCATTTTCTATTTCTAATTCATGCAAAACAAAATCTTTGTCCTTGTTTTCAGATTTAAGAACATCAATATCATGCATGAGAGAATCAATAATTAAGGTACGCTCTTCATTAGAACTAGGCACAAGAGGTTGAGCTTCTAGAAATCTAACCTTATCAAGTAAACTAGTATTTTCAAGTTTAAGAGAATCTACTTGATTAAGACAATCATTTTTATCATCAAGCAAGCAAGAATTAGCATGTTCAAGATCATCTAGTTCTACATGCAAATTATCAACAATTTTAGCAAGCTTTTTCTTTTTCCTTTTAGAAGACTTAAGAGAGGCACAAACATCATGAATAATAGCAATCAAAGATTCTTTATCTAAAGAGTTTAGATTTACCTCACTTGAGTCTTCACTTGTTGATGATATAAGAGCAAAATGGCATTCTCCTTCATCACTAGATCTTGAGCTTGATCCTTCACATGAATCTTCACTTGAGCTTGAGTTGGAGGAGCCACTTGAGCTTGATTGCCATTTCTTCTTGTGAATATGGGTCTTTTTGCCTTGTGGGCAATCTTCCTTGTAGTGACCCTTCTTCCCACATGTGAAGCACCGTGTGGAGGAGGACTTGCCTTTGTAGAATCTACCCTTGGAGTACATGGCATCTTCTTCAACTTGAGAGGATGGAGAAGCTTGACCAACAATAGCCTTGATTTGAGCTTTGATTTCAGCCTTCTTCATTCTCTTGAGTTCTTTCTCCTCTTGTCTTTCTACTTCCTCCCTCTTGTCAAGTGTAGCTTCATGTGCTTGTAGATTTCCAATGAGCTCTTCAATAGGAATATCCCTAAGAGACCTTGCTTCTTAAATAGAAGTTACCTTGGATTCCCACCTCTTGGGGAGAGTTCTAAGGATCTTTGAGTTTATCTCTCCACTAGACATACGATGTCCTAGAACAGCAAGACCATTCAAGATGGTGTTGAGCCTTGAGTACATGTTGGCTATGCTCTCCTCCTTTCCCATCTTGAAGTTCTCAAGCAACCCTTTGAGCATGTAGACTTTGCTTTCCTTCACTTGATCTGTCCCTTCATAAGTGATGCAAAGCTTTCTCCATACCTCATAGGCCGTCTCACAAGAAGAAATTCGGTTGAACTCGGAGCGGGTCATGGAAGCATATAAAATGTGCATGGCTCTAGCATTCAAGGTTTCTTTCATCAAGGTGGCTTCATCCCATTCTTCAATATTTGTCTTTGGTAGAATGTATGGGTTGTTCACCATTTGCCACATCTCGAGACTTGATCCTTGGATGTAGAATTGAAGTCTTCTTCTCCAATAGAGGAAGTTGCTCCCATCAAAGATTGGAAGGCTGGTCGAGAGTCTCCCTCCTAGGTAGTCACCCATCTTCTCCTACTTATTGAAGTATACTTGGAGAAGACCCGCTCTGATACCACTTGTTGGATCCTAGATGGGTGATTAGATTCTCTAGAGGGGGGGTGAATAGAGCTGAAAGCACTTAAACAAAATTCATTAAAACTTCAAAATATATGACAAGATAAGGTTGCTAAATAGGAAATTTGAGTGCAACTAAATCCTGCATAGCAAGGATAAGAGAGATTGAACATGCACCAATTAGACAAGCTATTTAGAGTGGTTCCACACTTCAAACTAGAAGTGTGTCAGTCCACTTGCCTAGAGAGGTCAACCTCTAGGACTTCCAAACTATTGCATTCTTATATTCAATTATAAGGCATACAATGCATGACCAAACAAAAGACTTACCTATCCAATACAAAGAGTCTTTAACCTTACCAAGGACTTACCCACTTTGCAAGAGTCTTCGGCCTTCTCCAAGGACTTACCCACTCTTGCACAAGTCTTCGGCCTTGTAGGGATTACCCACTTTTCTTGGATCTTCAGCTTTTGACTTCACCTTCACTTGGAGAAGCTTCTTTCACCAAGGTCTTACCCACTTGAGCTTGAGTCTTCTGCCTTCTCCAAGGGCTTACCCACTCTAGCTCCAAGTCTTCAGCCTTGATCTTCACCAAGGGACTCCTTCCCTTGTTCTTCTTCACCTCTCTTGGCTAAGAGAGAGAACGTTCATCTTCATGATTGCAAATGAGAGAAGTGGAGGTGGTGGAAGTGAGAGCCTCACAAGATATACATATAGGACTAGCTCTCTTACAGATTTCCTACTCACTCTAATGGATGTAGCAAGTGATTAAGCTTAGAGAGAGAGAGGAGGCTATAGGAAGCACCCAACTATGGTATAGGAAGCTCACAAAGAGTTTGCAATGAATGCTCAACCTTGGAATGAAGCCCAAGGGGTCCTATTTATAGCTGGGGGTGCCTCTTAGCCTTTGGGAACACTTGTGAATGAAAACTAGCCATTTTGTGGCTTGCAATGGATATATTTTCACTTGTTGCAACTCCATAATGGCTAGTAGCACTTTTCTGTACTTTTCTGTACAGTGCATTAGGTCGAGTTTCAATGGGTGTAACTGGACAGATCAAGTAGTCCACTACCCAATCGGTCGAGTTCTGTGAGTGCACAACTCGACCGATGCAATCTTCAGAAAATCAACCCAGGTGGATCGGTCGAGTTTCAGGGTGGGAAACTGGACCGATTCAATCTTCAGAAAATCAGTCCAGGTGGATCGGTCGAGTTTCAGGGTGGGAAACTGGACCGATCAAGTGCTTGCAATTGATTTTCAAAGTTGCATTAAAAGTGCTCTAATATTCGATCTAAGTGTTCCTGATATTTTTCTAAGCTTAATTACAAGTCATACAATCATTACAAGTGATTTACAACATGATTCTAATGGATATACATCATATTACAAAAACATGCACTTGTACGACTTTGACTTGTCTTTTCTCCAATTTGAGATGCGCAAGTTAGGGCAATTGGAGTGTGTCTATACCTAATCTGAAATTACTCAAGTAGAAGCATTAGACACCAATATGTGGAATGGTTAGTCATCATCAAAACACGGGTTTAGTCAATTTAGATGTGAGTCAACATTGACCTAATTGACCTTGAGTCAACATTCTCCCCCTTTTTGATGATGACAAACCATTCCATAAATGTATTGAAAGCATTTAAGTAAATTCATACCTTTGGAGAAACCTAGGGGCTTCAATAGAATGGAGTTCATATGCTCCCCCTCAATTGATGTGCATGGAGTTTTCATACTCCCCCTCAATTGATGCTATTTCTCCTGCATGGTTAGCTTTCATAACATTTATAGAATACTATGTCTTCTACTCATATATGTTCTACACATATATGTCTTCTCCCCTTTACCTTCTCCTTTTACATGAACATGCTTCTCCTCTTCATGTAAGACATGCCTTCTTCCTCTTTTAAAAGAAGACATACCTTTCTCCCCCTTTGTCATTTCAAAAAGTGGGGTTATGAAGAAATAAGAAACATCACTTGTTAAAGAGAAAGGAGATGATGCAAATATATAAGGAGAGTAGAACAGCACAGATAGGGGCTTGTCCAAGCATAGAAAGAAAAGCAAGTTAAAGCATATACTTGAACACCCCAAAATTCAAGATAAAGTGCTGCAGAAAAACAATAAGTTGCAATATTAACCCTCAAGATGACGGAATATGATCAAATACCATCAGAGCTCATGGTGAAGCGATGAGTCTTTCTTAGAAGGTCATTTCTGCATGAAAAACACTAGTCTTGCACCAAAAATTGAAACTGGAGCAAAAGCTGCATAAAATCCAAAAATACTCCAATTCCCACATATAATGTAGATCTATGAACCCTGCATCACAATGTTATGCAAGCAACTCAAGATAGTAGATATGCAATTCAAGGAACAATCTTGAGCATGTATGAGACAAGATACAAGCATAGCATATAGATGAGCAAATATTCCAATTATAAACAGGGTTAGAACTACATGTATATGAACTACTAGTAGATGATATCACAAGTTAGGACTACTAGTAGGATCTAGATCATAGCAAGAGATACCAAAAGATACACAAGTCAAAGAGCAAGCTATGAGTAGATGTAGAGATATATCCAAACAAAGAGATATGCAATTTTAGAAGCATGAAAGGATATAACTCAACAGATATGCATCCTTACCATAAGATGATTACCCCTATGAACCTCAAGGTTGTATCAAAACAAGATATACACCTATAGAGATGTAGCAAGTTAGAGTACAACGGAAGCGATTTTAGACACAACCAAGAGATCCAAAGAGATCATCATCAAAACCTACAAAACAACTCAAAGCAAGTAATTGCAAGATATAGATATACAAATTTAGAGCAATTAGAGAGATAGAGTTGTATGCAAGATAGGCAATTTATAACATGGAAAATATGCATATATAAAGATACCAAAAGAGAGTGCCAAAGAATAAGGCTATTGGTTGAGAAAATCTAGTTGAGAGGGAAATTCTCATTCAATAAGCCAACTTTGTAGTCTGTGCACAGTGTTATCGGTCGAGTTATGTGCATTGACAACTCGACCGATGACAGCTGTTGGCAACACTCTTGGTGCCCATCAGTCGAGTTTCAATAGGGCAAACTCGACCGACAGACCAGCTGTCAAGAAGCACATATATATCATAAAAACATATTTAAAGGCATGCTTAAAATACAAACCATATCCAAACATGTCTAAGCAAGTTAGTAATGCACTATAGAAGCATTAGAAACAGTTTTTTTGAGCAAGAGTGTGAAGAGAAACACAAAATACCACTTTTGACTCAAAAACCATATGTATAGTGCACACTAACTTGACAAAAACAAGTTAGGATAGGTTATAAGCAATAAAACATTTACCTTTGTGCTTACCATTTCCTTTTCCACGTGTTGTCACCCTCTACACATCTCACCTTTCTTGTTTCATGTGGATTGAGAAGTCAATTTGCAAATTAGTGGCTCAAGTCAATCCATTTGCAAGTACCTACAAGAAGAAAGATGAAATGGTCCCCAATCATGTTTTTGGGTCCGGAGGGGTTAGTTTAGCAACCCAAATCCGATTTCTTTTGGGTGCTTTCCTAAAAGGACAACAAGTAGAATAATGACCAAATTCATTGCAATAGTTGCATGTGCCCATAGTCTTGGAACTAGAGGATTCTCCATGGAATATTGGAGGTCCTTTATCTTTTTTGTTCTCTTGACTACTATCATACCCTAAACCATGTCTACCAATTTGTTTAGTAGTATGGTGTAGGATGTCATTAAGACTCTTCTTACCCACTAAGAATCTTTGCAAGGATGATCTCAAACTATCATTATCATGCTTAAGAGAAGCAATAGTAGAAGACAAATTTTTGATATTATCTCTAGCATGCAAAAGATCATTTTCTAAGCAAAGAGTTTTAGTTGAATAAGAGTCTCTATTAATATGAAGAGCAGCAACATCATTCTCTCTATTTGTAGAACTAGAACAAGATTCATGCCAATGATTTTAGAAAGCAAGGAGGCATTTTCTATTTCTAATTCATGCAAAACAAAATCTTTGTCCTTGTTTTCAGATTTAAGAACATCAATATCATGCATGAGAGAATCAATAATTAAGGTATGCTCTTCATTAGAACTAGGCACAAGAGGTTGAGCTTCTAGAAATCTAACCTTATCAAGTAAACTAGTATTTTCAAGTTTAAGAGAATCTACTTGATTAAGACAATCATTTTTATCATAAAGCAAGCAAGAATTAGCATGTTCAAGATCATCTAGTTCTACATGCAAATTATCAACAATTTTAGCAAGCTTTTTCTTTTTCCTTTTAGAAGACTTAAGAGAGGCACAAACATCATGAATAATAGCAATCAAAGATTCTTTATCTAAAGAGTTTAGATTTACCTCACTTGAGTCTTCACTTGTTGATGCTATAAGAGCAAAATGGCATTCTCCTTCATCACTAGAGCTTGAGCTTGATCCTTCACATGAATCTTCACTTGAGCTTGAGTTGGAGGAGCCACTTGAGCTTGATTGCCATTTCTTCTTGTGAATATGGGTCTTTTTGCCTTGTGGGTAATCTTCCTTGTAGTGACCCTTCTTCCCACATGTGAAGCACCGTGTGGAGGAGGACTTGCCTTTGTAGAATCTACCCTTGGAGTACATGGCATCTTCTTCAACTTGAGAGGATGGAGAAGCTTGACCAACAATAGCCTTGATTTGAGCTTTGATTTCAGCCTTCTTCATTCTCTTGAGTTCTTTCTCCTCTTGTCTTTCTACTTCCTCCCTCTTGTCAAGTGTAGCTTCATGTGCTTGTAGATTTCCAATGAGCTCTTCAATGGGAATATCCCTAAGAGACCTTGCTTCTTCAATAGAAGTCACCTTGGATTCCCACCTCTTGGGGAGAGTTCTAAGGATCTTTGAGTTTATCTCTCCACTAGACATAGGATGTCCTAGAACAGCAAGACCATTCAAGATGGTGTTGAGCCTTGAGTACATGTTGGCTATGCTCTCCTCCTTTCCCATCTTGAAGTTCTCAAGCAACCCTTTGAGCATGTAGACTTTGCTTTCTTTCACTTGATTTGTCCCTTCATAAGTGATGCAAAGCTTTCTCCATACCTCATAGGCCGTCTCACAAGAAGAAATTCGGTTGAACTCGGTGGGGGTCATGGAAGCATATAAAATGTGCATGGCTCTAGCATTTAAGGTTGCTTTCATCAAGGTGGCTTCATCCCATTCTTCAATATTTGTCTTTGGTAGAATGTATGGGTTGTTCACCATTTGCCACATCTCGAGACTTGATCTTTGGATGTAGAATTGAAGTCTTCTTCTCCAATAGAGGAAGTTACTCCCATCAAAGATTGGAAGGCTGGTCGAGAGTCTCCCTCCTAGGTAGTCACCCATCTTCTCCTACTTATTGAAGTATGCTTGGAGAAGACCCGCTCTGATACCACTTGTTGGATCCTAGATGGGTGATTAGATTCTCTAGAGGGGGGTGAATAGAGTTGAAAGCACTTAAACAAAATTCATTAAAACTTCAAAATATATGACAAGATAAGGTTGCTAAATAGGAAATTTGAGTGAAACTAAATCCTGCATAGCAAGGATAAGAGAGATTGAACATGCACCAATTAGACAAGCTATTTAGAGTGGTTCCACACTTCAAACTAGAAGTGTGTCAGTCCACTTGCCTAGAGAGGTCAACCTCTAGGACTTCCAAACTATTGCATTCTTATATTCAATTATAAGGCATACAATGCATGACCAAACAAAAGACTTACCTATCCAATACAAAGAGTCTTTAACCTTACCAAGGACTTACCCACTTTGCAAGAGTCTTCGGCCTTCTCCAAGGACTTACCCACTCTTACACAAGTCTTCGGCCTTGTAGGGATTACCCACTCTTTTTGGATCTTCAGCTTTTGACTTCACCTTCACTTGGAGAAGCTTCTTTCACCAAGGTCTTACCCACTTGAGCTTGAGTCTTCTGCCTTCTCCAAGGGCTTACCCACTCTAGCTCCAAGTCTTCAGCCTTGATCTTCACCAAGGGACTCCTTCCCTTGTTCTTCTTCACCTCTCTTGGCTAAGAGAGAGAACCTTCATCTTCATGATTGCAAATGAGAGAAGTGGAGGTGGTGGAAGTGAGAGCCTCACAAGATATACATATAGGACTAGCTCTCTTATAGATTTCCTACTCACTCTAATGGATGTAGCAAGTGATTAAGCTTAGAGAGAGAGAGGAGGCTGTAGGAAGCACCCAACTATGGAATAGGAAGCTCACAAAGAGTTTGCAATGAATGCTCAACCTTGGAATGAAGCCCAAGGGGTCCTATTTATAGCTGGGGATGCCTCTTAGCCTTTGGGAACACTTGTGAACGAAAACTAGCTGTTTTGTGGCTTGCAACGGATATATTTTCACTTTTTACAACTCCACAATGGCTAGTAGCACTTTTCTGTACTTTTTCGTACAGTGCATTAGGTCGAGTTTCAATGGGTGTAACTGGACCGATCAAGTAGTCCACTACCCAATCGGTCGAGTTCTGCGAGTGCACAACTCGACCGATGCAATCTTTAGAAAATCAACCCAGGTGGATCGGTCGAGTTTCAGGGTGGGAAACTGGACCGATTCAATCTTCAAAAAATCAGTCCAGGTGGATCGGTCGAGTTTTAGGGTGGGAAACTGGACCGATCAAGTGCCTGTAATTGATTTTCAAAGTTGCATTAAAAGTGCTCTAATATTCGATCTAAGTGTTCCTGATATTTTTCTAAGCTTAATTACAAGTCATACAATCATTAAAAGTGATTTACAACATGATTCTAATGGATATACATCATATTACAAAAACATGCACTTGTATGACTTTGACTTGTCTTTTCTCCAATTTGAGATGCGCAGGTTAGGGCAATTGGAGTGTGTCTATACCTAATCTGAAATTACTCAAGTAGAAGCATTAGACACCAATATGTGGAATGGTTAGTCATCATCAAAACACGGGTTTAGTAAATTTAGATGAGAGTCAACATTGACCTAATTGACCTTGAGTCAACATTCTCCCCCTTTTTGAAGATGACAAACCATTCCATAAATGTATTGAAAGCATTTAATTAAATTCATACCTTTGGAGAAACCTAGGGGCTTCAATAGAATGGAGTTCATATGCTCCCCCTCAATTGATGTGCATGGAGTTTTCATAGTCCCCCTCAATTGATGCTATTTCTCCTGCATTGTTAGCTTTCATAACATTTATAGAATACTATGTCTTCTACTCATATATGTTCTACACATATATGTCTTCTCCCCTTTACCTTCTCCCTTTACATGAACATGCTTCTCCTCTTCATGTAAGACGTGCCTTCTTCCTCTTTTAAAAGAAGACATACCTTTCTCCCCCTTTGTCATTTCAAAAAGTGGGGTTATGAAGAAATAAGAAACATCACTTGTTAAAGAGAAAGGAGATGACGCAAATATATAAGGAGAGTAGAAGAGCACAGATAGGGTCTTTTCCAAGCATAGAAAGAAAAGCAAGTTAAAGCATATACTTGAACACCCCAAAATGCAAGATAAAGTGCTGCAGAAAAACAATAAGTTGCAATATTGACCCTCAAGATGACGGAATATGATCAAATAGCATCAGAGCTCATGACGAAGCGATGAGTCTTGCTTAGAAGGTCGTTTCTGCATGAAAAACACTAGTCTTGCACCAAAAATTGAAACTGGAGCAAAAGCTGCATAAAATCCAAAAATACTCCAATTCCCACATATCATGTAGATCTATGTACCCTGCATCACAATGTTATGCAAGAAACTCAAGATAGTAGATATGCAATTCAAGGAACAATCTTGAGCATGTATGAGACAAGATACAAGCATAGCATATAGATGAGCAAATATTCCAATTATAAACAGGGTTAGAACTACATGTATATGAACTACTAGTAGATGATATCACAAGTTAGGACTACTAGTAGGATCTAGATCATAGCAAGAGATACCAAAAGATACACAAGTCAAAGAGCAAGCTATGACTAGATGTAGAGATATATCCAAAAAAAGAGATATGCAATTTTAGAAGCATGAAAGGATATAACTCAACAGATATGCATCCTTACCATAAGATGATTACCCCTATGAACCTCAAGGTTGTATCAAAACAAGATATACACCTATAGAGATGTAGCAAGTTAGAGTACAACGGAAGTGATTTTAGACACAACCAAGAGATCCAAAGAGATCATCATCAAAACCTGCAAAACAACTCAAAGCAAGTAATTGCAAGATATAGATATACCAATTTAGAGCAATTAGAGAGATAGAGTTGTATGCAAGATAGGCAATTTAGAACATGGAAAATATGCATATATAAAGATACCAAAAGAGAATAACAAAGAATAAGGCTATTGGTTGAGAAAATCTAGTTGAGAGGGAAATTCTCATTCAATAAGCCAACTGTGTATTCTGTGCACAGTGTTATCGGTCGAGTTATGTGCATTGACAACTCGACCGATGACAGTTGTTGGCAACACTCTTGGTGCCCATCGGTCGAGTTTCAATAGGGCAAACTCGACCGACAGACCAGCTGTCAAGAAGCACATATATATCATAAAAACATATTTAAAGGCATGCTTAAAATACAAACCATATCCAAACATGTCTAAGGAAGTTAGTAATGCACTATAGAAGCATTAGAAACAGTTTTTTTGAGCAAGAGTGTGAAGAGAAACACAAAATACCACTTTTGACTCAAAAACCATATGTATAGTGCACACTAACTTGACAAAAACAAGTTAGGATAGGTTATAAGCAATAAAACATTTACCTTTGTGCTTACCATTTCCTTTTCCACTTGTTGTCACCCTCTACACATCTCACCTTTCTTCTTTCATGTGGATTGAGAAGTCAATTTGCAAATTAGTGGCTCAAGTCAATCCATTTGCATGTACCTACATGAAGAAAGATGAAATGGTCCCCAATCATGTTTTTGGGTCTGGAGGGGTTAGTTTAGCAACCCAAATTCGATTGCTTTTGGGTGCTTTCCTAAAAGGACAACAAGTGGAATAATGACCAAATTCATTGCAATAGTTGCATGTGCCCATAGTCTTGGAACTAGAGGATTCTCCATGGAATATTGGAGGTCCTTTATCTTTGTTGTTCCCTTGACTACTATCATACCCTAAACCATGTCTACCAATTTGTTTAGTAGTATGGTGTAGGATGTCATTAAGACTCTTTTTACCCACTAAGAATCTTTGCAAGGATGATCTCAAACTATCATTATTATGCTTAAGAGAAGTAATAGTAGAAGACAAATTTTTGATATTATCTCTAGCATGCAAAAGATCATTTTCTAAGCAAATAGTTTGAGTTGAATAAGAGTCTCTATTAATATGAAGAGCAGCAACATCATTCTCTCTATTTGTAGAACTAGAACAAGATTCATGCCCATTGATTTTAGCAAGCAAGGAGGCATTTTCTATTTCTAATTCATGCAAAACAAAATCTTTGTCCTTGTTTTCAGATTTAAGAACATCAATATCATGCATGAGAGAATCAATAATTAAGGTATGCTCTTCATTAGAACTAGGCACAAGAGGTTGAGCTTCTAGAAATCTAACCTTATCAAGTAAACTAGTATTTTCAAGTTTAAGAGAATCTACTTGATTAAGACAATCATTTTTATCATCAAGCAAGCAAGAATTAGCATGTTCAAGATCATCTAGTTCTACATGCAAATTATCAACAATTTTAGCAAGCTTTTTCTTTTTCCTTTTAGAAGACTTAAGAGAGGCACAAACATCATGAATAATAGCAATCAAAGATTCTTTATCTAAAGAGCTTAGATTTACCTCACTTGAGTCTTCACTTGTTGATGCTATAAGAGAAAAATGGCATTCTCCTTCATCACTAGAGCTTGAGCTTGATCCTTCACATGAATCTTCACTTGAGCTTGAGTTGGAGGAGCCACTTGAGCTTGATTGCCATTTCTTCTTGTGAATATGGGTCTTTTTTCCTTGTGGGCAATCTTCCTTGTAGTGACCCTTCTTCCCACATGTGAAGCACCGAGTGGAGGAGGACTTGCCTTTGTAGAATCTACCCTTGGAGTACATGGCATCTTCTTCAACTTGAGAGGATGGAGAAGCTTGACCAACAATAGCCTTGATTTGAGCTTTGATTTCAGCCTTCTTCATTCTCTTGAGTTCTTTCTCCTCTTGTCTTTCTACTTCCTCCCTCTTGTCAAGTGTAGCTTCATGTGCTTGTAGATTTCCAATGAGCTCTTCAATAGGAATATCCCTAAGAGACCTTGCTTCTTCAATAGAAGTTACCTTGGATTCCCACCTCTTGGGGAGAGTTCTAAGGATCTTTGAGTTGGTCTCTCCACTAGACATAGGATGTCCTAGAACAACAAGACCATTCAAGATGGTGTTGAGCCTTGAGTACATGTTGGCTATGCTCTCCTCCTTTCCCATCTTGAAGTTCTCAAGCAACCCTTTGAGCATGTAGACTTTGCTTTCCTTCACTTGATCTGTCCCTTCATAAGTGATGCAAAGCTTTCTCCATACCTCATAGGCCGTCTCACAAGAAGAAATTCGGTTGAACTCAGTGGGGGTCATGGAGGCATATAAAATGTGCATGGCTCTAGCATTCAAGGTTGCTTTCATCAAGGTGGCTTCATCCCATTCTTCAATATTTGTCTTTGGTAGAATGTATGGGTTGTTCACCATTTGCCACATCTCGAGACTTGATCCTTGGATGTAGAATTGAAGTCTTCTTCTCCAATAGAGGAAGTTGCTCCCATCAAAGATTGGAAGGCTGGTCGAGAGTCTCCCTCCTAGGTAGTCACCCATCATCTCCTACTTGTTGAAGTATGCTTGGAGAAGACCCGCTCTGATACCACTTGTTGGATCCTAGATGGGTGATTAGATGCTCTAGAGGGGGGTGAATAGAGCTGAAAGCACTTAAACAAAATTCATTAAACCTTCAAAATATATGACAAGATAAGGTTGCTAAATAGGAAATTTGAGTGCAACTAAATCATGCATAGCAAGTATAATAGAGATTGAACATGCACCAATTAGACAAGCTATTTAGAGTGGTTCCACACTTCAAACTAGAAGTGTGTCAGTCCACTTGCCTAGAGAGGTCAACCTCTAGGACTTCCAAACTATTGCATTCTTATATTCAATTATAAGGCATACAATGCATGACCAAACAAAAGACTTACCTATCCAATACAAAGAGTCTTTAACCTTACCAAGGACTTACCCACTTTGCAAGAATCTTCGGCCTTCTCCAAGGACTTACCCACTCTTGCACAAGTCTTCGGCCTTGTAGGGATTACCCACTCTTCTTGGATATTCAGCTTTTGACTTCACCTTCACTTGGAGAAGCTTCTTTCACCAAGGTCTTACCCACTTGAGCTTGAGTCTTCTGCCTTCTCCAAGGGCTTACCCACTCTAGCTCCAAGTCTTCAGCCTTGATCTTCACCAAGGGACTCCTTCCCTTGTTCTTCTTCACCTCTCTTGGCTAAGAGAGAGAACCTTCATCTTCATGATTGCAAATAAGAGAAGTGGAGGTGGTGTAAGTGAGAGCCTCACAAGATATACATATAGGACTAGCTCTCTTACAGATTTCCTACTCACTCTAAAGGATGTAGCAAGTGATTAAGCTTAGAGAGAGAGAGAGAGGAGGCTGTAGTAAGCACCCAACTATGGAATAGGAAGCTCACAAAGAGTTTTCAATGAATGCTCAACCTTGGAATGAAGCCCAAGGGGTCCTATTTATAGCTGGGGATGCCTCTTATCCTTTGGGAACACTTGTGAATGAAAACTAGCTGTTTTGTGGCTTGCAACGGATATATTTTCACTTGTTGCAACTCCACAATGGCTAGTAGCACTTTTCTGTACTTTTTCGTACAGTGCATTAGGTCGAGTTTCAATGGGTGTAAATGGACCGATCAAGTAATCCACTACCCAATCAGTCGAGTTCTGTGAGTGCACAACTCGACCGATGCAATCTTCAGAAAATCAACCCAGGTGGATCGGTCGAGTTTCAGGGTGGGAAACTGGACCGATTCAATCTTCAGAAAATCAGTCCAGGTGGATCGGGCGAGTTTTAGGGTGGGAAACTGGACCGATCAAGTACCTGTAATTGATTTTCAAAGTTGCATTAAAAGTGCTCTAATATTCGATCTAAGTGTTCATGATATTTTTCTAAGCTTAATTACAAGTCATACAATCATTACAAGTGATTTACAACATGATTCTAATGGATATACATCATATTACAAAAACATGCACTTGTATGACTTTGACTTGTCTTTTCTCCAATTTGAGATGCGCAAGTTAGGGCAATTGGAGTGTGTCTATACCTAATCTGAAATTACTCAAGTAGAAGCATTAGACACCAATATGTGGAATGGTTAGTCATCATCAAAACACGGGTTTAGTCAATTTAGATGTGAGTCAACATTGACCTAATTGACCTTGAGTCAACATTCTCCCCCTTTTTGAAGATGACAAACCATTCCATAAATGTATTGAAAGCATTTAAGTAAATTCATACCTTTGGAGAAACCTAGGGGCTTCAATAGAATGGAGTTCATATGCTCCCCCTCAATTGACGCGCATGGAGTTTTCATACTCCCCCTAAATTGATGCTATTTCTCCTGCATGGTTAGCTTTCATAACATTTATAGAATACTATGTCTTCTACTCATATATGTTCTACACATATATGTCTTCTCCCCTTTACCATCTCCCTTTACATGAACATGCTTCTCCTCTTCATGTAATACATGCCTTCTTCCTCTTTTAAAAGAAGACATACCTTTTGCCCCCTTTGTCATTTCAAAAAGTGGGGTTATGAAGAAATAAGAAACATCACTTGTTAAAGAGAAAGGAGATGACGCAAATATATAAGGAGAGTAGAAGAGCACAGATAGGGGCTTGTCCAAGCATAGAAAGAAAAGCAAGTTAAAGCATATACTTGAACACCCCAAAATGCAAGATAAAGTGCTGCAGAAAAATAATAAGTTGAAATATTGACCCTCAAGATGACGGAATATGATCAAATACCATCAGAGCTCATGGCGAAGCGATGAGTCTTGCTTAGAAGGTCGTTTCTGCATGAAAAACACTATTCTTGCACCAAAAATTGAAACTGGAGCAAAAGCTGCATAAAATCCAAAAATACTCCAATTCCCACATATCATGTAGATCTATGTACCCTGCATCACAATGTTATGCAAGCAACTCAAGACAGTAGATATGCAATTCAAGGAACAATCTTGAGCATGTATGAGACAAGATACAAGCATAGCATATAGATGAGCAAATATTCCAATTATAAACAGGGTTAGAACTACATGTATATGAACTACTAGTAGATGATATCACAAGTTAGGACTACTAGTAGGATCTAGATCATAGCAAGAGATACCAAAAGATACACAAGTCAAAGTGCAAGCTATGAGTAGATGTAGAGATATATCCAAAAAAAGAGATATGCAATTTTAGAAGCATGAAAGGATATAACTCAACAGATATGCATCCTTACCATAAGATGATTACCCCTATGAACCTCAAGGTTGTATCAAAACAAGATATACACCTATAGAGATGTAGCAAGTTAGAGTACAACGGAAGCAATTTTAGACACAACCAAGAGATCCAAAGAGATCATCATCAAAACCTGCAAAACAACTCAAAGCAAGTAATTGCAAGATATAGATATACCAATTTAGAGCAATTAGAGAGATATAGTTGTATGTAAGATAGGCAATTTAGAACATGGCAAATATGCATATATAAAGATACCAAAAGAGAGTGCCAAATAATAAGGCTATTGGTTGAGAAAATCAAGTTGAGAGGGAAATTCTCATTCAATAAGCCAACTGTGTATTCTGTGCACAGTGTTATCGGTCGAGTTATGTGCATTGACAACTCGACCGATGACAGCTATTGGCAACACTCTTGGTGCCCATCGTTCGAGTTTCAATAGGGCAAACTCGACCGACAGACCAGTTGTCGAGAAGCACATATATATCATAAAAACATATTTAAAGGCATGCTTAAAATACAAACCATATCCAAACATGTCTAAGCAAGTTAGTAATGCACTATAGAAGCATTAGAAACTGTTTTTTGAGCAAGAGTGTGAAGAGAAACACAAAATACCACTTTTGACTCAAAAACCATATGTATAGTGCACACTAACTTGACAAAAACAAGTTAGGATAGGTTATAAGCAATAAAACATTTACCTTTGTGCTTACCATTTCCTTTTCCACTTGTTGTCACCCTCTACACATCTCACCTCTCTTCTTTCATGTGGATTTAGAAGTCAATTTGCAAATTAGTGGCTCAAGTCAATCCATTTGCAAGTACCTACATGAAGAAAGATGAAATGGTCCCCAATCATGTTTTTGGGTCCGGAGGGGTTAGTTTAGCAACCCAAATCCGATTGCTTTTGGGTGCTTTCCTAAAAGGACAACAAGTAGATTAATGACCAAATTCATTGCAATAGTTGCATGTGCCCATAGTCTTGGAACTAGAGGATTCTCCATGGAATATTGGAGGTCCTTTATCTTTGTTGTTCCCTTGACTACTATCATACCCTAAACCATGTCTACCAATTTGTTTTGTAGTATGGTGTAGGATGTCATTAAGACTCTTTTTACCCACTAAGAATCTTTGCAAGGATGATCTCAAACTATCATTATCATGCTTAAGAGAAGCAATAGTAGAAGACAAATTTTTGATATTATCTCTAGCATGCAAAAGATCATTTTCTAAGAAAAGAGTTTTACTTGAATAAGAGTCTCTATTAATATGAAGAGCAGCAACATCATTCTCTCTATTTGTAGAACTAGAACAAGATTCATGCCCATTGATTTTAGCAAGCAAGGAGGCATTTTCTATTTCTAATTCATGCAAAACAAAATCTTTGTCCTTGTTTTCAGATTTAAGAACATCAATATCATGCATGAGAGAATCAATAATTAAGGTATGCTCTTCATTAGAACTAGGCACAAGAGGTTGAGCTTCTAGAAATCTAACCTTATCAAGTAAACTAGTATTTTCAAGTTTAAGAGAATCTACTTGATTAAGACAATCATTTTTATCATCAAGCAAGCAAGAATTAGCATGTTCAAGATCATCTAGTTCTACATGCAAATTATCAACAATTTTAGCAAGCTTTTTCTTGTTCCTTTAGAAGACTTAAGAGAGGCACAAACATCATGAATAATAGCAATCAAAGATTCTTTATCTAAAGAGTTTATATTTACCTCACTTGAGTCTTCACTTGTTGATGCTATAAGAGCAAAATGGCATTCTCCTTCATCACTAGAGCTTGAGCTTGATCCTTCACATGAATCTTCACTTGAGCTTGAGTTGGAGGAGCCACTTGAGCTTGATTGCCATTTCTTCTTGTGAATATGGGTCTTTTTGCCTTGTGGGCAATCTTCCTTGTAGTGACCCTTCTTCCCACATGTGAAGCACCGTGTGGAGGAGGACTTGCCTTTGTAGAATCTACCCTTGGAGTACATGTCATCTTCTTCAACTTGAGAGGATGGAGAAGCTTGACCAACAATAGCCTTGATTTGAGCTTTGATTTCAGCCTTCTTCATTCTTTTGAGTTCTTTCTCCTCTTGTCTTTCTACTTCCTCCCTCTTGTCAAGTGTAGCTTCATGTGCTTGTAGATTTCCAATGAGCTCTTCAATAGGAATATCCCTAAGAGACCTTGCTTCTTCAGTAGAAGTCACCTTGGATTCCCACCTCTTGGGGAGAGTTCTAAGGATCTTTGAGTTGATCTCTCCACTAGACATAGGATGTCCTAGAACAGCAAGACCATTCAAGATGGTGTTGATCCTTGAGTACATGTTGGCTATGCTCTCCTCCTTTCCCATCTTGAAGTTCTCAAGCAACCCTTTGAGCATGTAGACTTTGCTTTCCTTCACTTGATCTGTCCCTTCATAAGTGATGCAAAGCTTTCTCCATACCTCATAGGCCGTCTCACAAGAAGAAATTCGGTTGAACTCGGTGGGGGTCACGGAGGCATATAAAATGTGCATGGCTCTAGCATTCAAGGTTGCTTTCATCAAGGTGGCTTCATCCCATTCTTCAATATTTGTCTTTGGTAGAAATTATGGGTTGTTCACCATTTGCCACATCTCGAGACTTGATCCTTGGATGTAGAATTGAAGTCTTCTTCTCCAATAGAGGAAGTTGCTCCCATCAAAGATTGGAAGGCTGGTCGAGAGTCTCCCTCCTAGGTAGTCACCCATCTTCTCCTACTTGTTGAAGTATGCTTGGAGAAGACCCGCTCTGATACCACTTGTTGGATCCTAGATGGGTGATTAGATGCTCTAGAGGGGGGGTGAATAGAGCTGAAAGCACTTAAACAAAATTCATTAAACCTTCAAAATATATGACAAGATAAGGTTGCTAAATAGGAAATTTGAGTGCAACTAAATCATGCATAGCAAGGATAAGAGAGATTGAACATGCACCAATTAGACAAGCTATTTAGAGTGGTTCCACACTTCAAACTAGAAGTGTGTCAGTCCACTTGCCTAGAGAGATCAACCTCTAGGACTTCCAAACTATTGCATTCTTATATTCAATTATAAGGCATACAATGCATGACCAAACAAAAGACTTACCTATCCAATACAAAGAGTATTTAACCTTACCAAAGACTTACCCACTTTGCAAGAGTCTTCGGCCTTCTCCAAGGACTTACCCACTCTTGCACAAGTCTTCGACCTTGTAGGGATTACCCACTCTTCTTGGATCTTCAGCTTTTGACTTCACCTTCACTTGGAGAAGCTTCTTTCACCAAGGTCTTACCCACTTGATCTTGAGTCTTCTGCCTTCTCCAAGGGCTTACCCACTCTAGCTCCAAGTCTTCAGCCTTGATCTTCACCAAGGGACTCCTTCCCTTGTTCTTCTTCACCTCTCTTGGCTAAGAGAGAGAACCTTCATCTTCATGATTGTAAATGAGAGAAGTGGAGGTGGTGGAAGTGAGAGCCTCACAAGATATACATATAGGACTAGCTCTCTTACAGATTTCCTACTCACTCTAATGGATGTAGCAAGTGATTAAGCTTAGAGAGAGAGAGGAGGCTGTAGGAAGCACCCAACTATGGAATAGGAAGCTCACAAAGAGTTTGCAATGAATGCTCAACCTTGGAATGAACCCCAAGGGGTCCTATTTATAGCTGGGGATGCCTCTTAGCCTTTGGGAACACTTGTGAATGAAAACTAGCTGTTTTGTGGGTTGCAACGGATATATTTTCACTTGTTTCAACTCCACAACGGCTAGTAGCACTTTTCTGTACTTTTCCGTACAGTGCATTAGGTCGAGTTTCAATGGGTGTAACTGGACCGATCAAGTAGTCCACTACCCAATCGATCGAGTTCTGTGAGTGCACAACTCGACCGATGCAATCTTTAGAAAATCAACCCAGGTGGATCGGTCGAGTTTCAGGGTGGGAAACTGGACCGATTCAATCTTCAGAAAATCAGTCCAGGTGGATCGGTCGAGTTTCAGGGTGGGAAACTGGACCGATCAAGTGCCTGTAATTGATTTTCAAAGTTGCATTAAAAGTGCTCTAATATTCGATCTAAGTGTTCCTGATATTTTTCTAAGCTTAATTATAAGTCATACAATCATTACAAGTGATTTACAACATGATTCTAATGGATATACATCATATTACAAAAACATGCACTTGTATGACTTTGACTTGTCTTTTCTCCAATTTGAGATGTGCAAGTTAGGGCAATTGGAGTGTGTCTATACCTAATATGAAATTACTCAAGTAGAAGCATTAGACACCAATATGTGGAATGGTTAGTCATCATCAAAACATGGGTTTAGTCAATTTAGATGTGAGTCAACATTGACCTAATTGACCTTGAGTCAGCATATCTTCTCACAGCATGAGCTGAACTTGAGACAATGCCGTTGGATGGAGTTAATCAAGGACTACGACTGTACAATTGATTATCATCCATGGAAGGCTAATGTGGTAGCTGATTCACTAAGTAGGAAATCAACAACATCAGCCCTAGACAAAGCACAGTTGAATTCCTTAGTGTGCTCTAAGAGGGATATGTTTATCTCCTTAAGGCAAAACAATGTACAGCTTAAAGTGTCATTGTTAGCCGAGCTGTTAGCTGAGATGCAAGTGAAACCTACTCTGAGGCAGCATATTAAAGAAGCACAGCAGACTGATACTGTGATTCAACAGATCAGGTCAGAGTATGGTAGTGAGAAACGAGATGGTTTCCATGATTTGGATGATCAGGTAGTCTGTTACCATGGTAGGATGGTAGTACCTGATGCCGATAACTTAAGGAAGTTAGTTCTGGAAGAAGCTCATTATTCGATGCATGCTATGCATCCAGGGAGCACCAAGATGTATCATAAATTAAAAGATATGTATTGGTGGCCTGGATTGAAGAAAGATGTTGCTGAGTTTGTTATGTGGTGTCTGGTGTGTCAGCAGGTTAAAGCTGAACATCAGAAGCCCATAGGAACAATGCAACCTCTGCCTATACCGCAGTGGAAATGGGATCATGTAACCATGGACTTTGTGGTTGGTTTTCCTAGAACAGCCAAAAGTCATGATTCCATTTGGGTGATAGTTGATAGGTTGACTAAGACAGCACATTTCTTACCTATCAAAACAACCTACACTGCTGAGAAGCTTGCACAGATATACATAGATGAGATAGTGCGTTTGCACGGGGTTCTAGCTACGATTGTTTTTGATAGAGGTCCCCAGTTTATGAGTCATTTTTGGGAGCGACTCCATAAAGCTTTGGGCACACAGTTAAGGTTTAGTGCAGCGTTTCATCCACAGACAGATGGACAATCTGAATGGGCTATACAAACTTTAGAGGACTTGCTTAGGGCATGTGTCCTTCAGTTTGTAGGAAGTTGGGATCTACACCTGAGATTGATAGAATTTGCTTATAATAATAGCTATCAGCACAGTATTGAGATGGCACTATATGAAGCTCTGTATGGTAGACGTTGTATATCTCCCTTATGTTGGTATGAAACTGGAGAATATCAACTTTTGGGTCCTGAGCTAGTACAGCAAACAACTGAGAAGATTAAAGTCATACAACAACAGTTGAAAGCGGCTCAGGATAGACAGAAATCCTATGTTGATAAGCGTCGTAGGCTCTTAGAATTCCAAGTTGGAGACAGAGTATACCTCAAGGTTTCACCTTGGAAAGGTATCCTAAGATTTGGAAAGAAGGGGAAGTTAGCTCCTAGATTTATGGGGCCTTATCCGATCATTGAAAGGATGGGAATGGTAGCCTATAAGCTGGAGTTATCACCTGAGTTGCATAGATTGCACCCAGTGTTTCATATCTCTATGTTGAGGAAGTCTCATCCTGATACTGAGTTAGTTCTACAACCGGTGGAGGTAGAACTAAATGATGATATGTCTTATGTTGAAGAACCTGTGTTGGTTCTTGACAGGAGAATTAAAAAGCTGAAAAAGAAAGACATTCGTCTTGTAAAAGTTCTCTGACATCACCGTGGCATTGAAGAATCTACGTGGGAGCTATAGGAAGAGACGAGTAGGAAATATCCTACTCTTTTCTCTTGATGCTTTGTTGACGATTTCGGGGACGAAATCCTTGTAAGGGGTGGATAACTTGTAACATCCCTGACCTGGGTTATGCTTAAACCCTATATGTTTTGTATAAGAAAGATAATTATGTGATTGATACTATCTTTTGAAAAGTAATTAAGGCTGAAGAGGAACTTATATTTCGATTTTAGTCCATTTTGAATAATGTTGAAAGTAATGTTTTACTTGCTTTGGACTAAAGTGCAAATTACCCAAGTTGAGGGGTTAAATTGCAAATTGTGCATGATAATATGTTCCTCATGTGTTGAAGAATCATGAGAGTGAAGATGATGCAGAGGTATGGCTTGTGATAGCCTGAATACCAAGAAAGAGCTGATAAAGCAATGTTTGTGCATTAAACCTAGTTTTGGTGTAATGTGCAATTTACCCAAAACCCAGGGTTCAATATGCAATTTACCACTTCAATAAGGTCCTTAATGATCTTAGCATCTTGTAGAGGCAATAAAATGAGAGGGGCATCTCATTTGAGCTACTTTGAAGGAGAGAGAATCTTGATATTAAAATAATCAACATTTAAGCATAAATGGAACTTTATTTCAAATTAATGCAAAAATAAATATATTAATTGAAGAGCCTTCAACCAAAAACGAGATGGTTGGAGTGTGAACACCCTTGTTCCTTTTCAAGGCCACGAAAATATCTTAAGGAGGTGAAAATTCCACTCACCTTATTATAAGAAAAAGAATTATCCACTCATTTATGGATAATGCTATTATAAAGGTTAAGGTGCTTAATTTCTTTTCCCTTAATTCATGGATAATGTAAGGGAATTTCGAGATAAGGAAGATATATTTGCATGCACGGAATTGAGGAGGAAGAGGTGGCACAAATTTTGGAATTAAAGGACTTTTATAAGGGATTTTCTCTCTCATTGATTTTCTTATAAAAGCACCCTTTACCACTCAAACCAAGGACTTTTTCAGATCCACTTCTTTCCTTTGCTTGAAAAAACGTTCAAGGGAGATAGGAACAGAAGGAAGACGACCCTCAACCTGTTGGTAAGCTTCTTGACTTTCATTCATCTTGATTTCATGGTGGAAATCATAAATCAATGCATGATTCCTTCATATCTCGATCCCCTCTTCACTTCTAACCATTCCTTTTCACTCCAAAGCTTGAGGAACGAACCTTGTGGTGTGGAAAAGCTTATTCCACCATTGTTGACGTGAAGCTCCAAGCTTTGAAGCTCAATTGGAGGCAGGTTATATAACTTGAACCCCTATTCATTGTTATTGATTTCAATTTCTCAATCAACTATGTCCAATTGCTCTTCTTTCAATTCCTTTGATTAGTTGATGCAATTACCATGATAATGGCAATAGTTTTTGATGGAATAAGGCTTGATTATGATAACATCATCTTAGGATCACTTTCCAATAGGTTTGCATTGCAAACGGTTTCAAGGTTTTGGTCCAAACGGTTTCACCAAACCGTTTGGTGACCAAACGGTTTCCAAACCATTTGGAGGCTTGGACCCCAAACCATTTAGAGGAGTTGACCGTTTGGATGGGTTGACCATTTGAGGTCTGAACCCTAGTACTTGTTGGATGATGATCCAATGGACCCAATTCATTGATTATATGTATGGACAATCCACTAATTACAACCCTAATCGATTTTTTGGAGGTTCCATAAAGTAATCCATTTGATTTCAAGACTTTTTGGGTCAAACGGTCTTGAAACCATTTGGGATCAAATGGTTTCCAAACCGTTTGGTGATCCAATGGTTGAGATTTGAGGATTGGAGATCCAAGAGCCAATAATTATTGAACTTCAATAACTCAATTGATTGAAGGTTTCAATGTAGCAAATCATGTTCAATTAATTGAAGAGTGTACCTATTTAACCCTTGCGGTTTTGAGACTGATTTGGCCCAAACGGTCTTGAGACCATTTGGAGGGTTTAAGGTTGATTCATGATTGATGGATAGAGATCCAATGGTGATGATTGATGAATCTTTCAATTGCATAATTGATGGACATTTCAATAGTGCAAATTGGATTCAATTTGATTGATGATTGACCTAAGTAGCCCATGTGGTTTTGAGGCTGGTTTGATCCCAAACGGTCTTGAGACCGTTTGAGTCCAAACGGTCTTGAAACCATTTGGGGTCAAACGGTTTCAAAACCATTTGGAGTCAAACGGTTTCAAAACCGTTTTGTGATGAAACCCCAAAACCGAATGGAGCTCAATTGTGATTCAATTAATTGGAAATTAAAGGTAATGATTGTTCCATTAATCCAATGATTGATAGTAATGACAGTCAATGATAGGTACACAGTTTGAATCCCTAAAGTACCTAGGTGATTGGTTCATCTAATAAGATAAGCCTTAATTGCTTATAAATGCAATGTTCAAGTACACTATGTTAATCATAGTTGTATGAACTTGATTGAAGGGTTGAGGTGATCTAATTAAGTTGAGAGGATGATAATCTTACATGAGTATTAATCATGTGGTGATTAGGGTATGATCCTTGGTGAAAGAGATCATGAAAATTCCAATCAAGAAGGCTAATGAACTATAACCCTAATTCAGAACAATTATGAGTAAAATCCTAATCTAGGGTAATAATGTAATCCTAATTAAGGGTGATGCACATGAGTAATCCTAAAATAGGGCAATGGAGTGAAAACCCATAATTTGGATGAATAGTAAACCCTAATTCATGGGTAATTGAATGAAACCCTAATTAGAATGAATAGTGAACCCTAATTAAGGATGATTCCATGTAAATCCCTAATAAAGGTTGATTTCATGTGAAACCCTAATTGGGTTATTCAATGTAAACCCTAATTGAGGGAGGAATCATGTGTAACCCTAATTCAAGTTAATGTAATGTGAAACCCTGATGTGTTGAGGTAATGTGAAACTCAAATCCAGGGTGATGCTATGTAATGCTTTATGAAACCCTAATTTTGGACAATATGGTGATAAACCATAACCCTGATCTGGGTAATGGGATGAATATTCCCAAATGACATGAACTGGGAAACCCTAACCCTAGTAAGGGAATAGTGGTGTTACCCTTTAATTGTGAGGCCATATTTGTGTTGCATGGTACTGATATGTAATTGATATCACTATTATCATCTGTGCTAACCATGCAGGTATTTTGAAATGAAAATCATAGTTAGGTATGAGCTATGATACTTTATTCATTATTGTTTATTGAGCCTTGTGTGCCATAATATGCCTTGTTGCCTAGTAAGAGGTGACAAGAGAGTTAATGGGCCTCAAGTGCCAGATAAGATGCTCGTGTAGCACGTGTCATGTGTACCTTGGTCAGATGACCTGAAGGTGATGGTTACCTAAAAAAGTGGTAACAGTGCTCAGTGATGAGCTGAGGGTTTGAATACCTAGAACCATATGTTTATGTGACGGACTGAGATCCCAATGTCCTTAGAAACTGAGAAGTAATTGATGAAAACAGTACATGTTTCATTATAGCATCTGTCTTAATAAGTTATGTTTGCAAACTTGACTGATGCTAAAAGAATATAATAATGTACTTAATTAATCAAGTGAAAGCTATTCACGTAGTGCTTTGACCATAGATCCATCATCGTCAGAATCTGGTGATGGTGAAATAGGTTTTCTTATGAGATCTCATGGAGTTCGCATATTTTGAATATGTGGGGGTCGATGGGAGAAAATATCCTTACGTCCTTATGAGGAAATTGATGGAAGGTAAACATTAAACCTCTCAATCCTTCATGCTTCCGGGATGGATGTATCACTAATCTCCTGATGATGTTAATACTGGATCGATGGAGGTAAATATGAAATCTCTCGATCGCGAAGAGAGTGAAGCCGTCGTTGTAGCTCTATAGCTAGATGCCACTATACCCTGGAAAGCTATGTAGCAGAGACACAAGATGTCCTGCATGTAATCTTGCACTGGACGAGATGTGGGAAGTCATGGAAGATGGCTCTTCCATTGACTTTGTATGGTACCGATTTTGACTTCGCAGTGATCGGTTGGAGTATGAGTGGTATACCTCATCTCCTCAGAGTTTAAATATGTTTGTAAAATATAATCAGTCGTGTAGCGTATTTGCATATGATTGAAATACAAAAACCACTGGTTGATGTTATCCTGCTTAGCATGTTCTTGATACATAAAGGTTATTTATGTTCTTTAATTTCTTATTGAATAAGAAACATGTTGCCTTGTCAATTTATAGTTGAAATACTTGAATAGGTTTGTTGATCTAACCTGCATAGATAATGATTTATCTGTTATTGAAATATATTATCCCACTGCTCAGTTTATTTTCATTTAAACTGCAATAACAATGGTTACGGCAGAGAGTTATATCTCTCGTTGGGCAATTGTATAATTGTCTCACCCCCGTGGGATTCAACGTTTTTAGGTAGACACAGACAAAGAGGCAGAACCTCTGTAGCAGAGGAAGAGAAGAAGCAGCAACATCAAGGACAACAATAACATCCCAGGTGGGGATACTAGTTGTCAGGCTTTGTATATAAAGTCCTATGTGTCGTCTCTGTACTCTCAGGTCCTAGGAGACAGTAGATAATGTTTTTATAATCAACCTGAGATTTTGGTTGGATGATACATGGAATGTCCAATGTGGACCAGTATGTAAATATACTTCTGTGGTTCTTGTTTAAAGAATCTCTAGTAATGGATCTTTTTATAAAAAGGTTTTAATTTTTAGTGATTTTCATTAATTCCGCTGCTAACCAAACGCTTCCGCATTAGTTGATCATGTTACATTAGTTAATCTTGTTTTTGTGAGACGGTGTGCATCAATTATGATTGGGAAACATAGTGAAATGACAATTTCAAGGGTTAAACCGATTGGCTCATGTGTGAACCAACGGTTCAATGGTCATAGGTTCGGGAAAATAAATGAAATTCCATCTCTTCAACTCCTAATCATACTGGAAACCCTGACCCTGTCCCTCGTATAAATAGAGGGATATTGGGGGCCTTCCAAAGACACAACAATATGCTCTAACAATTGTTGTCTTCTCTAGTTGTGGTAACTGAGAGAAACTAGTAAAGTCCTACATGTCAAAGAGAGGGATATCAAGGGAGAGACAATTGGGAGAGCAAGTCGGTGCTAAAACGTTGACTAAAAGGGACAACTCCTTTTGGCCCAATCATCTAAAATAACAGGAGTTCCCGGTGGTCCATGTGGACTACTACATAGGCGAGGAGGTTGTTGCCTGGGCGAGGAGGTTGTTGCCTGCTACTAGGAGGATGAAGTCAAATGTCGTCTGTGGCAATCAACTAGGAGGCCAATGTTAATGTTGTCCATGTCCAACTTGAAGAAAGGCACACACTACTACATGGGATTATTGCTAGAATTTCTCTAGGACTAGGTATAATCCTTGCAAACCCTCTTTCCCATTACATAGTTGTTGAAGTGATCTATTGTTCAAAGAGGAATATGACAAGTTAAATTTTTGTTTCTTCTCCCAACAAAAACACATTAGGATCTAAGTAGAGGGATATCCAACTACCTCAAGTCTTTCTCCCGTTAAGACTCATCTTCATAGGCTAGGTCCATGTCTTCATGTCAAGTCATCCATGTACTACACTTGGGTTGGAAGTATACCCCAGAAGAGAAGATAAAAATGCAAATTATCAACATAAAACCTGGTATGAGCATATTAATCGGATGTTGAGAAATATAAGGGATAAGGGACATCAAATATAACCAGTCTTTCAATATAAGAGGAAAGTACCACCTATTGGGTATTAAAAGAATATGAATTGCAATGAGATGATATTCAAGAAGAATACTTGACATTATTAAAATATAAGAGTTGTGCCACAAAAGCACATAAAGAGAAATTAGGGCACAAAACCCATCAAAATAATATCAACCTACATGCATGTGGGGTAAACATCGCACTAATGAAATATAAATAGCAATGTATGTTGGTATGAATGCCCTGAGATCCAATCATGGGACGATTGGTGGGACACATTAAGATTGATTTGATAAACATCAAAGGCAAGCTTCCAATTCTTTCTGGTTCAGTCATACGAGATAATGATAGAACAGATTGAATGTCTAGAGAATGACAGTACTCAATGATGTATGCTTTCAGGTTAAGGACCTGAACAGTGAGATCATACAGATGCTAAGAGTTTGTACATTCTTATTATGTCCCTAGTCAGATGTCTTTGTGGAAGGTAGATAGACAACAATGACACACAAGACTAGATTGTAGTGTTGGTTGATGAAATAATCTCATTAGTCATGATATGGAGATATTAAACCAAACACATAGGTACTTGTTAGAGAACAAACGTACTGGATAGACCCACTATGAGTTTGACTCATGGAACCATGACATGGTAGTCACGTCAGTTCTCACAGTGATGGTGGTGAATGTGATTCTTTGACCTGAAATCACTACACTCAACACATGTCCTTGGGTACACTTTGACATCATCAAATGCAGTCCTGAAACATGGGTTGTTATAAAGGTGATGATTAGGTGGCTTTGACACATGGAGCTTTTGAGGGGTGAGTGATAGATATGGGATTTGTCCCTCCTGAGGGAGTTTGATATCCATGGCCACTTGATGAGTAGGATTGAGATAGGCGTGCACACATGTGTGAATCAGTATGTGATATTGATGTCATACATATCTCCTCCAATCTACTCTGAGATCAAGAAAGTGAATGAACGTTGACAGGATGACTGTTCCATGCCTCGAGTTCATTCGGGATATCAGTGACAAAGGAATTATACATTCACTGTAACACCATTCACGGATTGTAGGATTGAAAGTTGTTCTCCAACTTTCCTTTTCACTTGGGTAGCACCAATGTGTGACTAGGCACCACTCTTTGCTTGTGAAGTCATAAGTGTTATGGACTTTCACTGCCAACGTGAAATGGACCTGCAGGGTCACACACATATGATTTAATCTAGAAGAGGAGTTTATCCAAAAATGATGTTTAGATTGATTACTAAAGGAGTTTAGTAGTTCAATTAAACACTCAATCAATTGATAGCCCAATATCATAGTGTTCAAGGTGTTGGATCGATTGATTAGAGTATTGAATTGATTGAAACTGCGATTGACTAATTTGCACAAGTCTGCTGCCCCAACCGATCGACTCATGAGATGAACCGATCGACACAGGTTGTTGAATCGTTTGGCTCAAGTTGTGAGTCGATCAACTCATGTGTCATGAAACAATCGGCTCAATTGTTGAAACGATCGATTCATGGACCAACCGAGATCATTTGGAAAGTCAGAAGACTATTTTGCAAATACAATTTGTGTCACTTGTACAAATTCGATTTGGACAAGGATTAATATTTGATTAGTTGGAAACAAATATGAAAGTCAATTTGAGTTGGATCAGGACCACAAACTGATCGGATCAGTAAGTGAACCGATCGGATCAGAGCCCCAAACGATCGGCTCAGGTCCCTAACGATCGGCTCAGGACCTGAAACGATCGTTTTAGGGTGTGAACCGATCGATTCAGCTGGCGCAGTTGGTTGTTTTTGTGGAAAACCTCGAACCCTTCTACTCCTGCTTTAGTCTCGCATTTCCCGGGGTAGAGAACCATGTCCCATGACCCTCCTATATATATAGGGGTAGTGGGGGATTCTCAAAGACAACACAACTCAGAACACCAGTTGCTCTGCAAAGTTGTCGTTCTCTTTGGTTGTGGTAACCGAGAGAGCTCGAGCAAGTGCTACCCGATAAGGGAGGCACAACAAGGGAAAAACAACTGCAGAAAGGCAACTGGTTCCATGAGAGTGTGTTGGCGACTAGTACGCCGATAGGAGGGTGCGACTCCTTCTGATTCCTTGTGGGACAAGGAGATTGGAGTTCCAGGTGGTCCGTGTAGACTACTTCAGAGGTGGGAGACTTCTGCCGCTTGGAGGAAAGTTGTCAATCCTGACAGTCCCAGTGAGACCAGGAGTTGCATAGACACCGTCCAAGACCAGAGGTGAAGACCGCGCAAGCCACAAGGTATTGCCACCGAGCAAGCCTCAGGACAAGGTATGTCTCCACAAACCATCCTTCCTATTGTATAGACGTTGACGCGATTCCTTTATTCTGGGTTTTGGGAGAAATTTTTTTTTGTTTCCGCTGCCTTCTCTGTCTCCCCTAAAAGCCCAATAGTGGTATCAGAGCCACGTCAACTGCTCTATACTTTGGGATTATCAATATGATCAATTTTGGTTTGTCGCCTTTATTTATTGCATATGATGCGAATAAAATTGGCTTTATGCATGTCCAATCTTAAATCCACAAATCCCAATATACATATATGATATGTAATATGAATGCACTCGATACGCGTCACCCTTAAAATGAGTTTTGTGGTAGATGTATAGCGTGGTTATGGCCAATAAACCCTATGTATGTGTGCTTGGTTGAATGTGGTTTCTTGCATCTCGGTCTGCAGACTGATTCCCTATCTCCTATTCCTGATGTAACTCGAGATAACTCGAGATTTCTTTCCTACCTTTGCTCCCCCCGAATGTAACTCGAGGTTTCCCTTTTCAAATGTAAATAGGATAGATCTTTTATTTCCTGTTATGTCAAAGAACGGTGGACAACCTGACGATAACTGAGATGATCGGTTCAAGGAGTGAACTGATCGATTGGCGATCTAGACGACCGGTTCGAGGAGCGAGACGATCGGGTGGTAGCCATGAGGAGATGCATGATGACCAGGCGAACCGATCGGTTAGAGGAGCCAACTGATCGAGGAATCACATTAGGATGGCCATAATCATCGCTTTTATCGTTTTACATGTTTTCTGTGGGATATAGCATGTATATGATACATACTATGTATTGTGGTGATTGGATATGTATATGTATCTATAAAACCAAATACCTCATTAAATATTAAAGTTTTAGATGCCTTCCAAATGTGAAACACGTGAAAAGCTTTATCGGCCAAGTGTGGGCACGCCCTAGCGTGGTGCACTATCTATCTTGTGGAAGCCTGAAGGATGAATATGTGGGTCTGCCCTAGCAGGGTGCATATTCATCGTGTTGGATTTGGGTCGGACTTAACAAGATGACCTAGATAGGATCTAACACCTTGAGGCATGGAGGTGATCATGGCAAGGAGTTGCATATGACATCTTTCAAGAGTTGCATATGATGCAATTGGCAAGAGTTGCCTACCTAGAAGATGTAAGTTGTGGGTGACAACCCTAGCTGGTCCATGACTCAGAGCATTTCATGATCTTGACCCACTAGAAGATTGTACGCTGCAATCTTCCAAATTAATGGTGAGGGTTATCAATTTGAACAAAAATAGTGGGAGCGATAATTAATTAAAGTCTTAATTATATCGTCAATCTTTCAAATCAATCAAATAAGTCAAAATTGAGTTTCGGACTAAACTGCACATTATTTCCTTTTGTAGTACAAATGACAACAAACAACAATCACTTTTTGTTGCAATCGGTCCTTGAAAAGGACAAGCTGAATGGGACTAACTTCCACGACTGGTTTAGGACATTGAGAATTGTTCTCACTCAAGAGCGAAAGCTCTATGTCCTAGATACTCCCGTTCCAGAGGAACCTGCTCCTACCGCACCAAAGGAAGAAAGGGATGCTTATAAGAAGCATTATGATGATGACATTGATGCAAAGTGCTTGATGTTGTGCTCCATGAACCATGACTTACAGAGACAACATGAGAACATGGGTGTCATTGAGATGATTCATCATCTCAAGAACATGTATGAAGATCAAGCACGGCAAGAAAGACATGATGTCTCCAGGGCATTGTTCAAGTGTGTCATGACAGAAGGAGATCCAGTTGGTCCTCACACGCTCGAAATGGTTGGGTATGTGGAGAACCTGACAAGACTGGGATTTCCCCTGAGCCAAGAGTTGGCTACTGACATGATACTGCAATCGTTGCCAGAATCCTACAGTCAGTTTGTGATGAACTACAACATGAACAACTTTGACAAGCCATTGACAGAGTTGTTGGGCATATTGAGGACATTCGAGGCATAGATGAAGAAGGACAAGCCTAAATCTGTGATGATGATTAGTAGCAAGAAAGGCAAGTCCAAGCGCAAGGGCAAAGGCAAGGCTAAGAAAGGTTCTGATGCTAGCCAGCAGCCCAAGTCATCTTCAACTCTCAAGGCCAAGGGAGATGTGACCAAGAGAAGCAATTGCCACCATTGTCAAAAGCCAGGACATTGGAAAAGGAATTGTCCACTCTATCTGGAAGAACTAAAGAAGAAGGAGGCGACAGACGTCTCCACCTGAAGGTGTCATGAAATAAACTTGTAACATTTTTTAGGTATATGATACCAAGATATAAAATGTAAAGCACTCAATAAATGGGGAAAGTGTTGCCATCATAGATAGGAGTACTTTAGTTTATTTTCAGGTTTGAAGTCATGTAATAGAGTTATGAACTGCTATTTCATATTTGCCAATAGAAAGAAACACATTATTTTTTCATATTGTATGACAATAATGGCAATTAATAAAATTTATGTTTCCTTATAGCAATGCCTTGTTTATCTTGTGGTACTTGGTATGCATAAGATAAAGTGATACCTAAAAGTTATTGATAACTCAAACAATAAAATTAGCATAAATCATGAGAAATTCATTTCTAGTTTCCATATGATGGATAAATCTAGACTCTTTTGGTTAGAGAACCAGTAACAGACATGAATCTCTTAGACATGATTAATCAATCTTCACTAGTGGTAGTGGGAGAATGATTATCCTATTAGGTATAATACATGTGATGTATTTACATACCTATTGGACTTAATTCTAGTACTTCAAATGGTGTTTAGAGAAATACCAATATGAATATCTTGAAGTGTTCAAGAATATCATAGATGAAGTACGAATTTGGTGAAGTATTAATTCTTGATGAGATCAATGAATGAAATACTTGAACCAAATATTTGAGAACCTTATGAGTGATTATGATAGTAAACTCGTGATTAAGGCATGGTGATGTCTAAATCAAGAAGAATTCATACTCTAAGAAGTTAGAGGATGATTATCAAATAACTAATTTCTTCTTAAATAAAGAATGCCCTACACTAGTAAAGGACATTAAGAATCACAAAGGGTTGTGAGTTCTTACATCCTTGACAGATACACCTCGATTAACTATGTGATGAGTTGGTCATGTGATGAGTCAACTATCTAGATGATGAGGAACCGAATTTTGAGTTATGGTTTATGACCATTACATCCTAAATGACTTCCATGTGAACCATAAGGCATGACCTTGATGGTAGCACCCATTGGGATGAAATCCATAAGTGTGAATGAGTCTTAAGTGTTAAGACACATGGATAACATTTGAGAAGGATGATGCTTGTTAATTGCAACTTAATGACTAAGAGATTTGGCATATGGATACTAAAACTGCATTCCTATGAAGAATAAGACAAGGATGTGTACTTGACACAACCTATAAGGTTTATGAATCCATTAATGCAAATGAAGTCTATAAGTTACAATTGACTAACCAATGTGATTGATTAAGTACAAGCAACTCAGAGCTGGATCTTCACTTTGATGATATAGTCAAAGGGTTTGACTGATATGTCAAAGATAAAGAGAGATCTATGATTTAGTGGGAGCGTATTCACATTCCGCATGTTGATGTGAAATGGAGATGTTCTAGAATGGAAATCCTAAGTGGAAATTATCTTTAAGGAAGATAGAGACCTTTCCTATGTGATAGGAATAGAGATATAAAGATATAGTTCTCGAAAAACCTCTTGACCTAAAAAGAGAAAGCATACATTGGCAATCTATACTGAAGGGTTCAGTATGCACAGATTTAGTGGGAGAAAACTTGTCCATTTTAAATGGAGTTAGTATCCCAGAGCCAAGTGTCCAATTCTTATGAAGAATGGGAACACAAAGAATAGATAAGGATCTATCATGTATGTGATCATCCCATTAGCTTGCATGTATGGACATGGTAAGAACAAACACATTTATCATCTTGTATGTAGGACATGACAATGTGATATGATCATCCTGATAACTCGTATGTGGGACATGACGAGTGGATGTATGTCTAGTTCCAAAAAGGGTTACTGGAATACCATAAGAACTTGATAAGTACTTGAGAAGTACTAGTTCTATGGAAATAAGGAAGGGTTCATTGTAAAGAGTTACACTGATGCGAACTTCCGGAAAAGGACAGAAAATTAATCAAAATATATATATGGGATATATAAAAGTGAATGTTTGTTGAAAAATGGAAATGTTCCAGTAAAGTTGTTTTAAAAGGAAATGTTGAGTATATGTGCGTTAGAGAACAGCAGTGGATACTATATGGATCTAGGAGTTCATAGAGATGAACTTATAGTTATTCTGATCATTGATGACAAGTTAGGAGTGCATGGTCATGCAATGTGGCTAAAGGTTAGCAAAGGAATACTAGATCGCATATTATGGCAACTTCATCTCATACGTGTGACGTACAGCAAAGAGATGAGAGACATGCAGTTAATACCAACTCTGGAAAGGTGTTGCCATAACTGTTGGTATGTATGCCCTGAGAGCCAATCATGGGATGATTGGTGGGATACATTAAGATTGATTTGATAAACATCAAAGGCAAGCTTCCTATTCTTTCTGATTCAGTCATATGAGATAGTGATAGAACAGATTGAATGTCTAGATCATGACAGTACTCAATGACATATGCCTTCAGGTTCAGGACCTGAATGATGAGATCATACGGATGCTAAGAGTTTGTACATTCTTGTTATGTCCCTAGTCGGATGTCATTGTAGAAGGTAGATAGACAGCAATGACACACAAGACTAGATTGTGGTGTTGGTTGATGACATAATCTCATTAGTCATGATATAGAGATATCAAACCAAACACATAGGTACTTGTTAGAGAACAAGTGTACCGGACAGACCCACCGTGAGTTTGACACATGGAACCATAACATGGTAGTCACAGTCAGTACTCACAGTTATGGTGGTGAGTGTGATTCTTTGACCTAAAATCACTACACTCAACACATGTCGTTGGGCACACTTTGACATCATCAAACGCAGTCCTGAAACATGGGTTGTTATAAAGGTGATGATTGGGTGTCTTTGACACATGGGGCTTTTGAGGGGTGAGTGATAAATATGGGATTTGTCCTTCCTGAGGGAGTTTGATATCCAAGGCCACTTGATGAGTAGGATTGAAATAGGCATTTGCATGCATGTGTGAATCAATATGTGATATTGGTGTCATACATATCTCTTCCAATCTACTCTGAGATCAAGAAAGTGAATGAACGTTGACAGGATGACTGTTCCATGCCTCGAGTTCATTCGGGATATCAGTGACAAAGGAATTATACATTCACTATAACACCATTCACGGATTGTAGGATTGAAAGTTGTTCTCCAACTTTCTACTTTCACTTGGGTAGCAATGATGTGTGACTAGGCACCGCTCTTTGCTTGTGAAGTCATAAGTGTTATGGACTTTCACTGCCAACATGAAATGGACCTGTAGGGTCACACACATAGGATTTAACCTGGAAGAGGAGTTTTGTCCACAAATAATGTTTAGATTGATTACTAAAGGAGTTTAGTAGTTCAATTAAACACTCAATTAATTGATAGCTCAAAATCGTAGTGTTCAAGGTGTTGGACAGCTTGATTAGAGTATCAGATTGATTGAAATCGCAATTGACTGATTCTGCACAATCTGCACTCCCAACCGATCGGCTCATGTGATGAACCGATCGGCTGAGCTTGGTGAACCGGTCGGCTCAAGTGTTGAGTCGATCGGCTCAAGGACAGGGTGAACGATTGCTTCAAATGTTGAAATGATCGGTTCAACTGTTGCAACCGAGCAAGTTGGGAAAGTAGGATTGGTGAGAATTTTCCTTTCATTTCACTTGCCCAATTTGATTGGGAAATAGGATTGGTATTCGATACCAATTAGAAACAAAAAGAAGGAAAGTCAATCAGGAACTGGTCAGGACCACGAACCGATCGGTTTAGAAGTGAACCGACCGGCTCATGGGTCCCAACTGATCAGTTGAGGTGTCAACCGACCGGTTCAGGTCCCCAACCGACCGTTTCAGTTGTGAAACGATCGGTTCAGGTTGTGAGTTGGTTGTTTTTGTGGAAAATCTCGAACCCTTCTACTCCTGCTTTAGTCCCATATTACCAGGGATGGAGAACCATGTCCCATGACCCTCCTATATATAGGGGTATTGGGGAATTCTCTAAGTAAAGCTCACTGCAACCCGTTGCTCTACAAAGTTGTCATTCTCTCTGGTTTTGGTAACCGAGAGAGAGACTGAGCAAGTGCTACCTTCAAAGGGAGGCGCAGCAAGGGAAAGACAACTGCAGTTGCAACTGGAGGCAGGAGAGTGTGTTGGTGACTAGTACGTCAATAGGAGGGTGCGACTCCTTCCAATTCCTTGTGGGACAAGGAGATTGGAGTTCCAGGTGGTCCGTGTGGACTACTTCAGAGGCGGGAGGTTTCTGCCACTTGGAGGACAACTGTCAATCCTGACAGTCTCGGTGAGATCAGGAGTCGTCAGTCCCGGTGCGACCAGGAGCTGCACAGACACAGTCCAAGCTCGGAGGTGAAGACCGCGCAAGGCGCGAGGTATTGTCGGCGAGCAAGCCTTGGGACAAGGTATGATTCTACAAACTATCCTTTCCTATTGTATAGACGTTGACGCGTTTCCTTGTTCCGGGTTTGGGGGAGAAAATTTTTGTTTCCGCTGCCTTCTCTGCCTCCCCTAAAACCCAACAATAACTCACTATGTTAGCGCTAGAGCACAGTGGCATGTGGGACATGTTTGAAGATCACTATGAATATGATTCAAGGGTGATTGGCTCGCAGTGCAAGTGGGAGTCTGTTGGTATGAATGCCCTGAGAGCCAATCATGGGATGATTGGTGGGACACATTAAGATTGATTTGATAAACATCAAAGTCAAGCTTCCAATTCTTTTTGGTTCACTCATATGAGATATTGATAGAACAGATTGAATGTCTAGAGAATGACAGTACTCAATGACGTATGCTTTCAGGTTAAGGACCTGAACGGTGAGATCATACGGATGCTAAGAGTTTGTACATTCTTATTATGTCCCTAGTCAGATGTCATTGTGGAAGGTAGATAGACAACAATAACACACAAGACTAGATTGTGGTGTTGGTTGATGATAGAATCTCATTAGTCATGATATGGAGATATCAAACCAAACACATAGGTACTTGTTAGAGAACAAGCGTACCGGACAGACCCACCGTGAGTTTGACACATGGAACCATGACATGGTAGTCACAGTTAGTTCTCACAGTGATGGTGGTGAATGTGATTCTTTGACCTGAAATCACTACACTCAACACATGTCGTTGGGTACACTTTGACATCATCAAATGCAGTCCTGAAACATGGGTTGTTATAAAGGTGATGATTAGGTGGCTTTGACACATGGGGCTTTTGAGGGGTGAGTGATAGATATGGGATTTGTCCCTCCTGAGGGAGTTTGATATCAATGGCCACTTGATGAGTAGGATTGAGATAGGTGTGCACGCATGTGTGAATCAGTATGTGATATTGATGTCATACATATCTCCTCCAATCTACTCTGAGATCAAGAAAGTGAATGAACATTGACAGGATGACTGTTCCATGCCTCGAGTTCATTCGGGATATCAATGACATAGGAATTATACATTCACTGTAACACCATTCACAGATTGTAGGATTGAAAGTTGTTCTCCAACTTTCCTTTTCACTTGGGTAGCACTGATGTGTGACTAGGCACCGCTCTTTGCTTGTGAAGTCATAAGTGTTATGGACTTTCACTACCAACGTGAAATGGACTTGCGAAGTCACACACATAGGATTTAATTTGGAAGAGGTGTTTATCCACAAATGATGTTTAGATTGATTACTAAAGGAGTTTAGTAGTTTAATTAAACACTCAATCAATTGATATCTCAATATCATAGTGTTCAAGGTGTTGGACTGATTGATTAGAGTATCAGATTGATTGAAACTGCGATTAACTGATTTGTACAAGTCTACTGCCCCAACCGATCGGCTCATGAGATGAACCGATCGGCTCAGGTTGTTGAACCGGTCAGCTCAAGTTGTGAGTCGATCAGCTCATGTGTCATGAAATGATCGGCTCAATTGTTGAAATGATCGATTCGTGGACCAACCGAGATCGTTTGGAAAGTCATAAGACTATTTTGCAAATACAATTTGTTTCACTTGTACAATTTCGATTTGGACAAGGATTAATATTTGATTTTGGAAACAAATACGAAAGTCAATTTGAGTTGGATCAGGACCACGAACCGATCGGATTAGTAAGTGAACCGATCGGCTCAGAGCCCCAGACGACCGGCTCAGGTCCCAAAGGATCGGCTCAGGACCCGAAACGATCGTTTCTGGGTGTGAACCGATCGGTTCAGCTGGCGCAGTTGGTTGTTTTTGTGGAAAACCTCGAATCCTTCTACTCCTGCTTTAGTCCCGCATTGCCTGGGGTAGAGAACCCTATCCAATGACCCTCCTATATATATAGGGGTAGTGGGGGCTTCTCAAAGACAACACAACTCAGAACACCAGTTGCTCTGTAAAGTTGTCTTTCTCTCTGGTTGTGGTAACTGAGAGAGTCCAAGCAAGTGCTACCTGATAAGGGAGGCACAACAATGGAAAAACAACTATAGAAAGGCAACTGGTTGTAGGAGAGTGTGTTGATGACTAGTACGCCGACAGGAGGGTGCCACTACTTCCGATTCCTTATGGGACAAGAAGATCAGAGTCCAGGTGGTCTGTGTGGACTACTTTAGAGGCGGGAGACTTCTGCCGCTTGGAGGACAGTTGTCAATCCCGACAGTCCCAGTGAGACCAGGAGCTGCACAGACATCGTCCAAGACCAGAGGTGAAGACCGCGAAGCCGTGAAGTATTATCACCGAGCAAGCCTTGGGACAAGGTATGTCTCTACAAACCATCCTTCCTATTGTATAGACGTTGACGCGATTCCTTTATTTTGGGTTTTGGGAGAAGAAAATTTTTGTTTCCGCTGCCTTCTCTGTCTCCCCTAAAAACCCAACAATGTAGGCTAAGTCTCATAACCTTAAAGCTGATATATTAAGGCACATAATGAAATTCCCAAATACATATAAAGTGGGCACCAAACCCGAGATGGGGTACATAACCTCCATCCCAAAAATAAAGGGCACATTACCCCATAAAACAAAAGTACTTACACAACTCTATGGATACTAAATCACAAAGCATGCAAAATGTAGGAAAGTATTGTTCTTTTGTGTGAATGGAATTAATGGGATTGACATCACATAAATAGAAAATATAACACATCCACCACAAAAGTGGGAAAATGAGCTCATATCCACAAAACAAAAGTACATTTAGAGTAAAAAAAAGTATCCAACAAAGTAAGATGATCACAAAATCAGAATCAATATATAATCTTTCATATGAAATCAATTCTTAGAAGAGAGAGAAGTTGTGCAGGATAACTTGTCAATAAGACCAAGAGAGAGGGGAGAAATAAGTTTATTTCTCAATAATAATAATATGAAATGCAATTATACCTCACATTAAGTCTATAGATATCCAAGGTCAAAACCTAATTTCATCTCAGTCTACACGCAACCTATTAAAAGCATATATGAGGTTGCGGTTAGGTTTTCATTAATTACATAACACTAAAAATCACCTCTTTGTTATTATTGAATCAGGTTATTAAAATTGCACCATCTAGGAGAATATATCATTCTGAGTTCATGTCATATTTTATTATATTTTTAGGAGTTATATATCAGTAGTTATGAATTTTAAATTTCTAACCAATTAAGAAATCCCATTAAAGATTACATATTTTTTTGTATTGGAATCAGATGATGAAATACATACCCTACGGTTGTTTTAATTTTGCGATTTTAAAACATATTTTCTTTCATTTTCTAAGTCATATACAATTTACCATGAATTTTTGAAATATTGACCAATCAAAAAATAAAAAAAAATCCATGTGTGCAAAATTATCCACCTCAGTGAAAAAAAATTCAGGTGCCTCCATCCGCAACGGCTAACTGGAGTAGTTCTACACAAACTTGGGTGCAAGACTCAACAAAAAGACCAATTTTCTCTTTTTTAATAAAAACAAAATACAAAACAAAAGGGGGCAGACAGGTAAAATAAATCGAGGAGATCGTCTCTCTCTCTCGTTAGTGCCATGGTCATCTTTTGAAGCTCTAGCCAGCATTGCAATTTTGGGTTATGACCAACCCCAGGACTTGGAGTCACCACAGACGAGTCTACGGACTCGTCATGGACTAGATGAGCTATTTCTCGAGCAAAAAGGCCAACAAAATCGGGGAAAGCATCCCTGCCCAGGAAGGTCACGAAGAAGAACACATCACAAATGCATGATCATCATGGTGAAATAGTGGAACAAAAATCACCTATTTGAGATCCAGACAAAATTGATGTAAGGGTAAAGCATTGTCGTTGTCCTTGAAGCGCACAAAGAAGCTTCAGGATAAGAAATCAGTAGTAAAAACTCAAAATTTGTCTGCAGTAAGTAGGGTCCAGCAAATTTGTGGGAAACAAACACAAACCTTCACAGAAGCAATTGACACATCCAAAAGATCTGTTAGGGTCCATGGAATAGAATTGCAAGGCCACACTGTCATCTCAAGGTGAGAGGGTTGTCGAGGAACCCAGGAAGGCACCAAGGAGAATACATATTTGTATAACATTATAGCAGGGTAGAATCAATTAACGGAGACCTAGAACTGGTGTCAGGTGGTTAAACAAAGGTTGTGGTACTTCTATTTAAGGAAGAGATTGTTTGAGAAGTGTCGGCTCCTAGTTTGAGAATGAAATAGGGCAAGACAAGAAGTTGGGGGGGGCAATCAAGAGGAACAAGTAACGCAACCCTATGTAGTTTAGGGTCATACTATTAGGAAAACCAGTGAGGAATCCATAAGAGAAGAAATATGAGATGGAAATGGAAAGATGAGGGAGAAAAGATTGAAAGAAAATCAAAGAAACTATAGCGTGAGACAAGAGGAAAGCCGCTATTATTGGAAGGCAGAAGACATGCGCGTAGCCACATGATCCCAAATATATGGTAGAGAAAAGATTCGCATTGGGCAGGGATCCATCCAGTGTGACAATATAAAACCAAATAAATACATTGGATATTTAGTATTCACAATCTATTTTCTTTACTTATTTATTTTAGGAATCAAACATTGTTCAATTAATGCCAAACTTTGCATATAGGCTAACTAGGACATGCGGATTATGAATTTGAGGTTTATTTCTATTTCCAAAGACATTTAATAATTTATTTAATATCTTTTTGCCTTATCTCATATTTTGTTTTCTAAATAAAATTAGGATAGTAATTATTGTTCAAATAATGTGAAACTTGGCAACCAAGCCAAATGGGACCCAAGGAACATGATTCTTACATTATATTTTGTTTTCAATGTTTTCTTTTATGAATTATAACATAATTATGTTTTAATCCATTAGCTTCATATATATTATTGTATATCTTTGTTTTCATTAATAGTATTCAATTAGAGACCCATCATCTCTATGTCATTACCAAATAAGTTATATTTTGTTATTATGCACGAAATTCCACATTTTACTCATTTAATATATTTAGTTCATTAATTTCACTTTAATTTAGATGATTGTATATGAACTTCCAAGTGTTAGTTTAATACATGTTTTAAGTACATTATTCCCCTTACTTAACCATTATGTGAATTTCAGTTAGCAAAGGAAATATATATAACATATTTCATGAATTGATTTACATGTTAGTGATATTTAAGTTATAATGTAAATATGTGATGTTGATTATAGAACCTACTGGGACATAATATGCTATATGCACTAACAATGTTCATTAAGACATAATATGCTATATTTTCCTAGTAGGGTCACTTGTTAACCTAGACAAGGATTGTTTTATAAAAGAAATGGGCATCTAGGTGTATCTGGATATTCTGATGTTGATTATGCAGGGTGTAAATTTGACAGGAGATCTACCTCATGCTATTGTACATTTTTAGAGGGTAACTTTGTATATTTGGAGAGATAAGAAACAAAATATTCTTGCCAAATCTAGTGTAGAATCTGAGTATCGTGCAATGGCACATACTACTTGTGAGCTATTATGGATCAAATTTATTGAATTTGACTTTGGGTTTCCTATCACTAATGCTAATATGATGTGTTGTGACAATAGTATTGATACTTTCATAGCTAGTAATCTTGTCTCTTCATGAAAGACCCAAGCATATTGACGTGAACTACCATTTTCTTTGAGGTGCTTTGCTGACTATGAAGATCACTACCCATTTTCTACCTACACATAAGAAAACTACATATATTTTTACAAAGCCTCCCTCTTATGAGAGAGTTGAGGAGTTGTGTTGCAAGATGGGCATGGTTGATGTCTATTCTCCATCTTGAGAGGGAGTATTAAGATATATGTATCTCCAGATATTGTATTCTCTTTGTTTTTGTATTCCTTTTACTTAAGTCTTATGTAATATGGGCCTAAGTATAGTAATTCCATTAGGGTTTGTTGTTTGCTTTCTTGTTATGTCCCCTCCTAATTATGGGAGAGGGTCGTACTCTTTCCAAAATATAGAAAGATGACTACTTTCAACAGTCCTCAGTGAAACAAATATGTTGTCTCTCCCCAAAATGGCTAGAAAATATCAGAAGTGGTTCTAGTAGCTTGGATGCATTCTCAACTATAAATTGGATCCCTTGGGATTCACCCCTTGATTTTCTAAGCATTATGAATGTGTGTATACTGTAGTTGAGAGAAATTTGCCTCCAAGAGCATGCATTCACTCTCATGAGCGTAATCATTTTCTACATTCATTAGAGTGAGTAGGGTATTTGTAAGAGAGCTAATACTGCATGTTTATCTTGTGAGGCTCTCGTTCCTCTATCCTCCCAATGTTGCATTATATTTTGAAGATTATCTCTCTTGTCTAAGAGGGGTGAATAAGAAGAAGGGCAAGAGGCCATTGATAAAAAGCTTCTCCTTAGTGAAGATGAAGTCAATGGCTGAAAATCCAAGACAAGAGTGTTGACCTAGAGGTTATACATTGTCCATATTTTGATAATGACTTAACCATTCCATTCATATGTATCTAATATGTGTATTCAAGTTTGATCTCATGTGTTAGGTACATGAAAAGGATCAAATTACATAAGCCCTAGCTTGTCAAAGTTCAAGTCAAATGCAATGCAAGTGTGCTAATAAGGAAATCCCTTCAAGCGACCTTAGAAGATTTTTGTAATCACTTGTATTGATTATATGACTTTTAATTAATATGTGAAAAATTTACGGGACACTTAGTACCAAGTTTTAATCACTTTTTTAATCAAATTAGAAAATTGACCACAAGATGTTGATCGGTCGAGTTTCAATCTTGACCGATCCATGGATCAATTTTTTGATGATGTGCATTGGTCGAGTTGTGCACTCAAAAAACTCGACCGAATGGCTTATTGACCAAATGTGATTTAAACTAGTCGGTCGAGTTTTCCAGGACAAACTCGATCGACAGTTTGAAAATCGGGTTTGTCTTTTAGCCAATCGGTTGAATTACCTTTATTGAATCTCGACCGAATGTACTGTATGAAAATTGTAGAAAAAGTGATTATAAACATTGGTGACTTGTTTGGATGAAAATAGATCTGTTTCCTTGCGCAAAAATGGCTATATTTTGGCTCTAAGTGTTCCCCAACTCAAGGGAGCACCCCCAGCTATAAATAGGACCACTTGGAGTTCATTCCAAGGTTGCTCATTCACTACATACAAGGTCCTTGCTATAGTTGAGTGTTCTACCACTCCTTGAGCCCCTTTTCTCTTTAGTTTACACATAATTTCATGATTTGTGAGTGAGTTAGGATTATTGTAAGAGAGTTCCACCTTTGTTCATGTAAAACTCTCAATCTTCCACTACTTCCCTATCCCCTTCTCTGATGAAGAAAAGATGAAGCAAGCTCCATTGAGTGAAGAAGGAGTTGTAGATGGCCCTCTTCAAGGTTGATAAAGAGGTGGTGGTCTTCTCCAATTAAAGGAGAAGGCAAAGGATGAAGATCCAAGAGGAGAAGTAAAGTCCTTCAAGGCGGAAGACTTGAGCTTGAGTGGGTAAGACCTAGGTGAAGGATGAAAACTCAAGCTAAGTGGGTAAGTTCCTTGTTAAGGTGGAGATCTCCTTGTGGTTGGATGGGTAAGTACTTTGGTGGTATATTGTTGTAAATCTCTATGGTGATATAATAGATAAAAGCACTTGCAAAGTCCTAGAGGTTGACCTCTCTAGGTATTGGACTGACTCACTTCTAGTTTGAAGTGTGGAACCAC
The DNA here is from genome assembly GCA_963693085.1 of Alisma plantago-aquatica. Classification (NCBI taxonomy): domain Eukaryota; kingdom Viridiplantae; phylum Streptophyta; class Magnoliopsida; order Alismatales; family Alismataceae; genus Alisma; species Alisma plantago-aquatica. Next base: position 1,758,574,031 of record OY856409.1, read on the forward strand.
TCTACATACCTTTGTCAAGTGCTTGCTATCAATCTCTCTCATCCTTGCTATGCTTGTTAGATAGGACTTCAAATTGAAATTAAGATTTTGCTCCTAATTAATATAATTTGAAGGTCTAATCAATTTTGTGAGAAATTTTGTAGCTCTATTCACCCCATCTCTAGAGCCCTTAGATCCAACAAGTGGTATGCAGTTCTACATTCAAGGGATGAACTTTGATATGTGGAAGGTGATGGTCACACCTTATAAAGAGCCAACTAGAATTGTTTCTACATGGAGTGAAGCTACTCTCAAGGAGGCTCAACTCAATGCAAAGGCAATTAGCATCCTCTACGCAGCCCTCACCCCCACGGAGTTCAACTGGATCTCACCATGGGACACCGCCTATGAGATTTGGGACACATTGTGCATCACATATGAAGGCACAAAGAAAGTTAAGGAGTCAAAGATCTACATGTTGAACAGCCTCCTAGAGAACAAGATGAGAAAGAAAGAAGGCATTGCAGAGATGTACTCAAGACTAAATGTCATCATCAATGGACTGGTTGCATTGGGCAACACTTTGGATAGAGGTGTCATCAACTCAAAGATCTTGAGAACTCTTCCAAAGAGATGGGAGTCAAAGGTCACCTCCATTGAAGAAGTGAGGAGCCTTGGTGACATCCTAACTGAAGAACTCATTGGCAATCTTCAAGCACATGAGCCAATACTTGACAAGCAAGAAGAAGAAGCAAATCAAGAATAGAAGGAAGCCAAGAAAATCAAAGGTAGTTCTTTCAAAGCACAAGTTGAAGCTGTTATCCTTCAACAAAAACTTGCATGTCAGACTTCTTCCCCCTTCTCTAGTGAATATGAAGGCCCTAGTGAGCATGAAGCAAACTACATCAAGGGCAAGAACTTCAAGGGAAAGCAAGCCTCTTCCTCCTCTACTCTAAGATGCTACAAGTGTGGTCAAAAGGGGCACTACAAGAGTGAATGCCCAAAGTCAAGAAAGTCTCACCATAAGAGCAGTTCAAGGAAAGAAGAGGATTACAAAAAGGAGAGCAACCATAAGAGGAAGTACAAGAAGGAAAAGAGACACAAGAATGCAGCTCATGGGGCTTGGGAAACTTCATCTTCAAGTAGCTCTAGCTCTGAAGAAGATGGAGAGTGCCACCTTGCTCTCATGGCCTCTACAAGTGAAGACATTGGTGAGGTAAGTTTGCATGAATTGCCTAAAGAAGCTATTATTGACATGCTTGTTGCTACCTGTTCTTCTTTTGTTAAATGTAAATCTAAAAGAAAACGGTTAGGAAAAATCATTGATGATCTTTGTGCTAAGCTTGAAATTTTGGAATTGAATGAGAAAACAAATCTTGAGAGAATTGATAATTTGCAAGGGCAATACCTTGATCTTGAACTCCACTTCAATGGGGTTGAAGTTGAGAATGGTATCTACCTTAAGAACATTGAAAATATTAAGGAAGAGAACCAAAATTGCCTAAAAGAAATTGAATTGCTTAAAACTAAAAATTCTGAATTTAAGTTTCTTATTGATGCTCATAGAGAAGAGAGAGATGTTTATCTCAAAGGGATTCAAATGCTAAAATTTGAAAATACTAGGTTTCTTAGTCAAGTAAATGATCTTTCTTCTAGACCTTTGTTTCCTAGTGTAAATGTTGTTGCCATCTCTCTTGAAAAGGAGTCATATCTTACTAAAGCTTTATGTCTTGAGGCTGATCTTGTGCATTCTAGGGATGACATATCTAGTTTATCTTCTACTATTATTTCTTTGAATGATGATAATCATAGATTGAGAGCATCCCTATAGAAATTCCTCAAAGGAAAAAACTCCCTTAATGAAATCCTTGATCATTCTACCCAACAAAGTGGTACTAGTAGTTTGGGATTTGTAGGGGGGGCTCAAAGGGTAAGAGTAAGGCCAAAGGTAAGAAAAAGAGCAAGGAGATCTCTTTCTTTGTAGGAGAATTTTTGGGAACTAAGAATCCTATGGTTTGTTCTTATTGCAAATGTGATGATCATTATTCCACTTATTGTCCTTACAAGCCTAAGGGGACCAACCCAAAGATGAAATGGGTCCCCAAGCTAACTCTGGATCCCAAAGTTTGAGTTGGGAACTGACACTCTCCTTTCTTGTAGGGAAAAGATAGATGGATTGTTAATAGTGGTTGCACAAAGCACATGGCCGATGATGTAAGTCATTTCAACAATCTCGCAAAGAACAAAGGAGGATTTGTCACCTTTGGAGACAACAAGAAAGGTAAAGTCAAAGGTGAGGGTGATATAGGTGAATCCTTATGCATTAAGAATGTTCTTTTTGTGGAGGGCCTACATCACAATTTAATAAGTGTTAGTCAACTTTGTGATAATGGTTACCTTGTACTATTTACTGCTTTTGAATGCTTGATTCTAGATTCCCTCACCTACCAAGTTATATATAAGGGAACTAGAAGTGGTAATCTTTATGTTATTGTTATTAACTCTATTAAGCATGTGGTTGGTAGATGCCTTGTGGACAATTCGAATGATATTTCTCTTTGGCACCGCCGGTTTGTTCATGTAAATATGTATCAATTAAAGAAGTTGAGCAAAAGTACTTAGTCAAGGGACTTCCTAAATTAGATTTTGAAAAGGATGAAGAATGTCAACCTTGTACACAAGGAAAGAAAACCAAGTCCTCCTTCAAATATAAAGGAGTCCTTAGCACTAAGAGAGCTCTTGAGCTTCTTCATATTGATCTATTTGGACCAATGGGAACTCAATCTTTGTGGTTCCAAGTATTGTCTTATTATTGTCGATGATTTCTCTAGATATACTTGGACCTTCTTTCTCATTTCAAAGAGTGATACGCTTGATGTTTTCTCTAGTTTTTGCAAATAAGTTGAGAATGAAGCTTCTTGCCAGATTGTTTCCATCCGTAGTGACCATGGGGGAGAATTTGAAAATGAGCTTTTTGAGTGTTTTTGTCAAGAATCGAGTTATGCACATAACTTTTCTTCTACTCGAACACCTCAACAAAATGGGGTTGTAGAGAGGAAGAATAGGTCTTTACAGGATATGGCTAGGACCATGCTTCTTGAGTATGATACTCCTAAGAAGTTTTGGGCTGAAGTTGTTAGTACCTCTTATTTTGTGCAAAACTGTGTTTTCACTCATCCTTCGCTTAAGAAAAACCCCTATGAGCTATGGCATGGTAGGAAGCCTTCTATCGAGTATTTCCATGTTTTTGGATGTCCTTGTTTTGTTTTGAATACGAAAGATTCTCTTGACAAGTTTGATATGAAATCGTATAAGGCTTTCTTTCTTGGCTATATCACTACTAACAAGGCATATAGAGTTTATAATGTTGATCTTGCCAAGGTAGAAGAATCTATTAATGTAAAGTTTATTGAGACTAACCCCTATATTCCCAAAGATATTGTTTCAAATGATGATGTTGCAGATGAAGTAATTCCTATCCTTAAAGAACTCAACATCACCCAAAAAGGAAAAGAGGTGGCTACTCAAGAAGAAGAAAAATATGATGAAAAGAAGGATCCAACTCCCCGGTTTGAAAAGAATCATCCTAAGGAGATGATTTTAGGTGATCCATTTGAAAGAATGAAGATGCGGGCTGCATTCAACAAAGAACAAGCCAACATCACCTTCATCTCACAACTAGAGCCTAAAGATGTCAAGGAAGCTCTTTGGGATGAAGAATGGATCCTAGCTATGCAAGAGGAGCTGGAACAATTTGAGAAGAACAAAGTTTGGACCCTTGTGCCAAGACCAAGTGATAGAAAGATTATTGGCACCTAATGGGTCTACCATAACAAGCTAGATGAAAGTGGCAAAGTGATAAGAAACAAAGCAAGGTTAGTGGCTCAACGCTATAATCAATAGGAAGGTATTGACTTTGATGAAACATATGCACCTATAGCTAGACTTGAGTCCATTCGTATGTTGCTTGCTTTTACTAGTCATAAAAACTTTCTTTTGTATCAAATGGATGTTAAAAGTGTGTTTTTGAATGGTACAATTGAGGAGGAAGTGTATGTTTTACAACCTCTGGGCTTTGAACATGATAATCTACCGAACCATGTTTATTTGTTGCAAAAAGCTCTCTATGGAATCAAACAAGCACCATGGGATTGGTACGAGAAATTAAAGAACTTTTTGTTAGATCATGGTTATATCATGCGAAAAGTGGATTCTACCTTGTTTCTAAAGAACACTTCTAACAATTTTCTTATCATTCAAATATATGTTGATGATATCATTTTTGGCGAAACTAACCTTGATCTTTGCAAAGAATTTAGTGATCTTGTGTAGAGTGAATTCGAGATGAGTATGATGGGTGAGCTAACATTCTTCCTCGGCTTTCAAATCAAACAAACAAAAGATGGGAACTTCATCAACCAAGGCAAGTACACTAATGAACTACTTTAAGCACTTTGGGATGGAGAATGCCAATCTGATGGACACACCCATGTCAAACACCGCCAAACTTGATAAAGATGAAGAAGGTGAAAAGGTAGATGAGAATCTCTATAGAGGTATGATTGCAAGTTTACTTTACTTAACTGCCTCTAGACCTGACATAATGTTTAGTGTTGGCTTGTGTGCTAGATTTCAATCAAATCCTAAGAAATCTCATCTAATAGCTGTTAAGAGGATTTTAAGGTACCTAGCCAACACTGAAAACTTTGGACTATGATATCCCAAGTCAAGGGACTTTACTCTTACTACCTATAGTGATGTTGATTATGCAAGTTGCTTGATTGATAGAAAGTGCACAATGGCACTTGTTTTCTCCTAGGACCATGCTTGGTGTCTTGATTCTCCAAGAAATAGAGCACCGTGGCATTATCAACCACTAAGGCTGAGTACATTGCATCCGGGAGTTGTTGTGCCCAAGTCCTATGGATGAAGCAAATGCTCCAAGACTTTAACATTCAATTTGATGTTTCTCCTATCGTTTGTGATAATACTAGTATAATTAACTTGTCTTATAATCCTATATTGCATAGTAGAGCTAAACATATAGAGGTTCACCATCACTATCTTCGTGATCACATTGCCAAGAAGGATATTTATATCACACATGTGGACACAGAAAATCAGTTGGCGGACATTTTAACTAAACCTCGAGCTAGAGAGCAATTTAATTTTATTAGACCAAAATTGTTTATAACTGAATTGAATTAATCTGATATGCCTTCTAGCTAGTAGTCATGTATCATATATGTTTTGCATCTATCTTGATCATCCTTGAGTTCTAATATGCTTAAAACTGATTTTTTTCATGTTCATAATGTCTTGTTTTTCTCTTATTTTTGGGTATTTTTCGCAAATGCTTGTTTTATCGCAATAGTACCCAATGATGAGTGATACGTGCCTAAGTATGTTTAATATACATAATGGACTTGAAAAATAAATTTAATTAGCATTCAAATGGCTAGAAATTGAGTTTGATGGTTTTAGGTCAGGTTGACCATCGGTCGAATTTCCCCCAGGACAAACTCAACTGATCCATAGCCGAGAGCTATTCTAAATGGATCAATCAGTCGAGTTTTTGACTCACAAAACTCGGCCAATCAATGGTCTGAAGCCAACTTAAGTTGGATTTGGTCGACTATTCTCCCTCTCAACTAGAGAATAGTTGACAGATTCCTCTCCTTCTAGCCCTAAGCTCTCAACCCCAAACCTTACCTTCCCTAACCTAGCCCTAATCCGACCTAGGAAGACCTTCCCCCTTGCTCAGCCTAGGTGTGTGAACATTTTTGGCAGAGTGGTTTGTGCATTTGATCTCTTCTTCCTCTCCATTTCGCCTCCATGGCCTCAAATAGAAGGAAGAGAGCCGCCCCTAGCAATGCACCATCCTCCTCCTCTTCTTCCTGCTTGATTCCCTTTGATGATACCCTTTTTGTCTCAATAGAAGCTGTAAATTAGTATAAGGACCTTCTTACTAGGAGTCCTTTTCCATTTATTGCTCTTTTTGAGCCTAGACTTAGGATTCATGATTTCATCAGTCAAGTGGCAAGTTTGCTTTCTATTCATCACCTATCTGCCCTGGCTGTCGAGTGTGAATGATTTTTCAATTCTCTTACAAGCACAAAAGCAGTTCACGAATTCTATGCAAATTTGCGTTGGAATTACGACACCCTTATACCTCCTCCTAATACTCAAGTGATCCTTACTTCCGTGATCGCCGGGAAGAAATTTAAATTATCAGAGGACATCCTGAATGTTTTCTTTTTAGGAGCCGATGAGAATGATACTTGACGTAATGATTATGATGAGTATTTTGACCTATTAGACCCTAAAGGTTTCTACAAGAAGAATGAGATCACTCTTCTTGATATCCATTACTATCTGAAGAAACATGGGGTTCCCTATAAGAAGAAGAGAACCCTACCCTCCTCCTCCTTAGATCTCAAGAAGCGAATATTAGCCCTAGTGGTCAATTGCAACATCCACCCAAAGAAAAACCAAACAGATATTGTAGAGAACACTGCGTTAATAATGTAATGCATCTTAGAGAATGTCGGAGTCAAGTGGTCTAGATATATCTTTCATCATATGACTTGCTTTGACTCTGGAAAGAACACCCATGGCACCCATCCCCTTATCCAGCTTTGATTTGTGGTCTCTTCCGGTTCATCACTGAGAAATCTCTCTTCTCTGACTTTCATTACAGACCTGCCAGGAAGGGAGTGTGTATCAGTGAGACCACTCTTTAGAAATCTATGCATGTCTTTTCCTCCACCACACATGGTGCCTCTTCTTCTACCTCAACCTCAGCTACACCTACCTCATCCCAAGCTTCTCCACCTCCTCAGCCTACTCGACCTAGTTGTGCCTCGTTCCATGTGTCCAATGAAGCCCTTATGGGTTATATAATACACCAACAAGCATACAACCTCCAGGTCCAGGAGCATCTATACCAGGATTTATGTTCAATCATGTCAAACATGAACTTATCCTGTGTACACCCATACCCCACCTACCAACCATACCCCAGTAGTGATTATGCATTCTATGCATATAATCACCTCTACCCCAGCCCTGAGCCTTCCACTGCTGCTCCCACACCCTCTACTACTGGTGGTCCTAGTCCTACCTTCCTATCGTTACCTGCTGGCCCCTTGGCCACTGTACTCACCAGTCTGGGTGATTCTTCTCCCTCCTTCCCTCCGACTAATGAGCCTTATGCTCTTAGTATGACTTGGGATGAGCAGAATGCTCATTATCCTGGTTGGTGCTTCGGTCCGTTCCATGGGTGAGGAGATGCCTGGCCAGGATGATGATGAGACTACTGATGTTGATGAGGATGTTGGTAATGATGAGGATGATGATGATGATGGCTCTGATGGCTTCACTAGTGACTCTGGTGATGAAGGCACTGCTGCTGCTGCACCTTCATACGGAGATGATGACTATGAGCCTGATGTTGATGATGATGATGATGATGATGTTGTGGACATAGATATCTTATATGTCTAGATGTTCTTAGTTTTTAGTCTAGTTTGCTAATCATATATATCTTTCTAGGCTATTTTGTATTAGAAACGTCTGGGCACATGTTCTGAGCTGTACTATTTTTGTCTTTAGCTTTCATTGATTCTCTCTTGTAGTTGCTTTTATGAGAACATGATTCATGAGTTGTAATCTATATTTTGTGCACTCATACTCTTTAATATGTTTTCTATTATGAGTTGGTCCTATATTTCACCATATTTTGATTATGACCTAGCTTGTGTGTTTCTCTCATCTCTGTTTGATATATGTTATGAGATTGCATGTTTGAATATCTACTTGATTGTGTTTGTAGAAGACTTGCTTATCTTCTCTTATACCCCCCTTACTTTTTGATAATGTCAAAAGGGGGAGAGAAATTCAATGTCTTGAAACTCAATCATATTGTTATTCTTTGTCATATTACTATTTATTGCTCATGTGATCCTTTTCTTATTCATTATTTGCTTTATCATGTGACTTGAAAAGGACCATATAGTACATGTATGCTATCATTTCTTTGTGTAGATAGACTAACTATGCAGGTTAAAGTAAGCATAGATTGAGGGGGAGAAATTCACATTGTTCAAATCTTGAATCCCCCTAATTCACAAGGCAAAGGTATAATTTCAATATCCTTTTCAATATGTTTGAGGAATGGTTTGTCATTGTCAAAAAGGGGGAGAATGTTGACCTAGAGGTTATACATTGTCCATATTTTGATAATGACTTAACCATTCCATTCATATGTATCTAATATGTGTATTCAAGTTTGATCTCAGGTGTTAGGTACATGAAAAGGATCAAATTATACAAGCCCTAGCTTGTCAAAGTTCAAGTCAAATGCAATGCAAGTGTGCTAATAAGGAAATCCCTTCAAACGACCTTAGAAGATTTTTGTAATCACTTGTATTGATGATATGACTTGTAACTAAGATGTGAAAATTTTGTGGGACACTTAGTACCAAGTTTTAATCACTTTTTAATCAAATTAGAAAATCGATCATATGTTGTTGATCAGTCGAGTTTCAATCTCGACTGATCGATGGATCATTTTTCTGATGATGTGCATCGGTCGAGTTGTGCACTCACAGAACTCGATCAAATGGCTTACTGACGAAATGTGATTTTAACTGGTTGGTTGAGTTTCCCAGGACAAACTCAACCGATAGTTTGAAAATTGGGTTTGTCTTTTAGCCAATCGGTCGAGTTACCTTTATTGAATCTCAACCAAATGTATTGTATGGAAATTGCAGAATAAGTGATTATTACCATTGGTGACTTGTTTGGATGAAAATAGATCTGTTGCCTAGAGACAAAAATGGCTATATTTCATCCCTAAGTGTTCCCCAACTCAAGGGAGCACTTCCAACTATAAATAGGACCACTTGGAGTTCATTCCAAGGTTGCTCATTCACTACATACAAGGTCCTTGCTATAGTTGTGTGCTACCACTCCTTGAGCCCCTTTCTCTGTCTAGTTTACACATCATTTCATGATTTGATAATGAGTTAGAATTATTGTAAGAGAGTAATGCCCGAGCCCACTTCCTAGGCTCTAGTAGAGTTTTAGGAATGACGACTGGCCCCACATACCACCACTAGCCTTAATTGCGCACTTTGTCCTCACTCATGCGCAAGCCGAGATCAACTTCCTGACTGGTCACCCATCCTAGTACTACTCTAAGCTGAGCACGCTTACCTATGGAGTTCTTTAGTGATGGGCTCTCAAAAAAGGAGGTGCACCTTGGTGATATGGGTAGTCCGATCATTCCTTTTTAAGAGTGTTTTATCCGAGGCCTCAAATCCTGGGATGTTACAATCTCCCCCACTTAGACTCTTGATGTCCTTGTCAAGGCTCAACTATAAGGCCTCATAATCTCTTCCCCATTTCAGTGCAGACCCATAATGGCCCATAGACACCCAGCTCTCGATCACAGAATACCAGCACAAGGGTGGCTACGTCAACTAGGGACAACCCTTTCCTACATGCCTGGACCGCACGGCTCAAGACTGGCATGCCATGCCTATGTGGGTCCCACCTACTGGAGGGGAATTGGCTCTGATACCATTTGTAACGTCGGGGCCCACTACCTAGGATCTAGTAGAGTTTTAGGAATGACGACTGGCCCCACAGACCACCACTAGACTTAACTGTGCACTTTGTCCTCACTCATGCGCAAGCCGAGATCAACTTCCCGATTGGTCACCCATCCTAGTACTACTCCAAGCTGAGCACGCTTAACTATGGAGTTCTTTAGTGATGGGCTCCCGAAAAAGGAGGTGCACCTTGGTGATATGGTTAGTCCAACCATTCCTTTTTAAGAGTGTTTTATCCGAGACCTCAAATCCTGGGATGTTACAGAGAGCTCCACCTTTGTTCATGTAAAGCTCTCAATCTTCCACTACTTCCCTATCCCCTTCTCTCATGAAGAAAAGCTTAAGCAAGCTCCATCGAGTGAAGAAGGAGCTGTAGATGGTCCTCTTCAAGGTTGATGAAGAGGTGGTGATCTTCTTCAAGTAAAAGAGAAGGCACAGGCTGAAGATCTAAGAGGAGAAGCAAAGTCCTTCAAGGCGGAAGACTTGAGCTTGAGTGGGTAAGACCTAGGTGAAGGCTAAAGACTCCAGCTATGTGGGTAAGTTCCTTGTTAAGGTGGAGATCTCCTTGTGGTTGGATGATTAAGTCCTTTGGTGGTCTATTGTTGTAAATCGATGTGGTGATGTAATAGAGAAAAACACTTGCAAAGTCCTAGAGGTTGACCTCTCTAGGTAGTGGACTGACTCACTTCTAGTTTGAAGTGTGGAACCACTCTACATCCCTTTGTTAAGTGCTTGTTATCAATCTCTCTCATCCTTGCTATGCTTGTTAGATAGGACTTCAATTTACAATTAAGCTTTTTCTCCTAATCAATATAACTTGATGGTCTAATCTATTTTGTGAGAAATTTTGTAGCTTTATTCACCCCTTCTAGAGCCCTTAGATCCAACAAAGAGTGGGTATGTCCTTGAAGGTCAAAGACTCATTGAAAGAGTGGGTAAGTCCTTGGTGAAGGTTGAATACTCATTGTAAGAGTAGGTAAGTCCTTAGTAAGGCTAAAGAATCTTTGTCATGGATAGATAAGTCCTTTGTAAGGTTGTTGGCTCCCTTGTCCTGGAAGGGAAGGCTTGTTATCTATTGATATAGAAAAGGGTGGTCTTATTGTCAGGTCCTCTATTTTGATCAGCATAAATACAATTATTTTAGAGAAATCGAAAACCTAAACCCTAATTAAGGAACAAAACACCATATTCCCAAAAAACACAATTAACAGAGTATAGTGAAAACACAAGTAATTTAATAGAGTACACAAAAACACGATTAATAGATTATATGTAAAACATTATATGTTAATTACTTCATAGGGATCATCTAATTGGATGAGTTACAAGTCAATATCTAAACAATTAGAATCAATACATAACAATAACATCAACTTTGTGACACCCCCACCAACCAAACTAGGAACAAATTCTACAGTGTTGAAGATGAAGTTCCATAAAACATATCCACACAAATAAGACTATTCAAATGACAAGTAAATGCATATCTTAATCACAATTGATATTAACTTCCATCATCAACTATTTGTAAAAAATTAATGACCAGATTTCAAATCAAACATATAAGAATATGGAAATATATTATGTCTACAAAACAATAATAAATTTCCACAACGAGAAACATATTCAACAAGAATAGATTAATCATCTAGCATAACAATTAATGTAGAAAATATTCAACTCATAGTCTACATGGCTTGTCATCTTTTATTCGTTTGTCTTGAAACTACTTGGCTTGTACCTCATCAAGTAGAAGCCACCATGCCTAATTCTCATGTCAACAAATCACCATGTTTTAGCCTGTCCACCCTAATATATCAATAATTGACAATGGTGAACCATAGGGTTGCCTAAAGAGGCTCATATCTGGATCTAGGGTACATGAGATAGGAACCAACATAACAAAATATCACACATCATAAAAAATTTCTTGTGTCATATTTTTTTGTTTCATCAGATTCTTTTCCTCATGGACATAGACTTTCACAATAGAGGATTTAGGGCTAGAGTCAAATTGAAGACTCACTCTTAAATATTGGTCATCTAACCTTTAAGGTCTTGATCCACACTCCAGAAATCCTTTCATAATTCTTTGATTACTGACAGGAGATATGTTCATTTCCCCAATATGGACCTCAGGGGAAACTCACTGTGTTCATGGAATATAACTAAATGTGTCTCTATATCACTTGTTATTAATCCTTTTTACTTACTTTAGAAAGTATTCAAATCATCATTTATCTAGTGTCTATATTCTCACACAAGTGGAATGATATAAAGTATATTAGTGCTAACAAGAAAGACAATATTTGAAACAAGAAGCACAAAAAATATGTAATTTTGAACATATATGTTTATTTTCATATCCACGTCATCTCACAGTAGTCATCATCAGTGGAATAGCAGCCTGGTATATAATTTTCATTATCCATCAATGATAAAGAATCTAAATCAGTAGAATTTGTTTCCCTAATATCTTCCCAAATGAATACCCAATTGCATAAAATACAACCAATGATCCTCATTGATTCGGCCTAATACAATTAGGATTTCAACATTAATATACAGCTTAAAAGGAAGATAAGTACTCATATCAGGTGCAAATTACCTTAAAAATGTCTCATGTAATATGAATTTCTTGAAGCCCATCAAGGTTCTCGCCATCGACTCCTTTTCTTCCTCCTTTAAATTTACAAAACCTAGCAAAAGAAGAATATGAGAGAAATAAAGAGAAAAGATGATGACTTACTATATTTTTGAAATCATTACGTAGAAGAGAAGATTTACCATAAATAGTTGTAAATAAGACCAAATTATTTAATTTCATCAAATCTGAGAAGATTAAACACTAGATCATTATTCCACATCTTTCTCCTCTAAAATCCTAACTCTCCCTCTCTCTCAAGAATGTTTCATATCAGACATGGATAACAGATTATGAGAGTTACTAGGATGTTAGGTAAACAAATAGATCAATTGAGGTGCTTGTAACGATTAAAACAAGCCCTTCAGTGCATTTTTTATTTGCACATACTTTATCGTCAGTTGAGATTGTTCCTAATAAATATCTTGGCAGATGAAGGGTTGGGTTAGTCAAACATACTCTAAAAACTCTGAAAACATAAAAGATTACCTAAAATTGAGTTTTAAAATAAACTTAAATTTAGTGCTAATAGATAAACCAATAAACAAATAAAAACCATATATATGACTTCTATATTTTAGCCTATATGCAAGGTCGGTTGGCTTTGTCCTATGTGGAATTTTGACCAATGAATAGATATAGAAAACACTAGAAAATTCTGAAATTTTCCAAGAATCTCATTTGAGTTATCCAATCTATATCAAAATGTTAAAGAAATCAAAGTTATAGGTGAAACACTAAAAATCATTTACTACACTGCTATATTTATTAAACTATGTATTCATATGCTATCAAGGCCCTAATTTTGGCCAACTAGGGTTTACACTTCTCAAACCGTAATTATTTAAAACAAAATCATGATTAGAGTTTCTCATTAGGTTTAATTATAATATCATCATTGATCGAGCTTAAACAATGATTAATGTATATAAGCATGTAAAATCCAAGTAAACCCTAATTGGATGATTAAGATGAAAATGGGTTATTATAAATTCTCCCATCCTTTTAGGATTTTTTTCCTTAAATCCAAAATAAAATAGAAGAAAATCATAAAAATAATCATGCATCGCTCTCGGCATTCTATTAGAATGATTTCCAGGTTATGTTCCTTCTTTATTACATCATTTTCTTACTTATTAGATCTACTAGATTGAACTTTTGACAGTGATGCATTAGAAGGATGTTTCACCCCTATAGTCATCATATCTAGTATTATAGAATTTATTTCACATATCTTGGTAGTACATAAATATCAATACTTAACTCATATCACCATTAATATTCTTTCTTGTTTGATTATATATCTCACAGATCTAGAATATAGTTCATTTTGTATTATTGTTTATGTCTATTAATTATCTTCGCAAAAAGGTTATTTAGTAGTTTTTTCTTACATATATCATATTCATACTCGGATTCAAATTTGTTGGAATAATCTTCATAATCTACTAGATTCGTTCATCTTTCTAGTGTAAAAGTTCCAACTTGTCTTGGGTTCCGTACTTAATTATATAATCATTTCCCTTTCTACATTTTATCATTCATTTTTCTACCATCATATGTCTTGTTATAATAAAAAACCATCTTCATATGAATGCTTGGTCAGGGCAGCCAGAAGAAGTACAACATATAGTTCCATACTAGCTTATCTCAATACCTAAATACTTGACCAAAGTATCTGGATACTAAGTTCAATTAGTATGCATATCATTCAAGTTATGTTCAAGAATCATATTATCATTTAGACCTAGATATTATTGTCCATGTAAACTTATTTAACCTTAGCTCTGATACCATGTTGTCGGGTCCTCTATTTTTATAAGCATAAATGCAACCATTAGAGAGAAACCCTAAACCTAAACCCAGATTAAGGAATGAAGCACCGAATTCTCGACAAACACAATAAACATAGTATTCAAAAACACATGAACTTTTCCTTTTCCTCTTTCGTAAAACCTCATAAACCAATGTCACATCCAAGGACATTATGTTCAGTTATTAGAATCTTATTCAACTCCATTAAGACTGGAATCAAATCATATTGCTCATATACGATTCAACTTACATCGAATACATGTACATGAAGTAGCAATCTTTGTTCACTACCAACCCCTAGAAAGAGAAAGTATGAGACAGTCTAGTCTACATTATTATATATACATCTTTTTTGTCATGACCTCTCCATTGGATGGAACTATAACTAAAAACATTTTAAACAATCTCATGGGAACCATGTTGAGCCCCAGTGAGTGGATACCTCCCACTCAGACTGAATACATGCATCAATATCAGAATAAGTATATTGAACGAATAAGAAACTTGCATATTATATTAAGTCTAATAGGTTGTTATATCATTTGGCACATCCATATTTTGACAATAATAAAATAGATAAGATATTTACTAGTCCAATCCAAACTTTAAAACATATTTAAGAGCATATAAATGAGTAGATTAGTAGATGTTACTTACTTCATAATGATATTCTAATAACAAGTCAAGATCTAAACAGTAAGAACCAAGACATAACAATAACATCATTTTGGTGACACACCAACAGCCGGACCAGGAACGCACCCTATAGTCATGAAGTTGAAGTCCATATAAGACATGTCTAGCAATCATTACTATTCAAATGATAAGTAAATCCAAATCTTAATCATAGTGGATTTTAAATTCCAACATCAACTACTTGTCAACATTTATAATTAAATTTCATACCAAACATATAAGAGTATGAAAGTAGGCTATCTCTACAAAATAATGATTAATTTCCACAACAAGAAACATATTAAAAAAAAAATAGATTTATTATCTAGTATAACAAGGAATATATCAAACATTCATCTCATAATCTACATGGCTTGTAATGTTTTATTCATTTGCCCTGAAAATACCTCAATTGTACCTTACTAGGTACAAGTCACCACACATGCTTCTTGTATCAACTAACCACCATTTCTATCTTAGGGTTTAGCCTACTACCTTAAGATATCAACAACAGACCATGGTCCATTGCAAAAATTCCTAAAGTGGCTCACGTCATCATCTTGGGCACAAAATATAGGAACCAACATAACAAAATATGGCATATCATAATTTTTTTTACATGTTTCACATTTTTCATTTTATCAGAAACTATCCCTCATAGACATAGACTTACATAGGAAAGGATTTAGGGCCAGAGTCACACCAGATGACTCACTCCTAAATCCTAGTGGTTTAACCTATAAGGTATCGATCCACACTCTAAAATCCTTCTCATAATATCCTAATTACAACAAAGAGATCCATTTTATTCCCCTTGTATGGACCTTAGGGAAAACTCACAATATTTAGGGAACCTAATTATATGTATCATCATTTCACTTGTTATTAATCCTTTTTACCCACTTCAAAAAGGATTCAAATCATCATCTAATGAATGTGTGTATTCTAGCACAACTTGAATGATATAAAGCAGATTAGGGTTAGAAAGAAAGACAATAATTGAAGCAAGAAGCATAAAAAATCTAAAATTTTCAACACATATTTTTTCTTTCCATATTTGCATTATGCCATAGAATTTATCATCAGTGGGCTATCAACCCAAGACATAATCTTGTTATCCATCATTTATCCCAAATAGGGCTTCTCAAATGTAATCAATTCATGTTAATTCAATCTCAACTTGTTTCTTGTCAGTTCATTCCATATCATTGTTCTCATCAAATATTGAAAGAGACATTAGGACTAGAAACAATATTAGTATATACATGTCTTATGGTATTCATCATGCTCAGAACAAATTTACCATACAACATAAATGTATTCTATTCAATTTCAATGGATGCAATTAAATTATAGAGCATAAACGTGCATACACACTTAATGCTCCTCTTTTACTATTCATTCTTTAGTTAGGATTACTATTCAACCCATGTGTGATCTTACTTGAATTCCTTCAGAAGATTCCATTCTCAAAACATAACTATTCTAGGAACAATAACAATCCAAGAATACATTCTTATGTACCAACCCACATCATAGAACTTCATCTTGTAACTAAATTAATATAAACTTATCTACATTCCTTAATCCCTTGTTCATGAGTATTGTTCATTTTTATCATGTATCTCACCACATTAGGGTTAGGGTTAGGTTCTTAGATCCACCTAAACACTACTTGGTTTTATCCCTAATTTAGGTTAGTTACTCTTAACTTTTTTCATTTCATGTTCATTACATTTTTTAAACCAATCAATATTAATTCATGTAATATATGGTGCATCTCTCTCATTGACATCCATCGAAGTTTAACTTTAATCTATTTCATTCAATTTAAGGAAACACATATATGTTTTAAGTAAATATATAAAAGACTTCCTCATACTCATTTCAGTAATATTTCACTAATTACTTTCCATTACAATATACCCTTGCCCATTTTGCTTCATTCATTTAAATACATGTACCATGTCCTTTAACTTCTAACAAAATTTTGGTAATTAGAAGAAATCTATCAATTCCTATAAAACTCTCAATTTAGGAACTAGTGCATATTAAGATTACTTTTTCTTACTTCTTAATCTCTCATCATCTTCTTAATTCATTACTATGTGACTTGAATAAAAGTCTTTCATTCATGTGGGGTTTATTCGTTATATAATAAATTACACAACAACATATGCATCTGGATTTGATCATCATAACAAAACTTATGGCCTTCAATTGAATTAATAATACCTACAATCAAGAATTTTCTTCACATTTACAAGACTATATACAAGTTCATGTTTTATCTCTCATATTCACCTTAATATTGAAGTTCTAGGGTTTTGAAATATTCGAATTAGTTCAATACATCATAGGGACCTTACTATTCACTAATCCCAACATGATGTATAGGAAAATTCATCAAGGCTATTCACACACATTGAAACCCTAGTTTTCATTTCCAAACAATTCATCCATCAATTATACATATGAATCAATTCATTAGCTCATTTGATTCAATCCAGAAAAATAACCCTAGACATGGTACTTTATTTTTGGACCTCATATCGATGCCTTTGTACATGTGATATGTAATTCTAGCAAATATTCAAAGATATAGTTACAAAATTCATTCTTATCAATTTCAAAGATGACCATGTACTTTTTAACTCAATTTTCAAGCATATCAATCATTAGTCTAATTCTTAGGCAATATTTGTACAAAACAACATAATTATCTATCCATAAGATTTTTTATATAATGTCAATGAATAGACCAGTAACCTAACAAATACAATTCAATGATGAAGGATATAAATTAATTGCATTTTATTCCCTAATATCTTCCCAAATAAATACCCAATTGCATACAAATACAAGCAATGATCTTCATTATTTTAGCTTGATAGAATTAGGATTTCAACATGAATACAAAGCTTAATATGGATATAAATACTTACCTCAGGTGTAAAGCACCTTAAAAACATCCCATGCAATCTGAATTTCTAGAAGTCCATCAAGGTTCTAGCCATCAACTACTTTTTTCCAACTCCAATTCCAAAACCCTAGAAAAGGAGGATATGAGAAAAAGAAAGAGAAAAGATGGTGATTTGATATCTTTCTTATTCAAACCAGAGGGGGGCGTCTAGACATATCAGAGAACATTCACTAGAAAAAGCTATCTATAGAAGGATTATCTTTCAGTAATTAATATAAGAGAACTGGGCCTCATGTATATAGTAGCTATGGAGTACATGGGCTAAATAGAAACAAGGGAAAATACAATGGGTTTATAGCCAACTAATTTATTATACTAACAGGTCCCCTCAAGTTGGAGAGTAAACATTAGGAGGTCCCAACTTGGAGCCGACATACATGAATAAAGTAGGAGTTAGCAGTTTGGTGGGAATATATGCAATTTGATCTCCTTTTCATATAGGAGGGGTAATAATCTTCTAAGCTTTAACCATGTCTCACACAAAGTGACAGTAAACTTTAATGTGTTTTATATATTCATGAAAGAATGGATTATTAGCTATGTGTTTATCTGCCTGGATATCACAATATAGAGTGGTTGGAATATAAAATGAGATCCCAAACTCTGTTAAAATGGACCAAACCCACTATAGGTCATAACATGCGTGGGACATAGCTTGATATTCAACCTAGATTCTGGAGAGATACACAAAAACTTGTTTTTTATTCCAGATCATAATACAGTAAGTGCCAACCATGATACAAAATCGGTGATGGATTGGCAATCCTAAGAATCACTTATCTAACCTGCACCAGTGTACCCAGAAATAGAAATTGTCTTGGTACTAGGACATTTGTAAAATAATATTGTTCCCAGAGCACCTTTAAGATACCTAAGGATGCATAGAAAAATGCTCCATTGAGTCTCAAGTGGTGCACTCATATGCTGACTGACTATATTGATAACATAGGTAATGTTAGGTTAGGTTATTGTCAAATAGATTAGCTTCCCAACGAGACAATGACACTTTTCAGGGTCATCAATGAGTTCCCCTTCATGTGGGAGCTTGGTGTGATAGTCCATTGAAGTTGAGAAAGGTTCAAACTATGTCATGCCAACCTCTTGAAGTAACTCTAAGACATAACATCTTTGAGATAGCCTAATTCCTATAGCTAAGAAAAGGACTTCTGTGTCATGAAAGTATCATAGAGTGCCCAAGTCCTTTGTGTGGAAGTGCACTTGTAAGGATTGTTTTAATTGAGAAATGCCCAATTTATCATTGTCAATGATCACTGCATCATCAACATAAATAGTAAGTATGACATGGCCTTCGGACAATTTAAAAAAATAAAAGGAAATGATCTATAGAGCATTTATGGAAGCCAAGTTTCTCAAGAATGATGCTTAATTTTTTGAACAAGGCCCTTGGATATTTCTGAAGTCCATATAGTGAATGTTGAAGGTGACAAACTTTATGAAAAGATCCCCCCTCAACAACAAGGTTGGGAGGTTGATGCATATAAACTTCTTCCAGTAGGTCACCATAAAGAAAGGCATTCATTATATCAAGATAAAAAGGGGTCAATCAAAATGATTCGCCAAAGAGACTATAATGCGAACATATGTTTCCTTGTTACTAGAGAAAATATTTCAAAGTAATCCACACCAAAGGTTTGGGTGAATCTTTAGAAACTGGCCTTGTCTTGAGCAACTCTATAGAATCATAAGAGTGATGCTTGACACAAAACACCCATCTACATCTGAAAATTGTTCTTTTCGTGAGGTGGTGTGACATGTATGATTGGAATGAATAGCCTTCATCTCCTCCATCATGGATGATTTCCAACCAGGATGTCTAGGGGATCAACTAAATTTTTGGGAATATATGGTGTATCCAGGGTTGTGGCAAACTTGGAGGTGCAAGAAGGGAGATGGGCTAGACAACATGTATTAGCAATAGGATGCTTGATAGTATGTGAGCATGTACCTTTTCTCAGTTCTACTGGTAGATCGGATTGATTTGAAACTAAAGATGAAGGGGAAGTAGCTGCCTTGGATTCATCTTCCATGCATCGGTTTAAAGGTTTTGTTGAGAGTGGATGTTAGTGCATGAAGGGATCAAGGAGCAATACCACAGTGTCTGAATGAGTTAAAGATGAAGAGGATGATGAGAAGAAGAGTTCATTTTCATGGAAAGTGATGTCCGTAAGATGTAACGGTGGCTTGAGGTAGGATAAAGACACTTGTACCCTTTTTTAGAGAAGGGGTAGTAGAGAAACATCGTTTGAATAGCACAGGGTGATAGTTTGTCAGTCTTGGGATCAAAATTTTGTATGAAGGCGACACAGTGGGAAACCCAAGAAAATAAATAAAATGGTTTAGATTACAGAAAGATAACTGAAAAGGGATTTTTTATATTTAAGAATAAAAAAAGTCTGCAATCAATGAGAAAACATGTAGTGAGAGCTACATCCTAATGGAATGATTTTGGGATATTTTGATAACATCCTATTTTGTAGACATGTGTGTGTCTACTTTATCTCTATAATGACATTTCTTTTATGATTTATATTATCATTCTTGATTTTTTTTAGAAGACCTAATATGACTACCTTCTACCTAAAACTCACTACTCCCCTTTTTTGCTTTATACACAATCTTCATTGTTCTCTACAAATGAA
This sequence comes from Alisma plantago-aquatica, assembly GCA_963693085.1. Taxonomy (NCBI): domain Eukaryota; kingdom Viridiplantae; phylum Streptophyta; class Magnoliopsida; order Alismatales; family Alismataceae; genus Alisma; species Alisma plantago-aquatica. Next base: position 1,758,594,404 of record OY856409.1, read on the forward strand.
GGCAAATCAACATTCAATTAAAGACAACATCGTGTCAACGTTGTGGTCTCTAAAAAGGCAGCCACCCTTGCGAACAAGGGTCAAGTGAAGCAAAACCCTTGCAATCACTACAAGTTGCTAGCCTCAGTGACGGATAAGGTCTAAAGCCTCTTTGATTGCTATATCTGGTGTGGCAATCAAAGCCACTGGTCCCTTATGTCCAATGAACTAGTGTAAGCCAACTCCTTTGTGGTTGCTACAAACACATCCATTCTTGCGACTAATGGCTCCCAAATCCCCTGTGGTCTCTATAGTCCCAGTATTGTGATCGAAGCAGTTGATTGATAGTTGTGATCGATACATATTCAATGTAGCAACTACTATAATCTTTAAGTCGGTGGCCAACACCTATAAATCACACCCCCCTCATCCATTTGGGGGGTCGTGACATCGAGATACGATGAAGTGCTACCACATTTGAGATCATCCTCATTCATATCCATTAATCTTTACCTCTAAAGATGAAGGTCTGAAGGAGAGAGAAGATCACCACCTTCTTCTTTGAGAGAAGGATTTGTCATTCTCTGTGGCGATGTCAGATCTAGATCTGAAGGAGTACTATTGGTGTATCTCCTTCATTATTCTTTAGATCTAGCACATCACTCACGTTGTTCATCCATCATCTTCATCTATTTTGATGTATCTTCACTTTTGTAAACCCATAATGCTACTGACCAACATGAGTGTCTAAACACATGGCTAGGGTTGGGGATAGCCACTAAGGCTCTCCCAACATGCATATACTTACATCTGTTTGAATATATATGCTCTTAGAAAAAATTATCTCCATAGTCTTGTTCTTAGCTCTTCACTTTCATGATCAGATATCATCTTGTGATGTTTGTTTGTTTGTGCCTTGAAAGAGTAGTGCTAACTCTATCTTAGTGTTATAGAGTTGCACAAATACATGATAATGTTGGAATGCTAAATCTAATCATCATATGGTTATTATTGTGATTGTTTCTTTTACCATCTCGAGAGAGAGACAACCTTATAATATAGATCTATCCTAAGATCAAGAGAGGAGGGAATAAATATATATGGTGATTGTTTGTAATATCGTTAAGGGTATACAAAAGGGTGTGAGTATTGCATGTTGGTGAGAGATCTCAATAGGTGAAACCTAACCCAAGTTCCCAACCATATTTTGTTACTGTGTTCTTGGTTGCTTTTGCTCTCTTATTTTGTTCCGCTATGTTTCTTTTGTTTGTTTAGAGTAGATATTGTTCGGTTAGGAACACCATCTTAACCTACCCTTTTTTTGGTGTATATGAGCAAGGGTTTTACGTTCTTAACACTTATTGTTACTTGTCCCTATGGTTCGACCCTGATCTACTATTTCGGACCCCGTATAGTAGTTGTGGGGGCCTGATAGTCGAGTTATAAATTTAAGAGTCTGACTACTCTAGATCCACTCCATTTTGGATGTGTGATTTAGGGTGGTAAACTTTTAGGCATTGTTTTTGGGGACAAGACAAACAGAACTGTTAATAACCTGATCCTACTCACTATACACCAATTCCTCAAGTCTAGCGGTAGACTCCACTACACTGCTTCTAAATCTGTTATATCTAACTACTTAGAATACTTCATTTTACATGTCCAATTTTCTAACTCGATTGTGCAAACTATTTATGTAGCTTTAGGAGAAGCAAATTTTGGTGATCATATTACCTCCCTATCAGATCATCATGGCTCCTCGTAAAGAGGGGCATACTAGATGTGATCGAAATACGAGATTGGAGAATGCCCAACCTCTGCCAGAAACTAAATATGAACATGAAGATGGAAACCCTGATAGGACTGAATGAGGGTGCATACCAATACCTCTCTATACACCTCATGGCAAAGATGAACATGAAGATCAACATGAATATGAATGTGAAGATGAACGTGAAGATCAACGTGAAGATGAAGAGCGTGAAGGACAGAGACATGATGAAAATTGTCACCATAGAGCAAGAAGAAACTAGAGGAATCATTGTGAACATGGAGATAATAACTGTAATATTGGATAAGATGATGAAGGACGTCCTTCCCTCCGAGATCTAGCTGCTACAAGAGAAAATGAGTCAAGATGCCCCATTATTATTCCTAGATTTGATGCTCCCAACTTTGAATTTAAACCAGTTGTCATCTCCATGATCCAAAACAAGTCTTTTGGAGGGAATTCTAGAGATGATAACCCCTACCACCACCTTGATGCCTGTAAGAATCTCTACGACATGATTAAGATGAGGGGGGTTCCACAAGAAGTGATATATTGCAAGGGTTTCAACTTCTCCTTAAGAGACAAAGCTCTATCATGGTACCTATCTCTACCTGACAAGAAGATTAACGGTTGTGGGCCCTTAGATGATGCCTTTGTCATCGAGTTCTACTCTATGGAGATGACCTTAGAAGCATGCAAAAGATAAATGGATTCATGCATAAGCCTGAAGAAAACTTGTATGAAGCATAGGAATGATTTCAGGAGTATCATAGAGACTTCCCACATCACAATTATGACAAAGGCCACCTAGTCACAACCTTCTATAATGGTCTTACTATTTCTAAGAGAACTTCATTTAATACTACAACAAGAAGTGATTTCATGGGCAAAAATCCAAAGAAGACTGTGAAGATTATTGACAACATGGCCACTCTGCAAGCAGGTATGGATTTCAACATAGTAGACATGGACTCAGAAAAGAAGACTACATTTGAAGGACCTTCTATTGAATCTAAGGCCTTAGAAACTATCACCACCCAAATTCATAAGATTGCTAAAGATGTCAAACAATTGAAGGATTTTGAAGCCAAGGGAAAGAAACCTATAGAGAAAGTAATGAAATGAGTTACATGTGGAGAGGGAGGCCATGAAATTGATAGTTGTATCCATACTCAACCCAAGGAGGAAAGCAAAGAAAAGGAATAAATTGAGAATGTTTCCTATGCAAACTTCAAGAGGTCATATCACCCTAGTTTCACTTATGGAAACAAAGATGTTGCAGAAAAATATCACCAACTAAGTGGAGCATATAAACCACTGCCAAGATTTGGAAGAGGAGGTGGACATGATCAGTTTACCAAGACTATAAACTTCCAGCAAAATAGAAACAATTACCAAAGACAAGGGAAACGTCAAGGCTAATATAAGAAAATGAACCGAAAAAACCATGATCAAGTCCAACCTAAAAGCAACAATCATCCAAGCATGATGGATCAACTATTTGATTTCACAAAGAGGCAAGTCTCTATGAATGACTAGCTAACCCAAAGTTCCATCACCAACTCATGTGTCTTAATAATGATGCAGACCCAAATGGACGATATGCAGACACATCAAAGACAAATTGACCAATAGCCATAACAACTATATGAACTGATAAAGAATCCTTAAGGAAAGATTCCCTCAAACACAGAGACTGTAAAGATGGCCACTCTCTGTTCAGGTAGGGTTGTAGAAAAGCAACAAGATTAGAGTCCCCTTGAAGAAGACGTTGTTGCTAAGCCACAACCTGAGCCCAATACAGTTGAGGAAGAATTTGAGAAAGGAGAGTCCACAAAGAAGAAGAATAATAAAGAAGAAGGCAAGGGGAAGAAAGGTGCAAAGACAAAGAAGTTAGACACAGCTAAAGAAGTCTTCACCCAAAGAGATTCTTATTCTCTAAGAGTTCCCTTTCTGTACAAGTTAATCAAAGCCCATCTTAAAAATAGATATGAGAAGTTTATGGAAGCGATGAAGAAATTGCACCTAGATATTCCTTTCCTGGATGCCATTGAGGAAATGCCTACCTATGCTAAGTTCTTCAAAGACCTCATCACAAAAAGGAGAAGAGGCAACCACATTGAGACACTACAACTAGATAAAATGTCAAGTGTGTTGGTTTAGTCCAAAATGCACGTAAAGAAGAAAGACTCGGGGGCATTTAATGTCTCCTTTTGTGTTGGGGATAATGCAAAAAGAAAGGGGCTAGCCGATTCGGGAGCAAGCATTGGCCTAAGACTTGGACTCATTGATATGGTGAGGACTGGCATGGGAATTTAGTTGGCAGATCACACTTTCACAGAGCTGGTAGGAGTAGTAGAAGGTGTCCTAATTCACATAGGATGATTATTCATTCCATGTGACATAGTGGTGATTGACATGGTCGAGGACCCAGTGTGTGCAATGATCTTTGGAATACCTTTCCTTACCACAGGTAGAGACCTGATCGATGTGGCAGAAGGTATGATAACTATTCATGTAAAAAATGACCATATTTATTTTCATGTGCAAGACTCTATGAGGGGGTGCTCTATTCGAGTCGGTCTACTTCATGGGTAGCTACACCCAATACTACGAAGAAGTACAAGAAAACAACGTCATTGTTGATCCCCTTATGAGAGCTCTGAATAACCCAGATCGCAACATGGAAGATCCCGAGGTAGTAGAGATTATAGATTACTTAAATCAGTCTGAAGAAGATCTCAGTGAAGAAGAAGATATAACCTTAGAAACAACAAAGTATGCATCATTAGAGCAAAATCATGAAGAGAAAGAAGCACCCAAGCCAAGGCCAGAGTTGAAACAACTACCTGAAGGACTGTGATATGAACTCCTAAATGAAGAAGAAAGGAACCCAATGATAGTTAACTCAAAATTGACTGATGAACAAATGGACAAGCTATTAAAGGAGCTTAGACTCTAGAGGAAAGCCATAGGCTACTCAGTAGAAGATATAAAGGGCTTGATCCCAGTTGTATGCATGCATAGAATCAATCTAGAAGAAACGTCTAAGACATTAGCCCAACCCCAACAAAAATTGAATTGGATGTAAAGAGAAGTAGTCAAGAAGGAGGTCATAAAACTGTGTGATGTATGAATTATATAACCTATTAGCGATAGCAACTGGGTGAGTCCAATACACATAGTACTAAAGAAGGGAGGAATAACCGTCGTGAAAGGAGAGAAGGGAGATGAAGTAGCCATGAGGACCGTGACTGGGTAGCGAATATGTACAGTCTAGGAAAATGAATGTTGCAACCAGAAAAGACAATTTCCCGCTGCCATTTATTAATCAAGTCCTTAAGAGATTAGCTCATCCTTCATACTTCTACTTCTTGGATGGGTATTCTAGATTCTGTCAAGTGTGAATCCACCCCGATGACCAGGAGAAGACCACCTTCACATGTATCTATGATACCTATGATTTCAAAGAATGTTGTTTGGACTATGAAACATACCAGCTACTTTCCAATGGTGCATGATATCTCTCTTTGTGGACTTCTTGGAAGATATAATAGAAGTCTTTATGGATGATTTTTTTGTATATGGCACCAATTTTGATAAGTGCCTCAAAAATCTATCTCTAGTCTTACAACACTACAAAGAGAAACATTTGGTATTGAATTGGGAGAAGTGTCATTTTATGGTATAAGACAACATCGTGCTAGGACATAAAATCTTAGAAAAGGGGATAGAGGTTGACCTGAGCAAAATAGAAGTTGTATTCAAACTCCCACCTCCAAAAATAGTAACGGGAGTGAGAAGTTTCTTGGGCCATGCTTAATACTATAGAAGGTTTATTAAAGATTTCACACAATTTTCCAAGCCTCTATCAAGCCTGTTGGTGAATGATGTCGAGCTTGATTTTACAGAAAAGTGCCTCGAAGCCTTCAATACTCTGAAGAATGCCTTAATGAAAGCCCCAATATTACAAGAACCAGATTGGGAGCTACCCTTTAAAGTCATGTGCAATTCCAGTGAATATGCCATCGGTGTTGTTCTTGGTCAAAGAAAAGACATGAAACACCATGTCATATACAATGCTAGAAAAATGTTGGATGATACCCAAATAAACTACACCACGACTGAAAAGAAAATGCTAGTGATAATGTTTGCCTTTGACAAGTTCATATCCTACTTGATAGGGTCAAAAGGTAAAGTGTATATAGACCACAGAGCTATAAAGTATCTTATGAAGAAGAAAGATACTAAGCCAAGACTATTACGTTGGGCCCTTCTCTTATAAGAGTCATGAAATTTTTGATAAGAAAGGGACGGAAAATGTATTTGTTGACCATATGTCAAGGATAATAGTGACTGAAGAAAACCCATTTCCTAATAATGATAACTACCTAGATGAAGTACTCATAATGGACAAAGCCATTTGAACCCAATGTACCATGGTTTTCTAACATATGCAACTATCTGTCTTGTCACCAATTGCCACCAGAGATCACTTACAATGAAAAGAAAAATTTATTCTCTAACTTGAAAAATTATTACTGGGATGATCCTCCCATATTCAAGAAATGCACCGACAACCTGTATCAACATTGTATACCAGAGGAAGAAGTACCTTAAATCCTTAAGGAGTGTCACTCTTCACCTTACGGAGGGCATCTAGGCAGAGACACAATTGCAGCTAAAGTTCTACAATGTTGTTTCTTATGGACAACTCTATTTTAAGATGCTCAAGTAACTTTCAAAGAATGCCAACTCACGGGAAATATCTCAAAGAGAAATGAGATGCCTATGGCAAACTGAATTGAAGTGCAAATTTTGATATTTGGGGAATAGATTATATGGGGCCTTTTCCATCTTCAAATAGAAACCAATACATTCTAGTAGCTGTTGATTATGTCTCCAAGTGGGTGGAAGTAGTAGCAACACCTACTTGTGACTCCAAGGTAGTTATTAGGCTTTTTGATAAAACTATCTTCCTGAGGTTTGGAGTCATATGCATCGTCATTAGTGACTGGGGATACTACTTTGGAGAAAAGCAATTTGAAGCCTTATTGAAGAAATATAGAGTAAAACACAAAGCAGCAACGACATATCACCCTCAAACATTGGGGAAGTGGAGGTTTCCAATTGGAAGGTAAAGGAAATCCTCAAGAAAATTGCATGTAGAACTAGGAAGGATTGCTCAATGAAGCTCCACGATGCATTATGGGCCTACCGTACAACATACAAGACACCAATAGGGAATACTCCTTATATGCTAATCTATGGAAACCTTACCACCTCCCAGTAAAATTGGAGCACAAGGCCTTTTGGGTGATCAAATTCTTGAACATAGACTTCAACCAAGTTGTAAAGAAGTGATTTTTGCAATTACAATAACTCTAGGAACTCATACTGCATTCCTATGAAAATGCCATAAATTATAAGCAAAGGACTATGATGTGGCATGAGGCCCCTTGAAGATAAAAGATGTCTCTGAAGGAGACAAAGTTCTTTTGTTTAACTACATTATTCGGCTTTTTATGGAGAAATTGAGATCAAGATGGTCTGGCCCATTCACTGTATCAAAGATATACCTATCAGGAATGATGGAGATCACTAGCAAGAAGACTGGGACATTTAGGGTGAATGGGCATCAAGTCAAGAGATATTATGAGGATGAGGCTTTTTTAAGAAGTTCAAAACTCCAACTAGAGGAACTCCAACTTTCCCCATTCGAAGAACCATGAAGAGACACAACAAAGTGTCAAGCTAAAGATTGTAAATTAGTGCTTCCTGAGAGGCAACCCAAGGATTTCATGCTTCCTTTAAATTTACTAGCTTTCCCTTTCCTTTCTTAGAGTCTATACTGTTCATAACTTCTAAATTTATCTTTGAATTTCCCTCCTTATCTAAGTAGCTTGAATGCAAAATTTTGCCCTAAAACTCTTATTGTCTTCTTTAATGTTTTTAGTATACAAAGAATAAGATCTTAATCCCGTCTTGCATGATAGTTAAATGACAATAATTTTTAACACCCTTAGTGATAGCTACAATTTACTCATGTAGTGACTGCTACTTACTTTCTGTCCTTAATGCTCAATCGCAACAAATAGCTTTAACCATTGCGACTGCAACACTTTTTAAAACATAGGGCTAGATCTGTTTTGAGTGCTGCTCTATAAAACGTAGAGACCACTACCCCCCCCATTAAACCATTTTGACAACAACACTCCATTCATCTGTAGTGACCGCTACATAGTTTTTTGTTGAAAGGTATAAAACTCAAACCACAAACCCTAACCCCCTTTCCTTCACTCTCTTGCGGTGGAGCTCTAAAGATTTAGTGTGTGATCAAACCCTACATTGAAGAAGATAAGAGGACACACACTGGTAACAAACCTGCAACGCCATGGTGGCTGACCAAGAACAATGCAATAGCAACACCTGCTATTGCCATCCCTTCCCTTCTCTCTTGTTCACCTCTACCCTTTGGAAGGTATGCCTTGAAGCCTAGTTCTCTTTACTGTTGCACTTGTGTACGTTGCCATTTTCAGATCTCCGACCGACTCATGGTCTTCTCAAATTTCCACTTCTCAATCACCACCTCCCTTTCTTTATCTCTAATCACCCCGATGTACTCTCTTCTCCATCTTCTAATTTGTCTTCTTGAGTTCTAAGGGTACCTGAGTTCCACCGTGTATAGACCCTTGTGGTCGCTACAATTAGCGGTGACGTCGCGATTGCTAGATCTAAACTACCCCTTTATCAAGGTAGTGGCTAAGTTGTTTGGTCATTATGCTTCTGTTGTTCTGCTCCTTTATCATTCCCTTAGTTAAGTGTTTTGATAGAAACATTGGTATGTTGGTCGCAACCTTCATATTCTTAGAGACCGCTATAGTTCTCTAACCACAGGAGTCTATAGAGACCTCTTTGTACCAGATCGATCTTAAAACTTTCTATTATTCATCTTCTTTTGATCGATTCTCCTGCTATGTGTTCCTAGAGACCTCTACGACCTTCCTCTGTAGCTTCCAAAGGAATCTCCATCTATAGCGTCCACTATGACCCACAACACATATGTCCTGCTATAGAAACCACAAGGGTCTATAGTGACAGCTACATCTCATCCGACCCATAGCGATCAGTACACCCCCCTTATCCCTAACAGTCTCTACAACCTGTGAAGGTTATATGCTATGTAAAAACAAGACATATATGTTAGTAAATGCAAGAAACTATTAAAAATGTGACATATAAGAACTTTACAAACTATAGGCGGTCATCCTCATATTCAAATTCCTTGAACAAACATGTAACATCTAGAGAAGGGATTCAAGAAATCGTTGAAGCAATTGATAAAGCACTACAAGATCATCCCAACATCTCACTAAAGAAAAGTGTCGGTCTACATCTACTCAGGAAAATTATATGATCATACTTGGTAATGAGTCATAGGAGAATACAGAAGCATCCCAAGGCACAGAACAAACAAATGTGTCTGAATATGTGCCATCATAAGAAGAGCATGGAAGAAAATGAAAATGAAAGACGTTTGAGCCAGATGCACCACCAACCAAAAAGAGGAAGGTGACAAAGAAGACAAGATCATGGTCATTGAGACAAGAAGCAAATTCAACAGATGCCATGGTAACTGATTATGATACAGTAAGGAAGGATCCAACAGTGACATCTGAAGAGTAGCACATGACATTCATACCCAGAGACAAGGAGCACCAATCAAATTATGACATGATCTTGGGGACCAAAATCTTCAAGCCTACTAGATACATGGACATACAAGGCTTCAAAATATTGGGAATCTATGATAGAGTGATATGGAACTCCTAGGAGGAGCAAATTTGTGCACCCTATGTACAATAAATTCATGCTCACTAACAGAACTTAATGTTGAATTTATGTCCTCACTCGAGAAGGTACTAGTCAGACATAAAGAAAGATATGAGGTTGGAGGATAATTCAAACTATAGGTGAGGATGGGGGGCAAAGACTATTATATCACTGAAGTTATTTTGAATGGAATCTTCACTAAAATTGAAAAGGAAGCTCATGCTTGCATAGAAGCACCCGGTGAAAAGAACACAGTGGGTTACAATAGCCATAAATTGTTGGAGAATTTGACATGAGAAAGTTTACACAATCCTGGGAAGTCCAAAGCAACCTTGATCACCTCATGCTTCATAAAAGTGATTCAAAAGATCACTACAAATATAGTTTTTGCACAATCTGAAATAGGAAGTGTATTCGAGGGAGACGTGTTCCTAATTGGGTTGACGTTGAACAAAAAGCCAGTCAATATCGGAAGGCTACTCATCGACAGACTATCAATGGTAGTGGGACAAGATGCCAAGAAGACTAGAGACTTTATCATGGGGGCCAAATAACCCCTGTTGCATCGTACTTCTCAAACATTAAGAATTTAATCATATATGAGCCAATTGAGGGGTTCACAAAGATAGATATCAAAATACATGATGACTGTTAAAAACAAGAGAAGTTTTTCTACAAGCAACCCAACTTTAAAGTGCTACTCACACTCCCAAAAATGGCCCATTATGATGTAATCAAGTTGAGGCCCATCCTCGAGGAAGTAAAAAAATGCACTCTATTCCATTCGGAGAACTATAGATTCCCATTCAACTGTCGAAATTCCTGAAGAAGTAGAACAAGTGCGGGAAACAAGACAACCAAGGCCTAAAAAAGGAAGAAGATAGTAATAAAGCCACAAAAGATTGTATCCAAAATACTAATCCCAACACTTCAACTACTTTAGGCTCAATCAATTGTGGAAGAAACTGTAGAACAAACATCTTTGGTAGAACAAGTTTCCCTGCACAATGACGAAAGATTCAATGTTGCCCCACGCCCCCCATAATCACCAATGAAGCATCAAAAGTACACATGGGCAACAAAGAGGAGTTGATGGGTCATCATGTAAGTCTAGGGCAACCAACCCCTACCCCTCTACCAATGGGTGTGGTGCCCAAAATACTAGTTGAGACAACAAACGATCGACATGCACCATCAAGCACTGAAAAAGAGTCAGAGAATGAGCATGCAAGAGCACATGAAGAACTCGCATAGATAGCACAGCCAAATCAACTGCCACATCCTCGACAAGAGATAGCATAAAGTGCACGACCACTGCCAACTACATGTACAACAAGCTCACTGAAGCATCTCACATCTATTCCAGCACCATTTGCATCCCAAGCTTCAGCTCTACATGCGAGACAACAACAACCACATACCTTTGACATAGAGTTGGGGTGTCATTTTGACGCTATCTGTGGGAATATTCGTAGCTCATGCTCACAAGCTCATTCCTTTTCCACTAGCATGCAAGCATTAACCACGTAGGTATCAAGAATAGAAGAAAGGACTACAGGATTTCTGGAATTCATATAGAATGTCCTTCATAAACAACGTGAAATGGTGCAAACCATCAAAGAGATGTCTAAAGAGATGCCAGACCTCAGGAAGGAGAAGAAAATTATTCATGCAGAGAAAGAAATGATGCACAAAGGATACAAACAAGCTATGTAGGAGCTAGAAGAAGAACGAAAATGGTTGCGGGAATGCTGTGTCGGGCCACCATCAAGAATTAGAGAAAATTCCTCCCCATAGAATGCATCCTCTATACCCTCCAACGATGACATTCACCAGGATGAAGAGGCTGCAAGTGCACCACCACCACCAATAGAAGAAATAGTCGGGCCACGAGAGAAACCACATCCTGAGATCATGTTGATTGTCACCACCAATGCTATAGTGTTGGAGTTTGACTTGAACTCCTCACCAACAGAAAACAACCCCCTGAGTATTATCCTACTAATGCCAACTTGCCTCAAATAGGAAAAGAAAGTGGTAGGAAGTTAGGTGAATCTACAGACAACTCAACTCTACATTGCTTCATAAATGAATTAAACATTCCTTTGGATATCTATGAGTCTCTACCTCAACTACGGAGAGCATAACGAGCATCATGATAAGGTCTATGATGAGAAAATGGTTTCCACCCTATAATCACTCAATGAAGCCATGCTTGAAATGCCATTGGTAGGAAAAAAAATATAAATGCAACTATAGGCACAGAAGCAACAGAGGATAGCATAGAAGAAGAACTAGCCGGAACTACCAAAGGCCATGTTCCCACCTCCATCCGCACCATTTCTACCTCAGCCCTACTTGTGCACGTAACCAATGAAGGGATGTCAGATGATGATGAAGGAGGTCTAGCCTCATTCTATTATGATGCACCTCAAAGGGAACGACCCTCGTCTACAAAAGAAAACCAAGTAGCAATGATGTCATCAATTACATGCAAGCTTACTGGCATGGGCATGTCATCAACATCCAAAATCACCTATAGAGACGTAAATGTACTTACTGACATCCTTGATGAAGAAATCCCCAGTACATATATAGTTTATTACAACCAAGGGAGAACTCTAACAAGAGAACACTTCTGAGGGATCTTTCTACTTAGATCATGAGTACACAAAAGCATATTCAAGCCTATTCAAGTTACTATGTGCAACTACCCTGGAGGAATTCTTACACCCCAACTGTTACACCCGCATCCCATGATTACCACTAATCATGATATTAGGGCATAAGTTTGAGGATTATACTTAATACAAAGTTCACTCCCAACTATTTTTTTTCTTCATTTCAAACTCTTTGTTTTCTCGCATCCAATGACATAAACAAACTTCACATGAGAATTAAACTTTGATTAGTCTAATATGATATCAACATTAATGATACACATCCATACATTCATTTTGTTTCTCACACTTCCATGTACATACAACATGACAATGAGATACATTCTCTCTTATGAAGGAAACAAAGATACAAAACATCATTTACAACTCTCTCACATCTATACAAGAACCTAGAGTGACAGGGACCGACTGAACTTAACTAATCTCACACTTAACTCCTATGGCAGATCTACACTGATGCAAAGACATCTTTAGTCCAGTGATATCCCTAAAAAATTGTGAGTAGAGGGGTGAGCCTACTTGCATAGTGAATGTGTACTTCAAAGAAACACTTTAAAGCACTTATATAATTACAGATATATTATCGAGCAATTGATATCAATTATAACAGCAGTAAGCTTTAAAGAGTCTAATCATTGACAATCATAAATATGGAAGGATACTCTAGATATCTATAAGAGTGAATTAATATATGAACATGCTTGATTGATCATAAAGAGAACTAATAATTCAGAAACATATAATGAATAATTGAATAACTGTACACACTTGTTTAACCTCTCATTCATCTTATTATGCCCTGAACCCACATGAGGTGTACCACAACATGTGAAATAATCACAGCAAGCTACAATCTCACTATACAAGACTTAGAAGCATGCCCGGGTTCCTAAGACTATCTCTTGAGTAAGACCCCATCTATAGTGGGCCTCGGCACGTCTGCCTCTCAGCGGCTAATGGGAGTGACCAGATATCTCAAACTCCACCTCTCAACCTGGGTACTTAGACTGTGAGTCAAAGCCCTAAGGCTTATTGTGCATTAGTGGACCTACTGACCACTGATCACTCAACATGTAACACATGTACCACCAGCATCCCTGGTTGGTGTTGGGTACCACACAACTGTAAGGAGTCTGCCCTTTTGGTCAAGACCACCGCACCCTACTGGTGCGCTCCAGCTTACCTCGATATGGACTACCTCCAGTCAAGAAACCATTTCCTCCTCACGGCGCAGGCCTCATCCTGTAAGGATTCTACAAGTATTCAGGGCATCTACATGTCTAATTCACTCTTTAAATTCACAATACAATCATCACATCAACATATCTTAGTTCATATTTGTAAACCGTTCATTTCATAAACCATCTAATAACATTACCACAACTGAACTGTTAAGCATCACCACATCTCAAACTAAGAAACATTGATATCACAATACTTATTTTATTGAACACCTTGTCATAAGGGTTTCATTTACCACATTCACTTATCACATGACACGCATAAGAACTTAATGTGTCATAAACATTCACTGAGGAAAGACTGCTTTCAACAAATTCATATACAATAAACATATATATGAAATCTTGCAATTGAGCTAAATTAGGGTTTTCTCACCATTCAATGAGATATCATGCATCAATAATAACAACAAATAAATAAAGTATATGATGTCAAGAAAAGCACTTCAAATGGATTTCACAATATCTATTCACAAATTTCCACTCATCTAGGGTTTCACCCTCTTTATTGAGATATCAAGCAAACACTATTCACATCACACGAAATCCAAGACAATATCTAACATTTATGTACCACCCATTCAGATAAACAATTCACTAATAGTCAATGAGATTCATATAGACAATTTCTCTATTTAATTATACAACAATTTCAATTATAGTTGAAAACCTTAAATTTCAATACATTCATGTAACCTCTACGATTACTTTAGGAATTCTCATTTAGATGGATTGTAACAATTTCTAATGTGATTTCATCATCTAAAATTCATCACAACAAAGAAATAATCCATTTCATATCATCTAGCAAAAGCTAGAGCAAAAAGACCATTTAGGGTTTGTACTCGCATACTAAGAAATTGAAAATTATTGATGATTTAACTCATTTTCATGCAATCTACAATTTGAAGGAAGTACCCACTCACCCTAAGGTGTGAAAACACCTTAAAATGCAGCACATCTCTGAATATCTCGAATCCATATCAAGATCCTAGTAAAATCAGCAGTTTCTTCTTCCTTTCAACCCTAAATGAGGTCTGCTATAGGTAGAAGATGAAGCTCAGAGGTTAATACAAATCTCAAATTCGATGGATTAAGGATTTTGAGCAAGGGGAAATGAAGAGAATCAAGAATCAACGGTTAAAACTACTTACCAAGTCAAATCTATGGCAACCCTTTTGGATTTCCATTGTTCTTCACGTTCTTCCCCCAAAATCACCCTTAAAATTTCCTTCTAGGACACCCTCTTGTAGAGTAAGGTATCTTACATGATAGAAGATCGAATCATGGTTCCAGCGCACTTTATTTAGTTGAAAATGGATAAGTATAGCCCGAGATATGATCATTTTTCGATTGGTTGTCCTGGGTGGCATCGGTCGCGGTCGTGGAACACGACATAATGTCACGGTCGGGGCATTAGTCGCGGTCGCGGCACATGATGTGGCATCACGGTCATGGCATCGGTCGTACTCGTGGCACTCGACGCAGCGTCACGGTCGCGGCATCAGTCGTGGTACTCTGTACATGTTTACTAAAAAAGGCATAACTCTCTCATTTTAACTCCGATTTGATTCATTTTTTTTTGTTGGATTCATAATTGAATTAGTTACAATCCTAAAATATTTTTTTGATAATATTCTCAGATTAAAAATTATTTATTAATTATTTCCTTTAATGTCATTAACTTTCTTCTTGCATACATGCATGGGTTAATGCTATGTTACTCCAACTCGGATCTTTATAGTAGGCTTAAGTCATGATTATAAGTTGCCCAAACAAGTATTTAAGGTTACCAAAGTTAAGATAAAGAAAAAGATAATATTACTAACAAAAACAAGACAAGCATTAAGATTATCTTAAATCTCTAGGATTACCAGCAAAGCTAGGAACATGTTGTAACAATTCTCCCCCTCTAATAAAACTTCATCTTGAAATTTTTTAAAGAGGAAAGGATACTTGTTAAACATCTCTATATCCACTTCCCAAGTAGCTTCTTCTACACATTATTCCTCTAAAGAACCTTTACTCGGGGTATCTCTCTCTTTTTAAACTTTCAAATTCTCTAGTCAAGAATTTTATTTTCAACATTGAATCATTTGTTCCTCTTCAAATCACAACATATTTTAAGCAAGCCTTATAAATCATAACAAAAGAATTCTTTATTCCACAATCAATCATAGGAAAGATAAAGAGAAACAACCATTTTCAATATTTTTGTACTCTTGAGGTGTTACCTCAACATTGATAATCTGATCCAACTATCTCAATTCATACGACTCAATACATATTGTTGTTCTGTATTACCTCTGAGTCACAAAAGAGAGTTCACCATGTTGTTTCAAATTTTACTATCGTGCTACTCAAATAGGAAAGCACTCATGAGTTGGAAGATTAGATTCAACAACAATTGTGCAATACTAATCTAGATTATTGATATGAATGACTAAAACTATCAGACACCTTTAATTAACATATTGCTTACACGTGTACAACTGAAATCATACACAAAACCAATTTACATCCCTTAATATACCTTCAACAAATTACACTTCTAAAAACAAATTCATGTATTACTGAAATCCATTGTTTTCTCTTATTTCTCTTCTCACTCATACTACTTACTTCTCGTTACTTATCCTTCTTATTTTAATCATATAGAATAAAAATCCCTAAAATTGAAATACACAAGGTAAGAATATATTATTCATTATTTCTGGATATCACTACAAGAATTTATTTCATATCGCACTTTACTCATGTTTTATTTCTCTTTTTGTTCAAAACACACTTGTTACATTTCAAATTTATTTCTTACCCTTTGCTCCAAATTAGTTCCATATTGTTTATCTACCTTTGATATTAGCTACCTTTAAGCCCTGGATTACTACCAGTGCTAGTTTACTTCTCATAGTGAAAATCTCATGATCTTGTGTTATAGAGATGCTAGCATTCAAGGTCAAATCACTAGTGACATCCCTTGAACTACTACAACTCTAAAAATTCTAGGGTTTGGTCCTTATCAGTAGCCTGATGTTATTGTGATGTGACTTTAATCCCTTAATTTGAAATTCAAACTTTGGATCTCATAAGTTTTACTAAAGTCTTCCTTATCTTATCAATTGAATTTCCTTTCTCGTACTTGGCCATTCAGATAGATTACATTCTCAATTTACCCTGCTAGGGTTTCATCATTATATTTTGTGTCATTATTACATTCATTGGATATCTCTACCATGGTGGTTATGCATCATATATGATTCATTTTCTTAGAACTTCATTCCCACATTGCTCTCATTAAGGAAGATATGAAAGAGAAGATGATTCTGAAACTTGAAAGTCTTATCTTTAGACATTACCTTAATACATTTCTCATATGTAGGTTTAATTAGTTATCAACAAGGATACTTGACTAACTAGAACTTGCTTAAATCTCCTAACCTCTTTCTTTTATAATCTATATTACTCCATCACGTTTCAAACCCTTTCTTACTTTCCATAATCCTCTTACCATATACTACTCTTACACCTATCATCTTTAACTTCTAATTTTCTCTTATGATCATGTTGCTTATTCATGTGTACGATCATGTATACCATGTTGCACATATTTCTTTTTATCCTTCTACTAATGTGAAATTGAAAATCTAAATCAATAATCTATCTACTAGTTTCACCTCATGTTTAATACATTACATATCCTTCATTTTAAATCAAACAATTCATGCATGGGTCAAACTTAGTTTCTCTTTCAATCAAGTTTTTCCTTCTTGAATATAGTCTACCTTTGTATGACTTATTCATTTGTTAGCTACACTTTTGTTCTTCTTTTAGAAACTAGTTTGTTGTTCTATAGAGACTCAAAATTCAAAGGTAGTAAGGATGAATGTATTAAACATCATAATAAAGGTATACATTCCATGCTCTCAATTATATCATAACCCTCATTCCTTAATCAAGCTCATCATTTCTAACATTTCTCTTTGTTTCAACTAAGTTTCTTGTCCTAGTCTAATGTTTTACATGTTCATCTAATTCTCTTTACTTTAACTCTTCTGAAGACTCTTCAATTCTATGTAATTATTGTATGCTTAACTCTTTTCTTCTATTTTCCCTTTGCTTTGGAGTACATCAAAGCATTTTAATATGATCCATTCCTCATGATTTATTCTTACTATATTGGCCCTTACATACTTTTCTCATATATTTTCCATATTTCATATAATACTAATCATTAAACTAAATATGAACCTTATGTCGTGTTCCTTTATTCCCAATTAAGGGTTTCTCATATGAGGCCCCAAAGTTGGATCTCAGATATCAGTTCCAAATGATTCTTAGTATTCTAATCTTACCCATATGTTTCAACATCTTAGTGTGTGTACATTCTCAATATGATGTGGGTCTAATTTATCCAGAGTCTACTCTTATTATATTTTCAATAGGAGTCTAATGGTCCCAGTAACGCACCCTGCTAGCTGAACCAGGCCGAACCTACAGTCTTAAAGCCAACAGATACTCAAGATTAACCAACTCCTATGAATCTCAAACATGTGGAAAGAATATCCACTTAGGGCAAACTCATTTAAACATAACTTCTGGTCTACTTGATATAAAGAATAACTGAATCAACTACATGATACACAACAATATAAAAGAACCATACATATTCTACAAACTGGTAATATTAATTCATACATATAAAAGTATTTCTATTGATCTCCAATCAAAGAAGCAATATAAGGCAAGAGTTGTATCACATTCTATGTTTAATCTCTTACTCCTTCATTACTTTCTAGTCTCCTAACCCTAAGATTTCTAGAGTTTCTCTCTAGCCCATCCTTCCTCAACATACCTATCCAGGGCATCCAAAGAAGAATAGACAGAGTGCTTGATACTGGTCAACCTAAGTATTCAAAAACTGGGCCAGGGTATCTAAATACTTAGACCTCCCAGAGCTATAGACACATCATCGCCTATCTGCGACACTAATAACTTTGACTTTCTAACCTAATGGTCCTTGACAAATCAGCCTAAGCTCTGATACCAAGCTATTACACCTACATCCCACGATTACCACTAATCATGAGATAAGGGCATAAGTTTGGGAATTATACTTAATACAAAGTTCACTCCCAACTATTATTTTTTTCCTTTATTTCAAACTCTTTGTTTTCTCGCATCCAATCACTTAAACAAAATTTACAAGAGAATTAAACTTAGATTAGTCTAATATGATATCAACATCAATGATACACTTCCATGCATTCATTCTGTTTCTCACACTTCCATGTACATACGACATGACAATCAGATACATTCTCTTTTATCAAGGAAACAAAGATACAAAACATCATTTACAACTCTCTCACAACTATACAAGGACCTAGAGTGATAGGGACCGATTGAACTTAACTAATCTCACACTTAACTCCTATGGAAGTTCTACATTGATGCAAAGACATCTTTAGTCCAGAGATATCCCTAAAAAATTGTGAGTAGAGGGGTGAACCTACTTGCTCAGTGAATGAGTACTTCAAAGAAATAGTTTAAAGGACTTATATAATTACAGATATATTGTCGAGCAACTAATATCAATTATAACAATAGTAATCTTTGAAGAGTCTAATCATTGACAATCATAAATATGGTAGGATACTCTAGATATCTACACGAGTGAATCAATATATGAACATGCTTGATTGATCATAAAGAGAACTAATAATTCAAAAACATACAATGAATAATTGAATAACTGTGCACACTTGTTTAACCTCTCATTCATCTTATTATGCGTTGAACCCAGAAGACATGTACCACAACATGTGAAAGAATCACAGCAAGCTACGATCTCATTGTATAAGGCTTAGAAGCATGCTCGGGTTCCTAATCCTATCTCTTAAGTAAGACCCCATCTACAGCGGGCCGCGGCACGTCTGTCTCTCAGCAGCTAATGGGAGCGGCCAGATATCTCAGACTCCACCTCTCAACTTGGGTACTCAGGTGGTGAGTCAAAGCCCCCAGGCTTATTATGCATCAGTGGACCTACTGACCACTGATCACTCAACATGTAACACAGGTACCACCGGCATCCCCGGTTGGTGTTGGGTACCACACAACTATAAGGAGTCTACCCTACTGGTCAAGATCCCCACACCCTACTCGTGCGCTCTGGCTTACCTCGAGTTGGACTACCTCCAGTCAGGAAACAGTTTCCTCCTCACAGTGTAGGCTTCATCCTGTGAGGATTCTACAGTTTTAGGGCATCTACTTGTCTAATTCACTCTTTAAATTCACAATACAATCATCACATCAACATATCTTAGTTCAACTTTGTAAACGATTCATTTCATAAACCATATGATAACATTTACCACAACTGAACTATTAAGCATCACCACATCTCAAACTGAGAAACATTGATATCACAATACGTGTTTCAATGAACACCTTATCATAAGGGTTTCACTTACCTCATTCACTTATCACATGACACACATAAGAACTTAATGTGTCATAAACATTCACAGAGGAAAGATTGCTTTCAGCAAATTCATATACAATAAAAATATATATGAAATCCTACAATTGAGATAAATTAGGATTTTCTCACCATTCACTGAGATATCATGCATCAATAATAACAACAAATAAATAAAGTCTATGATGTCAATAAAAGCACTTCAAATGGATTTCACAATATCTATTCGCAAATTTCCAAATTTCCACTCATATAGGGTTTCACCCTCTTTGCCGAGATATCAAGCAAACACTATTCACATTACACGAAATCCAAGACAGTATCTGACATTTATGTACCACCCATTCAGATAAATAATTCATTAATAATCAATGAGATTCATATAGACAATTTCTCTATTTAATTATACAACAATTTCAATCATAGCTGAAAACCTTACATTTCAGTACATTCTTGTAATCTCTACGATTACTTTAGGAATTCTCATTTAGATGGATTGTAACCATTTCTAATGTGATTTCATCATCTGAAATTCATCACAACAGAGAAATAATCCATTTCATATCATCTAGCAAAAGCTAGATCAAAAGGACCATTTAGGGTTTGTACTTGCATACTAAGCAATTGAAAATTATTGATTATTTAACTCATTTTTGTGCAATCTACTGTTTAAAGGAAGTACCCACTCACCCTAAGGTGTGAAAACACCTTAAAAATGCAGCACATCTCTGAAAATCTCGAATCCATATCAAGATCCTAGTAAAATCAGTGGCTTCTTCTTCCTTTGAACCCTAAACGAGGTCTACTGTAGGTAGAAGATGAAGGTCAAAAGTTAACCCAAACCTGAAATGCAATGGATCAAGGGTTCCAAGCAAGGGGAAATGAAGAGAAGGAAGAATCAACAGTTAAAATTACTTAAGAAGTCGAATATATGGCAACCCTTTTGGATTTCCATTATTCTTCACATTCTTCCCCAAAAATCCCCTTCTAGGTCACCCTCTTGTAGAGAAAGTGTCTTAGATGATATAGGATCGAATCGGGGTTCCAACACACTTTTTCTCATTGAAAATAGATAAGTATAGTCCGAGATATGATCATTTTATGATTGGCTATCCTGGGCGGCATCGATCGCGGTCACGGCACACGACACAACATCGCAGTCATGGCATCGGTCGTGATCGTGGCACATGATGCAATGTCATGGTTGTGGCATATGATGCAGCATCTTGATCGTTGCGTCAGTCGCGGTCGCGGCACACGACGCAGCATCACGATCGTGACATTGACTGCGGGACTTTGTACATGTTTACTAAAAAGGGCATAACTCTCTCATTTTTACTCCAATTTGGTTCATTCTTTTTTTTGTTGTATTCATAATTGAATTATCCACAATCATATTATATTATTTTGATAATATTTTTAGAGTAAAAATTATTTATTAATTATTTCCTTCAACGTCATTAACTCTCTTCTTGCATATATGTATGGGTTAATGCTATGTTACTCCAACTCGAATCTTTATAGTAGGATTAAGTCATGATTATGAGTTGCCCAAACAAGTATTTAAGGTTACCAAAGTTAATATAAAGCACAAGATAAAATATTACTAACAAAAACATGACAAGCATTAAGATTATCTTAAATCTCTAGGATTACCAGCAAAGCTAGGAACG
The DNA here is from genome assembly GCA_963693085.1 of Alisma plantago-aquatica. Classification (NCBI taxonomy): domain Eukaryota; kingdom Viridiplantae; phylum Streptophyta; class Magnoliopsida; order Alismatales; family Alismataceae; genus Alisma; species Alisma plantago-aquatica. The sequence goes on from OY856409.1 coordinate 1,758,616,060, forward strand.
GGTTGTAACACCAACAAAGTACAACCAATATTCAACAGAACAGCCATTCTAGCAAAGAATCTATACAATCAAGAATATAATGCTAGATCTGTTAGGGAGTTACAAAAGGCAGTGACAAAGAGAGAGAGATAATTTATCACCTTGTCGATTAGAACTTTGAAGCACTGGGCTCTGACAATAGTAGATCTGCATAAGCGACACCATGACAATATACAAATGTTCTAGTACAAATTTACCCTGCACATCTCTGGTTTTCAAAAACAAAGATGCCTGAGATATTTAGAAAGTTCCAATCTATTTACAACACACTATACAAGTGACAGGTCCCCACCACAAGTCAAATGGAAGAATTTCATGATCACTACCAAAGGCCCTCAGGAACAACAGAGAACAGGGGATTGTGCCTTTATAGTAATCAGAATGATGGAGGCGATAAACAAAGGCATCCCACTGGAGGACCTTTTTCTTGAAGAATTGCATGGGTTGTGTGGTACATACACAATGGATGTCATATATGACTGCCATTTCTTCAATGACCCTACGATTCCCCTTGATGTTGTGCCACATAGATTGCATACAAAAATCCCTCTACCAGAGAAAAAGCCTTGGAGAGAACAGCTACATACATTGTGGCTTGATCCATCTGAACCAGCTCAAGCATCTTCTTGGAAAGCAGGATGGCTAATTCCTAAGCAACAAAATGAGGGCAAACAAGGTGCACATCTAGAACTTGATAAAAAGGAATCTACTGAGAATCCTATGGCCCCACCCGAGAAAGAGAACGAATAAGAGGCAAATGTCGACCAACCAGAAGAAGGAGAAATCAATGAGGATGAGCCATAAGAGGTACAGCCAGATGGACCAGCTGGACAGATAGAGCCCTCATTTTCTAATTTTGACATATGGTCTTGTGAAGACCTCTCCTGTGAATTGATTTTGCTCATCATGCATATATTAAAAGAGGATGGCAATAATGAATATTTGATATTTGAAAGAGAAGGAATATGTGTATTTAAATATAACCTCTAAGAAACTTTGAAGACGGGAGGATACCTAACAGTAAGTGTGATGTTTGGTTACCAATCGTCGTTGGGAGATAATATGCCATGCACATATCCTACTTCCTACTAGAAAACCCACCAATTGGGTAAATTGCAGAAAAGTCTAGAATGTTCCTAAAATTGCATAACTTGCACAAACACCATCCAAATTGAACCCAATTTGATACTTAGGCTCATTTTATGATTTAAAAACACATCCCAAAGTTAGATTTAGGTTTATAACACCTAACTAAGGTCCTTAAATAAACTTCCACTGAGGCATTTGTGCATAAAATTGTTATCGGTACAAATAGTGAATAAATGTTCACCAAACCACTACAAATTCCACTAATTAAGCATCAAGGACATACATGACAGAAATGAAAGGGAAACTTGGGAAAAAGGGTTACATTGAGATTACATCTAAGATTCAATATGTTACACAACAAAGGGAAAGATGTGAGGAGCAAGCATCTCAGACTGGGCTAGACTTGCATATGTCTGGTCCACAGATGGAATGGGTTGCACCAACTAGGAGAAGTTGTCAAAAAACAAAAAAAAAATGAGGACGAATATTATTGAGGAAGCAATTAGTGAGGAGAGTTTCCCTCTCTTCAGTAACCACAACAGAGGTCGTTGGCGAGAAGAAGTTAGCTGGTGTGATAGAGCTTTCATTGCATCATAGTACTTTGAGAAGTGATGATTTCTTTCCTGCTCAAAGAAGATCTTGTCCATGGCATTGTAGATGTGCAAGTAGTTGTCCCTTATGTGAAGAATTGCTTCATTTCATCCCACATTGTCTTGGCACACTTGTGCCACATGTACTTGATGGAAACGTCAAGCTCTATGCATCCCCAAATCTAGGAGAGAACCCAGTTGTTGCCTAGTCCAGGAAGTATCAGGCATAGTAGATGCATCCTTAGTGATAAACTTGAGTTTACCCTGGTATTCAAGAAATGTATACCCAACATTCTTCCATAGAAGAAAACTGTCATCATTGAGTTTGACAGTAGTAATATGGGACAAATAATGATAGAACGGTAGGTGTTGGTTTGGTAGCGTCACCCATAATATGACAATAATAGTACCACAATAAAGAGCATGGTACAGTAGAAAGTAAATATACTAGAATGCAGTTTGACACAAACAACATAATAGAAATGCTACCAAAATAATAAAAAAATCAGTAGAAAAGAGTAGCATTATTGGAATAAAACTCAATACAAAGAAAGCAGTACTACTGGAATGACACTCGATAGAAAGAGGAGTGGCACTACCAGAATAGATCTTGGTGGAAAAAAAGAAAGCTCTACTGGGTTAATTGCACAGTAGGATAGATGAACATGAAGTCCCCAATTTTAAGAAAAGCATTCAACCACGTGGATTAGGGGAACAACATGGAGAGGAAGAAAAATAAAAGCTTTTCCCTTCTTTTATTTAGGTGCTTTATAGATTAGCACAAGATCTTTTTGTTTTGAGTTTTTTTTTGTTTCTCTTTTTTTTTACTTACGAGAGATCAAGAATTTAATCAAGATTATGACTATCGATATCAGGAAGAAATACGATCAACAATTTGTAAACAAAAAAGGAGAGCACAAACACTATTAGGAGAACAAAAAACAAGTAACCACTACACTGTAGCAACAACATTTTGGTGTAGGTGTGTTGTGAAGAAGCTACCGAACTGAAAATGATTACAAACTAGAAAAGGTGCAATTAGGAGAAACCCATCAACAATGATGAACTGGAAAAGGGACCGCTCATTTAAGGACCCTGACCCACATTTTGGGATAACCCTATTTGTTTTTCTTAAGAATGATGCTTAGCACCTTGCTCTAATCATCTGAGATGTAATTGCGACATGTTGGAAGCTTGGAGTTTCTTGTTTTGATCTTGCTTGGTTGATGCTTGTGTTTTGTGGTGAGGTTTTTGGTGCAAATTGTAGTTTACCTAGAATAAGGGTTGACATGCAAGTTGGCCACCTATAGTGGGTTCCTTCTCTCTCTTGGCATCATCTAGAGGTGAGAGAGAGAGTTGGGTACCTTATTTGGACCTTGGTTGTGTGGTTACACCCTTAGTGATGCTTTGGACACATGTTTGAGGTGTGCCTTGCACCTAGAAGTGTTGTCTTGGGCTTAAAAGACTTGAAGAGGTCTTCTATCTATTTGTGGGTGTCTTGAGTTATACCCTATCAGTTTTTGGGTGTCTTGAGTTACACCCTATCGGCTTGTGGGTGTCTTGAATTACACCTTATCAGTTTGTGGGTGTCTTGAGTTACACCCTATCCATTTGTGGTATCTAGGGTTTCACCCCTATCAGTTTATGGGTGTGGAGAGAGATGTGTATCAAGAATGACCATGATAAGTTACTTAGTGGGCAAGACCTAGATATTATCACCTCGTTTGCATGGTGTTGCATGTGGCCCTTCTTCATGGACAAGTGTCACCTTAGGTGATGACACCTTCCTCTTGATATCTCTTTCATCCCTCTTGTATATATACCCCTTTCTCTCCATGCAAGAGAATCCTTTTGGCTATTATTGTTTCCTCTCCTTGGTGGATGACCTTAAGAAGCTAAGGAGCTAGGGGAGTCTCTCTTGGAGCTAGGTAGATGAGTCCCAAGCTTGTGGAGTTCCCTTCATCTTCTACCTTGGTAAGCCATGATTTTTGGTTCTTCTTCTCTCCTTCTTTCTTCTTCTCGATCATGGACCTTGGTTATCTTTCTTTCCTCCTCGAACCCTCCTAACCTTGGTTCCATCTTCTTCCTTGGAGGTGTTGTGGTGACCAAGTTTGGGAGATCTTCTTCTACCTTGAGCTCGTCAGTTTGGAGCTTGACCTTGGAGCTTGGATCTTGGTGGGGATCCTTGAGGTGGGTTATATAACTCTAAACCCTCTTTGTTATTATCACTTCTTATATGTTATCTTTCTCTTTATCTCTAGAACATTATCCCTTGCTTGTTAGTAGTTCTTCTCAGAAGTTTGTGATCTATTTTGAAGAGGGAGTCTTTCTTAAGTTGTTGCCCATGTGTTATTCTATTCTTGGTTTTCTTTAAACGAGTGTACCAAGATTGAAGATGACTAGGACGACATGCTATGGTGGGTGGTCATCACGACCTGAGTACAACAGACCATTACACCAAAAGACAGGTCGTCATGACTTAGTGAGGGTTAGGTCGACATGTTTGGGTGACGTTTAGATCTTCATTCCTTGTGCATTCTTAGGTCACCATGGCTTGTAATGTGTCAAACTGATACCCTTGTGACAATTCATCATGACTTGGTGATGCCTAGGTCGTCATGCCCTCGTACACCTAGACCGACATGTGTGATAGTTGAACTGGTATGTGTTGTAGGGTGTTAGGCCATGAGCGTACCTAGAGGAGTTGGTATGTTCGAGGGCTAACCGTGATATACTGCTTCGGCAGAGGCCAATACATAACCCTTGGTGATGTTGCCCGATACATCTCAAACTGAGATGCCCAACCAACCCTAACCCTAATGACCCATATTCCTTGGTGATGCTCAGCATGATGATGCTCATTTTGTTTTGAGATGGCATTACCCGACAGGCTAAGTTGACTGACATCCTCTCCTTAGGTTTCGCTTCTCAATACACTAGCCTTAGATGATAAATCGATACATCTCCTAAGAGGGTAGCCTGACACCTTGAAGTGCTCAATCGATACATCAAGCTGATCTACCAGATATACCCCTTTGTGTGTTCCTCGACATGGTTTGGTTTCCCCTCACACCCTGGGATGGTGTTTCACATCAAACCCTGGGATGGTGTTGCCCGTCACACCCTAGGATGGTGTTTCCCGTCGCACCCTAGGATGGTGTTGCCCGTCAAACCTTAAATGGTGGTGACCGACACACTCTCTAGAAATGGTAAACTGATATACTCTTAGTGAGGTTATCTCTTGTGCCTTGCATAGTGGTAGTTGGCATGTTGTGATGATGACAAGTCGACACCTTATGACAAGTGTTAACTCATATGCTATATGTTAGCCCCAAATGATACCTTGTGATAGTGGCTATGTTATGTCATGGTGCCGATAGGATTACATGTTATGACGTGATACCCTGTGGGGTAGTTGTGTGTATGATAACAAGAGCTATGTTTATATCTCATAACATACCTTATAATGATGATGGAAGTAATGATATAAGAGTGGTTGTTGATCCAACCTTGTAAACCCTAATTGGGTAAAGAGAAACCCTAACCCTAAAGATGTAATATGTATGGCATGGATCTTATAAGATGATAATGTTGATGATATTTTGCTCTTATTGTTACAAGTTTCTAACTATGCAAGTAATGCCAGTTGATGTACATAGCCAAGCATGATCAGTGGTGGTTATTATGTGTTTTAATAGGCCTTGTGAGTCATATGTGATGTTGGTATCACATGAAGAGGAGGAAATGGTCTTATGACCTGATGATGGCTTGATGCCTTGTATGAAATAATATTTTCCTCAGTGGTGAGAGGAGGGGTTGTCACCCCAAGATATGTGGTCTTTGTGATGGACACATGTTGAAAAACACACATGAAGTGATGGGATCACACCTTATGTGTTTCAGTATGTTCTGGTGATGTTATGCCCTTATTTTTGAAGAACTTGCTTGGAGTTTATACGTTGTAACTTGATTGATGATGAAATATGCTTAAATAACCTAATTAATCAAATTGGAACCTAATCTTATAGGTTTGCCTTGTGCCATAGATCCATTCAGTGTCAGCACATGTTGAATGGTCAAACGAGTTTAACTCATAATGCATATTTTTGAATATGCAGGGGGTGAGGACGAATATCCCCTTATGTCCAGGAATATGTAACACAAGATTGGCTATGAGCCATACTTGGAAGAGTGCAACTTTGAACTGTAGCTCCATGATATGTAACACAGGATTAGCTGCAAGCCATACCCTGGAAGAGTACGGATGTGAGTCATAGCTCAACTTCACTAGCATTGTGACATGTACTAAGGTGGGTTAAATCTGTACAACTAGACTATATGTTGCTAGAAGCAGTTGACTTATGATGTCACTGCATGTTCACTCGTACTGACCGAGGAAGGCGAGGTTGTGGATTCTGGCTCTTCCATTATACTTGGTACGGAACCAATTTCGACTAATCAAGTGGTCGGTGGGATTTGGGTGGTACGACTCAAATCCTCATGACATAATAAAATGCATAATAAGTCGTGTAGTGTACTTGTCTAGGATCCAAATGTGGACACATTGGATTAGGCCTTGCTTGATCTTTATATAATGTTGTTGATGGGAAATATACATGTTCTTCATATTCTGTTTAAATGGTTAGGATGTTTCATAATTCAACAGTAATTGCTCTTCCTGTTAATAATAAATATCTATTTCACATAGTTGTAATTACACTACTGCTTTGCTTATCATATCTGTGTCAATAATAGAGTTGGTGGAGAGTTATATCTCCTGCTGAGATTTGGAATGTCACCCCATGGGTTTCCCACACCCTTTTTAGGTGGACGAGCATGAAGAGGTAGAGATCGTGCAGCTGAGGTTGAGCAGCAGCGAGAGGAGCAGTAGCTGACTATGTTGGAAGTGTTGTTGGATGCCTTTTGTTGATAGAGTCCTAGAGTCGTCCCTATACACTTGAGTCCTTGGGGATGTTTTGTAGACATTTTATGGACGTGCTTTTGATATGTGTTTGGCTTGTGTGCCCTGTTGTATATAGTTGTAATGGATACATGTATATATGTTCTAGAACATGTTCTTTGGTAACAGGTGATGGCACATAACAAGTGCTTTGAGGCATGAAAGCACTCGTATGTAAAGATTCTTATTGTTTGACATTTTTATGAAAATGGTTTTAATTTTTAGTGTTTTTCTAGTAATTTTTTCGTTAATCTTCTTCCGCAGTTTTATTTTGAGTAATCTTGCTTTGTGTGGCAATGGTTGTCACAACTTGATCCCCTTCTTATTACTCTGTGATCCATAAAATCCTACACAGTATTGGAAGTTTTAGGGTAGTGGCCATCACTGGGAAGGGATAAAGATCAAGGGAGGGATGGAGGGAGGGAGGGGAGAAGAATGAAGGAGTATTAAGGTTAGGACATTGTGCCTAATACCATGTAGAAGGATTACCTTTCAGTAAGTCCTACAAGAGAATTGAGTCTCCTATATATAGGAGTCATGGAGTACATGTGCTAGATAGAAACAATGAAAATTCAATGGGCCTAAACCCAACTAATCAATTATACTAACACAATCTACAGGGGACCTACTTACTTGATTTTATCAACTCTAGAAAGATAAAACCCTAGAACATCAATTCCTCCTCTTTCTTCTCTCAAACCCTAACTCTCCCTCTCTTAAGCATTTTTCATATCAAACATGGATGATGGATTATGGGAGCCAGTAGGGTGTTATGTAAATAATATAAATCAATTTTGGTTCTTGTAACAATAGCAAACAAGTCCTTCATTGCATTTTTTATTTGGACATATTTTATCATTGGTCGAGATTGATCCCGATAAATATCACATATGATGAAGGGTCGGGGTCAGACAAACAGACCCCCAAAATTCTTAAAATGTAACACAATATCTATAAGTGAGTTTTTAAGATATATTTTAAAGTGCATCATAAAAATATAAATAAATAAATAAATAAAATTCAAGCATGAAACTGATATGTTTCATCCTAAAGGCATGGTCGGTTGAGTTTCTCCTAGGTGGAATCTCGGTGATGAAAATATCTGATCAACACTAAAAATTCTTTTTTCAAGAACAACCACATTTCCCGTTGTTGATTGGAGATTAAAAACGGATATTAAAAAGAAACAATTGCTTAATTATAGTATTGATTTTAGGGTATGGGAATATTTTTTCAATCATTCATGTATATTACTTTCTATTTATAGAATTTATGTATATTTGTTTCTATTTATAGAATTTCTATTATTTTTCCAAACTATATCAAAATTTCAAAAAAAAATAGTTACAAGTAAAATACTAAAAATCATTTACTACACCACTAAATTTATCAAACTATGTATTCATATGCTATCAAAACCCTAATTTTGGTCAACTGGAGTTTATATTTCTCAAAACCTAATTATTCAAAGCATGATTAGATTTCTCATTAGGTTTCAAACATCATAATTAGACTATCATCATTGATCTATCTTAAACAATTATTATAGCAGCTAAACCCTAATTAGATGACTAAGATGAAAACAAATCATTATACTTATGTTGTAACCCTTATAATAGAATATTAGGCGTGCTAATTGGTTAAAAATCAGTGAGATTACCCACTCTAGGTATTGGATCTACATTCTTCAATATGGAACTGCTATACATAATGCCTTCACTTGTGGATCCCTTTCTCCCTTTCTTTCCATACCTGCAATGTTATCTTAGGAAATGTCATGAAGGTATAATGATTTTTTTAAGTAGATATAGCTCTATTCACCCCATATATAGCCCATTATATACCCAACAACCGTATCAGATCAAGGTCTTCTTCTATTGATACTTCCAAAAGTAGGAGAATATGGGCAACAATCAAGAAGGGAGATTCTACTTCATTATTCTAGACTATGATGGATACAAATTTCTATGTTGGTAGAATGAATGCAATTCCACATTCAAGGATCAAGTCGTGATCTATGGAGAATGGTAGATCTTCCATACAAGCATCAAAGACAAAGCTAGAAGAATGGGATGAGACTACTTTGAAGAAAGAAAAATCTTGAATGTAAGCCATCTATATGCTCTATGTTGCTCTCGGCCTTGTTGAGTTTAATCAAATTTCTTCTTGTGATATAACCTATGATATATGGAGAAATCTATGTGTCACTTATGATGGGACAAAAAAAAGTGAAAGAACACAAGGTCTAAATAACCACCCAACTCTTTGGAGGCTTCAAAATGGAAAAATTGGAGCATGCATTTAAGATGTATTCTAAATTCTATTTTATAGTTAATGGGATTGCTTATTTGGGTCATATCATGGATTAAGAAAAGGTAAACTCAAAAATTCTATGCAGTCTTCATCGTCGTAGGGAAAAGAAGGTGTATGCCATTGAAGAAATCAAGTCTCTTTCCTCTATTACCATTGAAGAACTTATAGGAAATATTCATGCCTACAAAGTTAGACTCAACCAACAATAAGAAGATGATCTTAAAGATGAGAATCAAAATAAAAGGGAGAAGGTGATTACTTTCCATGCTTCATTAAGTCACAAATCCTCTCAAGATGAAGAAGATGCCATGTACTCTAAAGGTATATCTTACAAAGGTAAGTCTTCTTCCTCTACCTAGTGCTTATAATGTGGAAAGAGGGTCACTTGATGGATAGTTTCCCACAAGGCAAAAGGACCCATAATCATAAGAGAAGGTAATAGAAGCACAATAAGAAGTAGAAATGGAACAAAATATCTAGGGACTCCTCAATCTCGGGTCAAGATTCTAGTGGACGATCTACCTCAAGATTTAGTAAAGTGAGGTTGGGGAATGCCATTTTACCCTCATGGAAAGTTTAAATGAAGCTTCAAGTAAGGTAAATCTTGAATGCTTTAGATAAAGAATCTTTAATTGCAATTATTCATGCTACATGTGCCTCTATTAAGTCTACAGAGCATATAAGAAAAAGTTTTCTAAGATTTTTGAAAACTTACGTAAAAAAAAGATGGTCTTGAACATGTTTTTAATATTTGCTTGTAAAATCATGTTGAAAATCTCCAAAGGCTTTATCGAGAACTTGAACTGAAATTCAATGATTTTTAAGATAGAAACCAATGATTGTCTTAGTCGAATATATGCTATTAAAATTGAAAATGAGGACAAATATGTTGTTTTGCAAGGAATATACTATGAAAATAGTGTTCATCTTTCTAAGATTGCAATGCTTGAAAATAAAAATTCTTCCTCGATAGCAAAAATCTTATTCTAGTTCTACTAGTAGAGAGAATGATATTTCTTATATACATATTGAAAATGATTATTATATGACTAAAGATATACTTAGAGACTGATCTTTCACATGATAGATATGATATTAATTAGTTGACTTCCACTACTACTTCTGTATGCATGATAATCATATTTTTAGATCCTCTTTATAGATATTCTTAGATGGTAAATATAATATCAATCAAATCCTAAATCATACTACTAAAAATTTTGGTAAAGATGGTATTGGATCTGATGATAGCCAAAGGAACATCAAAGACAAATGACCTCCAATTCTCAATGGAGAATCCTCTAATTTCAAGACTAAGAGCACTTGTAACCATTTCAATGAAATTGATCAGTGTTCTACATATTTCCCTTTTAAGAAAGCATCTAATGATATAGGACTTGGGAGGCTAATATAACCCCCCGGACCCAAACATACAATTGGGGATAATTTCATATTTCTTCTTGTAGGTCAGTTGCAAATATATTGAAATGAGATATTGTTTGAAAATTAGTTTCTCAAACCTCATAAAAGAAGAAAGTTGAGATATATTTGGATTGGAAATATTATAAAAATAAATGGTAAGAATAGATTTATATGTATTCCTGTTGATATGCAAGCATTGATTGGTATTTCCATGATATAGTAAAACATTACATGTGAATTTTGAGGCAAATTTTGTGTATTATGATTCTCATCATTTTCTTGCTCAAACATCGCCCCTAATGCTTTCATAGTTTATTACTACTAGTGCATATATGTTTGGATATTGCTTACACTTTTATCATGCCTCTAGACATGTTCTTTTTTAAAATTGTATGACTGAGGACAATAGTTTTCTTTGGCTGAGAGCACAATGTTGACTGTTGAGACCCCTTGGGATTTTCCTTGTTGCTGTAGTTGACCTAGAAAGTCTACCCATGATCTCATCTAATGGTACTATGAGTGAATACACATATGTGTTATTGAATGATATTTTCTCTCTCAACTAGATTTTATCATCCAACACCCTTATTAGGATGGAACTTCCCTTAGTACTTTGATTTATTTTACACATACTGCCCTAATCTAAAGTGTCTATCTTGTATATAACTCTATCTATATAATTTCTATAACAATTGACATTGCTATATCTTGCAATTAATTATCTTGAGTTGTTATTTTACACATACTGCCCTGATCTAAAGTGTCTATCTTGTATACAACTCTATCTATCTAATTGCTATATCTTGCAATTAATTATCTTGAGTTGTTATGCATGTTTTAATGATAATCTATTTAGATCTCTTGGTTGTGATTAACCTACTTTTATTGTGCCCTAAATACTACATCTTTCTAGTTGTATATCTTATTTTGATGCAACCTTGAGATTCTTAGTGGTAATCATATTTGGTAGTAATACATATTTGATTATGAATAATATCAATTCACACTTCTTGAATTGCATATTCCTTTGTCTGGATATCCCTCTACATCTACTCATATCATGTCGTAACTTATGCATTTTGTTTCTATGACCTAAATCCTACTACTAATCCTAACAAGTGATATCATCTACTAATAGTCTTGATCCTTGATTTGAATATCTATTATTTTTAGGTACTTACTTCCATAGCCTTGCCTTGATTAGTACTAGAAATACATCTACAGTTTTTGGAATGCATGTCTTGATTTTCCATGCATACATTTCTTAGACAAGCCCTTTTGTTTTTGCTTGTATACTCTACCTTTTCTAACAAGTTGCATTTTCATCTCTTAAAACCACAACTTTTTTATATGACAAAGGGGGAAACGACATGTCTTATGTGAAGGGGAGAAGTGTAAGTATACATAGTTTTTATAAATGTTATGAAAGCTAACCTTGCAGGATAAATACAATACATTGAGTAGAGTATATGAACTCAATTTGCATAAATTGAGGGGGAGCATATATACTCTATTAGCATAAATTGAGGAGGATCATATGAACTCCATTCTTATAAAACCATATGTTCTCCAAAGGTATGATTTTATTTTAAATCTTTCATAACATTTATGGAATCATTTGTCATATCCAAAAAGGGGAAGAAGTTGACCCAATGTCTAAATTGACTAATCCCTTTTTGTGATGATGACTAACCATTTCACTTATTTGTGTGTAATGTTTCTACTTAGTGATTTTAAATAGACACACTCCAAAAGCCTAAACTTGCAAATCTTAGTTTGGATAAATCAAGTCATACATGGAAAAGATAAAAATTGAAGGGTTACATATTTTATCTCCTTAGATCAATTTTATAATCACATTTAATGATTATATGATTTGGAAGTGATCTCAATTGTGTAACAAAATGATTTATATTGATGATAAATGAACATTTACACAAATAATCAACTGCATTACAATGTGTTTCATCTACCAAGATTGTCCTAGTACACATCTCAGCCAACAAGCCATTTAGCTTTTTCATACAAGATCATTGGCTAAGATACTAACTGATAAGTATCTCGACTGGTGACACTAAAAGCTTGTTTTTTTAATGTTGTCATCCAAGATACCCTCCATGCATCTCGCTCGATGACACTATGTTTGTAAAGTGTAAAATAGTCATTGGCGAGGGTCCCAATGGGAAATATATCCATTCAAGTCTTCCTAAGATGGCTAGAAATCATATTAAATGGTTCTAGCATCTAGGAGGCATCGTCAACTATAAAGGATCCCTTGTAATTCATTCCATGGTCAGCAAAGTAATATGAAGGTCCAGATATTATAGTGAGAGAGATTTGCCTTCATTAGCCTCCATCCACTCTCATGAACTTAATCACTTACTACACCCATTAGAGTGAGTAGGAGATCTATAAGAGAGCTAGTCCTACACATAAATCTTGTGATCCTCTCATTATTCTATCATCCCAATCTTGCATTCTCAAATGAAGATTCTCTTTCATGTATAAGAGAGGTGAAGAGGAAGGGAAAGAGGTCCTTTGTGAAAAGCTTATCCTTGGTGAAGGTTGTTGGATTTTGTGGAAGGAAACATGCACGACGAAAGCAAATAAATAAAATATGTTTCCACACAACCCGCAACAGGATGCTCATCGACAACAACATATTTAGAAAGAGTGTTCACAGGATATACCTTGTCACAGAGCAAGTCCGACGACATCCTGCCACATGATGGTGTGCAACACTCCTGGCTTACATGAACGGTAGTTCTCTCCCACCCTCCAAATGTGTTGCGGGGCGATCTAGAGTCGCTCCTTTGGTGTGGTGATGTACGCCGCTCGTAGCGTGTACGAATGGTCGTTGACGTCCTCTGAACGTAGGCATCTCAGCGTCTGCATCTCTACTTCATGCACGCGGATGGACTAGAACTCCACGTTACACTTTCTAAGCCGGAAGGAAGGAGTAGTTTGTATGCAATGACGTGCTAGCATCACAGTGCTCTCCTTTCTCTCCTGAGGATGGTGACGGCTAGGGTTTATGTACGTGAGCATAAATCGAAAAGCCTCGCTCAATATCTTATTTAAGACATCAACCATCAAGCCCCTTTAAATAGGAGACGAAAGGAAGCAAAGTTTCCTAAACCCTTCGGTATATAGAAAGACTGTGTTAATTAAAATGCTCGTGGATCAATTAGAATATTTTGAAATTAATTAATTAACCAATTAATCATATTAATTGATTAATTAATATCCCACTCCATGGTGTCTCTATGGGCATATATACCAACAAAGGTAAAGCCAAAGGAGGAAGATCCAAGACAAAAGTGGTTGAGGCCCTTGGTGAAAAGCTTCTCCTTAGTAAAGGTGAAGTCAACATAGGAAGATCTAAGACCAAAGTGACTAAGTCATTGAAGGTTGAAGACTTGTTCAAAGAGTGGGTAAGTCCTTGGTGAAGTCTAAACTTGTTGTAAGAGTGGGTAAGTCCTATCTCTTGGTCATGGATTGGTAAGTCCTTTGTAAGGTTGTTGGGTCCCTTATCCTTAAAGGTAAGGATAGTTATCCCTTGACCTAGAAAAGGGTGGTCTTATGGTGTAGCTCTTATAATGGAATATAAGGAGTGAGACATGGTTGAAATTCTAGAGGTGGACCCCTCTAGGTAATGGATCTACACACTTTGTGATGAAACCACTATATATAGCACCATGACTTGTGGATCATTCAATATCTCTCTCCCTTGCTTATCATACTTGAAATATTATTTGGGAAATACCTTTTCTTAGATCTAGGGCTCTAGAGGGGGGGGTAAATAGAGCTATAAAATTTCTCACAAGATAGATTAGACCTTCAAATTATATCAAATTGAAACCAATATCTTAAGTGAAATTTGAAGTCCTAACTAACAAGCATAGCAAGGATGAGAGAGATTGATAGCAAGCACTTGACAAGGCGATGTAGTGTGGTCCCACTCTCCAAACTAGGAGAGAGTCAGTCCACTACCTAGAGAGGTCAAACTCTAGGACTTTGCAAGTGATGTTTTATATATTATCACCAAAAAGAGTTACAACACAAGACCACCAAAGGACTTACCCATCCAATCCACCTTACCAAGGACTTGCCCACTTTGCAAGAGTCTTCAGCCTTCTTCCAAGGTCTTACCCACTCAAGCACAAGTCTTCCGCCTTCAAGGACTTTTCAACTCTTTTTGGATCTTCAGCCTTTCCCTTCTCCTTCATCTGGATAAGATCACCACCTCTTCAACAAACTTGAAGAGGAAGAGCTACAACTCCTCCTCACTCGGGGGAGCTTGCTTCACCTTTTCTTCATGGAGGATAGGGATAGGGAAGATGGAGAAGATGAGAGCTTTACTTGCACAAGGGAGTAGCTCTCTTACAATAGGCCTAAATCACTCACAATAACGAAATGAAGTGTAAACTAGAGAGAGAAATGGGCTCAAGGAGTTTCAACACACTCAACAAGGACTTAGAATAGCATGAACGAGCAAACTTGGAATGAACTCCAAGGGGTCCTATTTATAGTTGGGGGTGTTCCCTTGAGTTGAGAATGACTTAGAGTCGAAATATAGCCATTTTCCACAATGCAACAGATCTATTTTCAACCAAAACAACTCACCAACAGTTATAATCACATTTTTTGCATTTATTGTACTATACATTTGGTCGAGTTTCAATAACGGTAACTCGACCGATCAACTAAAAGACAAAGCCAATTTTCAAACTATCGGTTGAGTTTGTTCTAGTAAACTCGACCGATGAGCTAAAATTAGATTTGCTCAGTGAGTCAGTCAGTCGAGTTCTATAAGTGTCCAACTCGGATGATGGATCGTCTTCAGAAAATCCATCATAGGATCGGTCGAGTTTCCAACTCGGCCGATGAACAGCCTATGACAAATTTTTGAAGTTGACTTTTAAGTGATTAAATCTTGGTATTAAGTGTCCCTCATATTTTTCTCATCTTAGTTACAAGTCATATCATCAATACAAGTGATTACAAAAATCTTCTAAGGTCGTTTGGAGTGATTTCCCAAAATGCACACTTGCATTGCTTTTTACTTGAACTTGAACAAGCTAGGGCTTATGTAATTTGATCCTTTTCATGTACCTAAAGCCTGAAATCAATCTTGAACAAACATGTTAGATACATAGGAATGGAATGGTTGTGTCATTATCAAAATATGGACAATGTAGAACTCTTAATTCAACATTCTCCCCCTTTTTGACAATGACAAACTGTAAGGCCCCTAAACTTGCTTAATGAGTTGAATAAGCTTAATTATCATAATTGAATTCTTATAATCCTAATGTAACCTTGTGATATACTTTGAAATCATAAGACAAGCTTAAGTGTCAAATTTGGTCCAATTTGGACACTATTTGAGCAAGTTATGCAATTTTATGCGCATTTGGCCTTTTCTGCAATTTACCCAATTGAGAAGTTTTCTTTGCAATTTATCAATTGCATTATGTTCCTTGGATATTCTCTCATTATTCTTGAGATTTTTATCCATGGATGCCTATTTAAACCTTGGTTTGAAGGTGTTTTCTCCAAGGGTATTTTAGGGTTTACACCTTCATGGATGAGCTACCTTTAGTAGTTGTCAACTAATGAATTATTTGATTTTCTAGGAAATTTGACAAAGGAAAGCTAAGAAGGTATATACAGATGGTGGGGGAGCATATTGTGTGTGTTCTTGTATATTGTTAATAAATTAAGGCCATGTACACTTTGATAGATACTAGAGCTTCAACTTTTTCTTTTTCTATATCTTAAAGTTTCATATACTTATCCCCAAGCACCAAAACGAGCCATTTTCTCTCCACCAGTTCCCTCCTTCTCCCTACCTCGTTATCCCTTTGTGCTTCTGCGAATTTTTCTGTCCAAGGAAGAAGAAATTTAGGATCTTCTTGAAAAAAGGATCTAGGGTTGCAATTGACTTCATTTAGGGGGTCCTAAAGCTCCTTCCTAGTGATCTTGACCTAAAAGTGTAAGTATTACCATATTTCCTCTGTTTATTTCTTTTTTATCCTTCCTCCTACCTTTCTCTAGGTCGGAACCTTGTTGTTCCATGGTAGAATTTGCTCTGAAGCTCTAAAACCCTACCTTTCTTGCTCATTATGCTTAGGGTTTGCTCATTTGATGAAGAAAGGTGCTAGATGGACGAGTTCATAGCTTATGCTTGGATTTTCTAATCTAACTACACGAGATTTCTTCTGTGTGGGGTTTCATATTCTCATTAGAGGCAAGTTTTATAACTTGCTCCACATTTATTTCTTACCATAAGCTTTCTAGATCATGTTCTTGCTTGAAAATGATGATTCATGCACTAAAAAGCTATGCTTGACTTGGATTTCGATTTCTGTAATGTTCCCTATTCTGATTTCAGTTATAGATGAACCTGTGATCATGTGTACGTTATTCCTAAGGTATAATATGACTTGTATCAGGTTGGTTTGACAACCTATGGTGCTAAGCACCTATCAACCAATGGTCAACTTTAGGGTTTAAAGCTGATTTCTTCTATAAACCCATGACCCGATGATGGTACCATTGCAACAACCCTATGGTGTTGTCTTCATGACAACTGATGATCAAGATCAAAGGTATCAGATGATGGTGACAACCTGTGGTCACCCCATTAGGTCAGGTTTTGGGTCAATTAGAAGTTTACTGATCAACCATTAAGTACTCTATTGATGTTATCAATCAATGACGATGTTAGCTTAATATTTGATGTTGATTAATGAATATAGTGCTACTCTAAAAACCTATGGTGACTTAATGGTCACTAATGATGGTGGAGCAGGTCTCCAAAACCTATTGTGAGTTTATTATATAGTTGTAGCATCAATTAAGCCTTAGACCAATGGTTTCTTAGGTCACTTGATGCAATGGTCAGACCTATATTGTAATTGATGGTTTTAACATATGAACTTGACCCAATGGTCAAGGTCTAATGTTTATTCCTCCAATAAAATGGAATTATGTCTAATGTAATATGTTGGTCCTAATAATGTGATTTATATGGTTTCCATCATATGATCAACTTAAGGAGCTTAGTTGTTGACAATGGATGGCTTATTTTAAATGAATAGTTGATTGTGGGTTTTACCCTACTCTCAATGGAACTTTTTGTGTTGTTAATCAAGGGATGTCTAGGGTTAGATGGTGACTCTTTCTATATCACAAATCAAGGACTTCATAGGTGGTTTATCCAAGGTGTTTACTTATGTAAACAACCCATGGTCTTAACTTTTAAACATCCAATGGTTCTGGGTAACATTGTGGTATAGTGATATGGGTTGAATGATGATGGAACAAATGGAGGGTTACCCTTAATAAGGTAGTCTTACCTATTCACTCATATGAATAGAATGTATGATAACCATCTTGTGTTGATATGTAACCCTAATGAGGTATAGCTTGTTATACCTAGCTTTAATATAACTAAATGATGGTAATTGGGTATGAATAGTCCTTGAATGACTAATACAATCATGGAGTACTTTGTTACTGTTGTTGAAACCCTAGTATGCTATAACCCGATGGTTACACCTGGATTTATGTGTGGGTTCATACTTGAGAATATTATAGAATGTGATGGTGATGCTTCACCTTATGCATCCATGATCCAATGGGGATGTCGTGAGTTAGGGTTTGGATATAAGTGTTGATTAGTAACATTGATATAATTTATCATGTTGAACCTAACTCTAATGCAAATAGATAAATATGAGTATTCATGTTTAACATTTTTATATGATGTAATGATGATGGAATAACCTCCTTAACATAATCATAATCTTAATGTGTTAATCGGTGGTTATCATAGCCACATGGTTGATACTTTCTTATGCTAAACATCTACATTATGAATATGATGAGTGTTAATCATATCTAGATTCCTTGCATGTTGATGTAATAAAGGAATGTTCTTAATGTTAATATAACCCTGCTATGATTGTTTATGAATATCTCCTAGCTCATTAATGCAATATTGTGTTGATCTGGTGTATTACTTGTAAGTGATGTTGTTGAGCCTTATTATAAGGCATGGAAAGATAATGATGATCTTGTAGGGAATAGTATTATGGTCTTAATGACCTTTGGGCATGGTTGAGCCCTCTATGAGGTGTAATCTTCTTATGTTGATAAGGTTTGATCCCTGGGATATTGTGAAAAGGATTTATATCTTGTGATAGTGATGACTAGTGTGGTCTCATGAATGGCAAGTGAATAGTGTCATGTAATGATGAGATGAGAAATTATGTTTCACACATTTTATATGTTTTAAAAGTTGTGATATGTATATGCTTGCTAGAAGTGAATTAGGGTTTGTATGTCCACTTGTTTGATGTAGCCTTAATTCACCCAATTGGCATAACTAATCAAGTGCAACTCTAATCATGTAGTGTCCTATACTGTAGAGCCATCTTCAGTGTCAGAACTTGCTGGATGGTGAAACGAGTATTTCTAACGGAAACTCAGAGCACATAATGTTGAGTATGTGGGGGTGACAGGTTGAGGATATATCCTTGTCATCCATAATGCAGATTGTGGAGTTGGTTATGGTC
Source organism: Alisma plantago-aquatica (assembly GCA_963693085.1). Taxonomy (NCBI): domain Eukaryota; kingdom Viridiplantae; phylum Streptophyta; class Magnoliopsida; order Alismatales; family Alismataceae; genus Alisma; species Alisma plantago-aquatica. The sequence goes on from OY856409.1 coordinate 1,758,635,058, forward strand.
ATGCCTCATACATCTGTTGTGATTGAGAACAGCTACGCTCGTGTCTCGGTGATTACAACATGATGTGATTTAGGGACAACTGCGGTTGTACCTCAGTGATTGGGTTTGTATACACTGGTTTCTAGTGTCATGGCCTGTACCAAGGGTGGACTAGTGGTTAGAAGCTTGACTATATGTCACTGTGGTGAAAACTTTGACTGATATGTCACTGCCTTTTACTCGTATTGACCGAGGGGAAGAGATCTTAGGATACTGGCACTCCTAGATCTTGTACGGAACCGAATAGCCCTTCACAGGGGTCGGTTGGACTTTGAATGGTATGATTCAAATTCCCCACGGCATAATAAAAGATGTAATATAGTCATGTAGCATATTTGTTTAGGGTTATACACAACATTTCACATTGGATGATAACCCTTGTTTGTTATCTTTACATAAAGATAATGCTCAGTGCAATTAAGAGATAGTAGATATACTTAGGTTGTGTGTATGCTTAAGATTGTAGATGCATACATACAGTAGCTATGCTTGTGTTGATAACTATACTGCTACTACTGATTATAATGATGATGCTAGCTATCTCATGTTGTTAGTTATATTTAGCATGCTAGCCATGCCTTTGTTACTAGAGATGCATATACTGCTAATCATGCTTATCCAGATAGTTGTGCTTATGTTGTTAGCTCTTTTTATGATGTTGATATGTTCAACCTATTAGACATGCTAATGTTGTTAGCTATGCTTATGTGGCTAGACTTATTCATAATGATAGAGACTCTATGTTACTAGACTTGCTCATGATGCTAGATATGAATATGCTACTGAATTGCTTATATTGTCAACAAGATAAAGAATGATAGTCTGGCTAATAATGATAGTTATTATCTACTAATTTATGTATTGTGTTAATCATTAGTGTTGCTGAGCTTATTTGTTATATCTAATTAAATTGCTTAACTATTTAATTACTTAAAAATATTGTAATCAATAAACGTTGTTGGAGGTTATATCTCTTACTGGGACACGGGTCTCACCCTTGTGGTTCGCCACATTTTTTAGGTAATCGGTAATGACGACAACAGAACCGTAGAAGTAAAGAGAAAGTACAATAATGAATCTTTGAGAAAGTTGATTAGATGTCTAGTGTGTCCTAGAGTCATCCATGTACTCTCAGGTCTGGGCAGGAAAATTTTGTATATGGTGTTTCAAACGAATCAGACTTTTATTAGCATATTAATGCTTGTTTGTGTGGCATATACGAATATTGTTCTCTTGTGTATATATGTTTTGGCTATGGTAATAGAAAAATTTGTATCAAATTCTTTTCATAGTATGGATAAAAGAAAGATGTTGGGCTCTCATGCAAATGTTTCTGAGCAGGTGCTGACGTTGAAATCGGTTTTAATTTACCCATATTTTTGGGTATGTGGTTAATTGATGATTGATTGTGTTTTATGTTTTGAGTAACCTCGTTTAGTGTAACAGGTTCTCTCAAGTTGGTATCAGAGCTTTAGGTTCACTGAGTCTATAGGGACACTAGGACTTAGGACTAGGATGACGTCGAAATTAGGAATATGACTTAAAAATATGGTGCATACTGCCTAATCTCAGTTTTTGGGTGCCCTGGCCAGGTATTCAATTATTGAAGAAAAGGTAAGTATGGAACTCTTAGATTGTTATCCTTTTGATTACTCTGATCAAGTAGTCATTTTAAAACAATCTAAAGAGCATAATGATTAAGAAATCATGGTGTGAATATCTCAATTCTACCTTAAAGAAGATGAGAATTGCATCATTATCTATCAAAACTTGAATGTTTGCTAAATATAAGAGAAAGATACAACACCATGAAATCTAAATCTGAATACAAATAAGGAAAAGAGGAGTTCTTGAAGATGTGATTCATGAAGATAATAAAGTAAAAGATAGACAAATCTATACTAATAAAGTGAATCAAGGTATGCAATCCACATAAGATAGAGCGAACTATCATAACAAGTACAAACTGAGAAGATGAATGGGAACAATGACAAAGAAATAAGGTGGAACCTAAGTTAATCTCAGACCAACCTATATGTGTAAGAAATTGTTAATGAAAAATCAGCATGGTATGTGAAATAAATTAAGGGAGATGATCCCGATTTAATGAAGAAAATGTGGAATATGATGATTTACCTGTCGATAAGTGGTTGAAAAACATAATCAAATAAGAGAACATACCAAGTGTGATAAATAGTTATCAAGGAAGGAGTAATGAGATATGTTAATCATGATGATTCCTATTCTAATGGCTAGGAACCCGAAATGAAAAAGGTAAAATGATACATTAGAAGTTGTAACATGCATAATGAAAATAGAATTGGTTACTTTTTGCTAGTGACCCTTGAAAAATATTACTATGGTATGGGAAGTGTGTTTCCCTTTGTGTCTTTCCTTTCTAGGGCACAACTTTCAAGTGGATCATTGCCACTTGGTACATGTGGATTTGTTGCAAGCATGAATGTGGATAGCTTATTATAGCATAAGGTTGTTTGTACTATGGTTCCAAGATCATAAAGTTTGTGATGATTTTGCTTTTGAGCCTTCCAATAATTAGGAGGACTCCTCTTATATTATTGATATGTGTTATGTTGGTAAAAGTGGATGAGATAATGATGTGAGTTCCTTATAGCACATGAGGTGGATACCAAGGTAATGAATCCTAGTATCCAATATGTATCAATAGTATGGGAAGTATGTTAAGGTTGGAGATATTTATTAAATGAACATTCCAAGTATTCCTCTCTTGTAGAGAGAAAGAGAGATTTGATGATGACCCTCTAAATGTTGTTTGGAAGGAAAAACAAAAGTTATCCTATAATGTTGTGTATGGTTCAGTGATAGTTGGGCAAGACCACTATCAAGGATAGATGGTTTGTTGGTCAATAGATATGTGATATTGTGTTCCTTTAAGATAAACCTATGATCAAATATCAATGCATAAGAGTTAGAGGCTGGATGACATAATTCACATGACCATGATGAGTTTAGAGTTATGTCCTTTAGACTAATCAATGTACAAATAGAATTATGAATAGGAGGAACAGAGTGTTCTAGTCATGTCATACAAGTTATATCAAGATTTGAATGATGACATGTCAAAGTATTTCAAATATGTTCAAAATATGATCAATATTTCTTCAAAAAACCTTAGGGTTGCTGAAGCAGCAATATCTATGAGACAAGTTGAAGAAGAGTGAGATGGGGTGGATTAAATGTCTTTATGGGATCATGATATGTCTTCTAAGTAGGTTGTGTAAATCCTAGTAAGGTGAAGATAGTGTTGTTGTTTCACCCCTAATAAGGTTGACTAGGAATGATGTTTCCTTGTATGAAATGACAGGTGCCAGTGTCAGCATTTCTTTTGATGCTGAAAAAGAACTGACAAGTGTTCCAGTGTCAGTGTATCTAGAAAAAAAAAGGATGGATACATCGCCTTTTTTGTGCTACAAGGAATGCTATGGGACACATGCCATGATTGGTAAAAATCTAGAAAGTATGACTTTGAGTAATGTGTTGATACAATAGATATAATTTTAGGATGATAGATAGAATTTAAAGTTGAACATTACTATTAGAGTTGTCCAAATGACACAACAAGTTTCTACATTCCATATTGAGAATGTCTTCTTAGATGAGGGGTTTTGTGCTGACCCAAGATGAGATATGTATGAATGATGTGACATCACCATGATATACAAGTACCATGTGAAGTTAATAGGATGAGGTGCAAATGAGGTACCCATCTTTGTTTACCTTGGATTTCGGGGGCGAAATCCCTATTAGGGGTTTATAGTTGTAAGGCCCCTAAACTTGCTTAATGAGTTGAATAAGCTTAATTATCATAAATAAATTCTTATAACCATAATATATCCTTTTTATATACTTTTAAATTATAATACAAGCTTAAGTTTCAAATTTGGTCCAATTTGGACGTTGTTTGAGCAAGTTATGTAATTTTATGCACATTTTGGCCTTTTCTGCAATTTACCCAATTGAGAGGTTTTCTTTGCAATTTGTCACTTTAATTATGTTCCTTTGATATTCTTTCATTATTATTTAGCTTTTTTATCCATGGGGCACCTATTTAAACCTTGGTTTGAAGGGGTCTTCTCCAAGTGTATTTTAGGGTTTAACCCTTTATGGATGAGTTACCTTTAGTAGCTATCAATTAATGAATTATTTGATTGGCTGGGAAATTCGAAAAAGGAAAGATAATCAGGTCTATACATATGGTGGGGTATATGATTGTGTGTGTTCTTGTATATTATTAATAAATTAAGCCCATGGACACTTGGATAGATACTAGAACTTCAACTTTTCCTTTTTCTTTATCTTAAAGTTTCATATACTTATCCCCAAGCACCAAAATGAGCCATTTTCTCTCCACCACTTCCCACCTTCTCCCAACCTCATTATCCCTCTATACTTCTGTGAATTTTTCTTTCCAAGGAAGAAGAAAGTGGGGATCTTCTTGGAAAAAGGATCTAGGGTTGCAATTGACTTCATTTAGGGGTTCCTAAAGCTCCTTCCTAGTGATATTGACCTAAGAGTGTAATTATTACCTTATTTCCTCCATTTATTTCTTTTTTATCCTTCCTCCTACCTTTCTCCAGGTCAGAACCTTTATGTTCCATGGTATAATTTGCTCTAAAGCTCTAAAACCCTACCTTTCTTGCTCCTTATGCTTAGTGTTTGCTCATTTGATGAAGAAAGGTGCTAGATGGATGAGTTCATAGCTTATGCTTGGATTTTCTACCCTACCTACTTGAGATTTCTTCTATATGGGGTTTCATATTCTCATTAGAGGCAAGTTTTATAACTTTCTCCACGTTTATTTCTTACCATAAGCTTTCTAGATCATGTTCTTGCTTGAACATGATGATTCATGCACTAAAAAGCTATGCGTGACTTGGATTTCAATTTTTATAATGTTCCATGTTCTGATTTCAGTTATAGATGAACCTATGATCATGTGTACATTATTCCTAAGGTATAATATGACTTTTATTAGGTTGGTTTGACAACCTATGGTGCTAAGCACCTATCAACCAATGGTCAATTTTAGGGTTTAAAGTTGATTTCTTCTATAAACCCATGACCCGATGATGGTACCATTGCAACAACCCTATGGTGTTGTCTTCATGAAAACTAATGGTCAGGATCAAAAGTATTATATGATGGTGACAACCTATGGTCACCCCCTTAGGTCAGGTTTTCGATCAATTAGAAGTTTAATGATCAACCATTAAGTACTCTACTGATGTTATTAATCAATGATGACATTAGCTTAATATTTGATGTTGATTAATGAATATAGTGCTGATCTAAAAACCTATGGTTACTTAATGGTCAATAATGATGGTGGATTGGGTCTCCAAAACCTATGGTGAGTTAATCATATATTTGTAGCATCAATTAAGCCTTAGATCAATGGTTTCTTGGGTCACTTGATGCAATGGTCAGACCTATACTGTAATTGATGGTTTTAAAATATGAACTTGACCCAATGGTCAAGATCTAATGTTTATTCCTCCAATAAAGTGAAATGATGGCTAATGTAATATGTTGGTCCTAATAATGTGATTTATATGGTTTCCTTTATATGATCAACTTAATGAGCTTACTTGTTGACAATGGATGGCTTATTTTAAATAAATAGTTGATTGTGGGTTTTACCCTACTCTCAATGAAACTTTTTGTGTTGTTAATCAAGGGATGTCTAGGGTTATATGGTGACTATTTATAGAGAAAAAATCAAGGACTTCATAGGTGGGTTATCCAAGGTGTTTACTTATGTAAACAACCCATGGTTAGCAGCTTGACTATATGTCATTGTGGTGGTAGCTTTGACTGATATGTCACTGCCTTTTACTCGTACTGACTGTGGGGAAGAGATCTTAGGATACCGGCACTCCTAGATCTTGTATGGAACTGAATATCCCTTCACAGGGGTCGGTTGGACTTTGAAGGGTACGATTCAAATTCCCCAGGGCATAATAAAAGATGCAATACAGTCGTGTAGCATATTTTTTAGGGTTATACAAAACGTTTCACATTGGATGAAAACCCTTGTTTGTTATATTTACATAAAGATGATGCTTAGTGTAATTAAGAGACAGTAGATATACTTAGGTTGTGGATATGCTTAAGGTTGTAGATGCGTACATACAGTAGCTATGCTTGTGTTGTTAACTATACTACTGATTATAATGATGATGCTAGCTATCTCATGGTGTTAGTTATGTTTAGCATGCTAGCCATGCCTTTGTAACTAGAGATGCATATACTGCTAATCATGCTTATCCAAATAGTTGTGCTTATGTTGTTAGCTCTTTTTATGATGTGATATGTTCAACCTATTAGACATGTTGTTACAACCCCAATTTTTGGGTTCATTTGGTGAGAAATGTAATTTCTCATATTAAAGATATTTGAATGAATAATGATATATTTTGCTTCAAATAAATGGATTTCGTTTACAATAGCCTTGATGTTTTTGTTGTGGGCTTTATTGGCTATTGGGCCCAATAACAAGAAATAACAAGGAAATAACAAGGAAATTCAATTAGTAATGAATAATTGAATTTTTGAGAAAAGAATAATGTGGAAACCTCTAGAAGGCAAATCCAAAGAGGATTTCGTGCCTCTTGGGTTCCTTGGGGTCCAAGGAGTCCAAAGTTGTAATAAAAAACAATAAGAAAAGAAAAGATTAATTATGTATTTCTTTATTAAGAAAGAAAATGAAAACAATGTTAAAATGTGGAAAATGAATGGAAAGAGGTATAAATGAGATTCCTTGGTGAATTCTCATATCCATGAGGTTGCTAATTTTCAAAGGAGTGCCAATGACAAAAATAAAAGAGAAATAAAAAGAAATAGTCAAAAAGAGATATTTAAATGAGAAATAAACAAGATAATGTGAAATAATGCATAAGGATGCATCTAGAAGGATAATAAGTATCCAATAAAAAGAATTTCGAAATAATGGAGTGTCTTGGGATCCAAGGAGTCCCACTAAAGAGGAAAGATAGAGAAAATACCAAAATTGCAAAATAAGAGGATAATGTGATGCATAATTAATGTTTTTGGTGGTATTATTAAAAAGGAAGTTCTTTCTACTAAATGAAAATAGAAATGCAGGCTTATGAATTAAAAAGAAATCATAAAGAGAATAAGAGGAAAGAATTTTGAATTCTTAATGACTAAGGATCATGGATAAATAAGGAATTGCTAAAGAGAGAGAAAATACTTCTTAATTAAGGAAAATTCCTTTCCGATTAGGAAACACGTTGCTTGCTTTGTGGGCAAGGGTTCTTGGGCGCGAATACCCTCCCTATATAAAGAGGGAGAGCCTCTGGATCGAGTTCCAGAGTAATCCCACGAAATTCTCTCTTCCTCCTTCCTCTTCCTTACGTTGAAACCCTAGCAAAGGGTGGTTCGAATCCTAGAGCAGGGAAGGGCCGAGGAGGAGTTACGGCGGATGCATACTGCTCTCACGATGCTAACGGGAGGCGGGATACTCCTCCACCTTAGAGTGAACGTAGCAATAGAAGCACATATGCTTTTGGCGGGCGCACTGCAGGCCTGTCCAGCCTGAACCAACCGTCGTGGCCATGGCTTGAGGACGCTCAAAGGAGCGTGGAGGTCCGACGAAGGTAGGAGAGGGAGCAGCTCTCTCCCTCGCAATCCCGTCTGCATGCAACTCCTGCCGGAAGTCTACCACCCGCAGCAGAGGTCATGATCTAAGATCACGACAGATCAACTACCTTGGCCGCGTCTTGGGGGCTCCTCTGCGTGTGCAGGGGTGCGACGGAGCTTGGGCGGCAGTGGGCGACAGACTTCGGGCCGTGCGAGGTGGGGAAGACTCCTCCCGATGGGCTACGCCGGCGGCAGCGCCTAGGGCGCGCAAGGTGGAAGATGAAGGATGTCGTTAGACGGTTTTGCCCCTTTGGGCATTACATGACCAAGGAGCCGCGCAGGGGTAAAAATGGAATTGCATTATGTTTTTAAAACAGGCGAGATGCGTTGCATGGACGGAGACACGTGGCACTTTTCCATTGGCCAAGAGGTATGCAATTTATAAAATTCGTAGTTAATTATTGGTAGCTCCAATGGAAACATATAATATATGAATTTTGATCAGAAGAACACAAGGAATCCAATAAAAATAGTTTTATAGCCTGAATCTGATTATAGTTCGAAAAGTAGTGTGAATTATCATCTTTAATGAATTAAATATTGAGAAACCCTATTTTGGAAATAAATAAAGTGTTTAATAGGGTTTAATAGATCATTAGAGTTGATGTTAACCTGTTAAATGTAAAAAGGTACATAATATTCAAAAAGGAATACATTTGCACATGACTAGTCTAATTTGGAGTTTATATGCATAAATATGCTTGAAATGTGAAAAGTACATAAAGTTATCATCTTTAATGATTTAATTAAGGAAAAATCCTTAGATTTGATGATAAATGGACTTAATGATGTAACTCAAGTTGATATTAACCTATTGTTAATAAAAGTGAGAATAGGATCTAAAAAGATGATCTTTTTATATAATTGGTTTAATTTAGGGTTTTGTGCATGATTATGCACTAATGAGCTTGGAAAATCCTAATTTAGATGAATATGTCTTTTAATTGTTTTAATTGTTCAAATCCATGAATAAATAGGGATATGATGATCCTAAGTCAATTTGGGTATAAAAGACTATTAAAATGAATAGTTGAGCAATTAAGGTTCATATAAATGGAAAAGAGTATTTTAGGGTTTGTTAACCTAAAAGGGATAAAGTTTGAGAAATTGATCTAAGAAACCCTAATGAATACTAATGAAACCTTAATGCGGATTAGAAACCCTAGAAAGTGAATCCAAGTCAATAAAGTAGATTCTTGATAAAGTGTGTAATAAATAGAGTACATATTTATTTCAGGAACTATGTGATGATTGAATTACTTGCTTGGATCTATTGATTGACTTGATTATATACACATGAAGTATATGTTGAATAATCTACATGACTCACCAAATTAGGTATGTGGTTACGATTATGAATAACCGCTTTAGATTTTCCGATGGATTCTCGGATGATTAATCACATTGAATGCAACTAAACTGTTTGGATGTTCATATTGCAATTATAAAGTGACTATGACTATCACATAATGTATATGCCTTCTAGCTCAGATCCTGGTCCCCTCTGTGTCGTAATGTTTGACCTAGTATATGGCTACCTAGAGGGTAGGTCCATCAGGTCATGAATGACTTAGTACATGGTTGTCTAGAGGGTAGGTCCATCAAGTCACAGTGAGTTAGATATTGGGCTACCTTTGGGTGGTGCCATGCGACTCTACCTTTACAGAGGTACCATATAAGTCCTTACAGGGACAACACAGAGTTGTGGATAGGTATGGATTGAGTAGTTTGTCTTAAAACGTAATCTTGATTGTTAAATGATTAATTGAGTGATTATATTGTTAACATAGTTGAACCTTATTGTTTCCCCCACATACCAGCTTCGGATGACCGATGTTTTGTTTGTCGACATTTTAGGTACAAGCCAAAGGGACAAACAGTAAATTGTGATATTGTGAAATACATGAAGTAAAATACAAGGAGGATTAGTTAGAGTAGAATCCTTAAGTGGATAGAAGTTTAGAGATCCAAGTTTTTAAAAAGGTATGCAAAAATTTATTTTCTTACAGCTTTCAGTATAGTATGTTAAAATTTGATAATTATTCTTGGTTAATTGCCGAACCTTTGATCCGGAAGTCATGGGTGCGGCTTCGACCTCTCGGTATCCCTTAATTGGGGGTTATCGGGAGGTGGGGTCGTAACATGTGGTATCAGAGCGAAGGTTCCTCAGTTAACCATTAATAATTATTAAATTTTACAAACTCCGTAGAACCCAAGGGAGTTATTAGAGGATTATCCGAAAGACGGAGGTGTCTATAAAAGGATCACGATCGGGGGCTGGCAATATTTTCCTCCGCACCGCTAGTCGGAATACGAGGACTCCCGGATCCGTGTGACTGCCTGGCCAAAGTCTTAGGGTATGAAACGAAATAAGATACCTTTAGGACTTCTGATCATATTCATCCCTTCTCACCACAAAATTCTGATAAGGACCTAAAGGATTAGGGTTTTCTTTCTTCTCCTCACCCTCTTGAGGTATGGTTAATAATGTTTAAGGAATCCTCCACCAAATTAATGAAAGGCATGTAAATAAGATGTCATGGACATAAGCTTAATAGATTAAGCGCAAACTAAATAATAGATACATGCTTAGGTCGTATGACATAAGTTGTCATGTCCTCAGAAGAGATCTGAGGCTAGACCTTCTTGTCTGGAGGATAAGTTAGTCTTGGAGATGGAGATCTCCATTGAAAGTAGAGACCTGGCACATCCTCTAAGGATGATGTTAACCCTAACCCTAAGTGAAGGTTAGAGAGAGATGAGTTGGACCAGGTGTTTGAAAGGACATGTCTTTGGGATGCCATAGGATCCATGGGTGACCTAGCACCTCTGGAAACCCAACCCTGGGAAGGGTCGTGCATGTTAGGGTAAAGGATAGCACCTTAGATGATGATGTTAGTGAAGGACCTTAGAAACCCTATGGGCTTGTGCAAGTAGGGTATAGCTGGCACCTAGGGCACGTCATGGTGCTGACAGTAGGATGAAACCCTGGATAAGGAATCATGAGGGAGCACAAAGGGTTATGGATGATCTTGAGCAACCATAAGTTCGAACCTAGGCTTCACCCATGTAGAACATGCTTTTGAGGTTAATCCTTCATGAAGTGAGGACCTCTAATGGTGAGGTTGGATGTAGGGTTAGCTCTAGAGAGAGAGCTAGAAACCCAGCAAGAAGGTTGGAAGCTTAAAACCCTGAAAATGGATGATAGTGGTTGCCTCATGATCGATCCCTGAAAGTTGATGATAGCTTGGTTGCCTTTAGAGGGACCAAACCCTAGAGAGAGAATATGAAGCTTCTGGTACATATGTGCCTACGGTATACATGTTTACCTTCTGAGGTAGGAAGAAGAGTTCCTTAGACCTAGAAAGGTTTAGTAACGGGTTATAAGGCCTTGCACCTTGTTGGTTGTCCTTGAGAAGGACCCAACTCTAAGTGTTGCTCGAGTTGAAGGATGACAAGGAGTGCATGTCATACCTATTGCATGCTTGGTTCGTAGTTAAGAGATAGAGCATGCAGTTGGACACCTACAAGTAAACCTAGGGTTCCTAGGCCTAAGAGGGGAAGTGGTGTACCTAATGCTCATGATGAGAGTTGAGTTCCTGTATAAGCGAGCATGGTACTCCTCATGTATAAAGGAAAAGGGAAACCCCTTAATATTAAAGGTATGTTTGATGAACCCCTCATAACTAGGTTGGTGATAAAGGAAAGTATGATCTTGATCCAACAAAGAGAACAAGTATGACTTAGCATGGTTCAGTAGGTGATCTGCTTATGCCTTAATGGCTTGCTAGGGTTAAGTAGGCTCATGTGGATGTAAGCCCTAGACCTAAGAGCTTTTGTGATCCTGTTGTCAAAAGATAGTTCTCCTCTCATCCTAGGAGAGGGACCCCTATGGTAGGGTGTATACCAGTTTTATTGGCTTAAGATAACCTAAAGAGGTCTCATAGGATCTTGAGAAGCTAAGTGAAAAGTACATGGTATGAGAATGAACCTGTAGACCCATAGATATCCATCTCTAAGTGCATGTGGATGGGTTACCATGGAGTTAACCGGTATGGGGCTTGACCAGGGTAGGCAGGTTGCCATAATCCCTATGAACGGATAAAATTCAGCCCATGAATGCAGAAAGAGAGATGATGAAGGCTTGGGTAAGGTTCTAAGGTGAACATGTACTATAATGGAGAATCCCAAGTCTATCCTAGGGTTAGGTAGGGATAAGACCGATGAAAGTAGGAGTTGCCTAATTCCCCAGTTGCACATGACCATAGGGTCGGGAGGCAACAACTATCATTGTCTGAGGGCCATGGGTTAGGAGATTGATCACCTTCAGGAACTCATGAGACCCAAAGGGCAGATGAGTAGGGCACTCCCTTGATGCATAGGGAAGAGGGATGACCCCAAAAGAGCCGGTACCCTATAGACCTAGAGGAGATGACCAAGGACATAAACCTCAGTAGGTTTGAGACCAGTTTTCCATGGAAGTAACTTTGATATCGAAATGATTGTGATGAAGTGACATATGAGGCGCGTTTCAACTGAGATTTGAAGGTGTATTGGCAAGGTGGGATGTACCATCTCTACTCTTGGAACAGGAAGAACTCTGTATTTGGACTGCAGCCAAATGCTTATTTCCTCTTGTTATGGGGGTGAGAGAGAGGACATTACGCATGCCATACACCAAGGATAAGAGATGATGTAGGTTGGAACGTTGCCACAAGGAATGGGGATAGAGAAGATAACCTACCATGGTAAAGTGAATAATACATGGATGGTTTGCAAACACTAAAAGGAATGAGGAAGTTTTTATCGTAAGCTATGTAGAACTTACAAGTTATACCAGGTTGAGTTTGATCACCATGATGATGAAATCAGAGAGTGTTCTTAATGAAGATAGACATAGAGTTTGAGGTGAGAGGATAAGTGAAATGCATGGAAGTGTATGTCTTCAACGTTACCTAATACCTAAGGATGTGAAGTGGTAATGGATGTTCTGGTTAAGATGCATCTGACTAGTTTGGCTAGAAGCTAGAAGAGGTTGTTAGGATAACCCTAAGTTTGGAAAGGAGGTATGTTTGACTAATACTCCAATGTAATAAGATATGTTGAACAAGTTAATGGTTGTTTGATTAGTCAGTCTAGTCCTTAATGCAATGAAAGGATGGTAGTGGAACCTCAGATGCACTTCTTTGGAAAAGAAGGTGATGAAACCCCGACTAGAGTGGTTTAGGGTTTCTAAGGAATTGATCTTGAGGAATCATGACATACAGGAAATTGTGATTTTAAGATCACCATACACCATAGTACTACTTAGATGTTGTGGTATATGGCCATGCAAGCCGAGGGTGAAGGACGAACCCGAGTAACCCCGTGCATTGTTATAGAGGATAAAGAGTTCCCGAGAGGGAATGGGAGTTCATCACTAGGGATGTTGTGATTCTCCCCTAGGCTAAGGAAGGACAAGGTGCAAAATGGGTTATAGTAGATCGCCTTACCTAGATGACACGAGGAAGGAAGAGTAATGTCACTGGACAGATTCGGTTGAGCTACTTAAGAGAGAAAGATGGTTCAACCACATCATGATGCGAGTTCAAAAAGTTCTTGAGTTTGACTTAAAGGTTCCCTTTCAAAAGGTGGAAGTAGGTACATGAAGAACTCGATGTTAGTACAGTTTATCACCCCTAACTAGTGGTTAGTATGATCCAGACTATAGGGTCTGATGAGAGCATGTGTGCTCATTCAAGGTGATATCTAGAGACAGTTCTTGTCCTATGAAAGATGTGACAATGACCACCATAGCCAGTATCGGGTTTTATAAGAAGCTCTGTAAGGGAGGTTGTGTCGGTCACCACTTCAATAAGGTGATGTTGGTGAAAGGACCACATGATGGTTAGAAAAGGGACCACAGTGCGTGTAGATAAAGTCACTTTGATTATGCAAGGGCTGAAAGGAGCCTAGAGACGATGAGAGTCGTGAGCAGATGCAAAGTAGACTGACATACAAGTTACTATGGGAGAATATGTGACATGAAAATCTGACCCCTCTAAGTTATAACTAAGAGAGCTGAGTCCCTGATACATGGATTCTTTTGACATGGTTTGGTGGAGAAGGTTAAGTTTGACCTTACCCCTCAGGATAAAGTAATGTGTGATGAGTTCCATGTGTCCCATTTAGAGAACTATGTGAGGTACCCGGCCATGTGCTGAGCAATGAACCTAGTGAGCCCCAAGGGAGGCTGACATGGTCGGAGTCACCTGTGCAGTTTATAGACGCCGGGATGAAAGGACTCAGAGAAAAGAATATGTGATGATAAAGGTTCTGTGGAAGCGCCATGAGTACGGTAAAGCCACATAGGGGCCAATGATGGACATGGAAAATTCTTATCCTGAATTGTTTGTTTGTTTGTTTGATTCATAGAATTTTGAGGACAAAATTCCTATAAGAGGGGAAGGATGTTACAACCCCAATTTTTGGGTTCATTTGGTGAGAAATGTAATTTCTCATATTAAAGATATTTGAATGAATAATGATATATTTTGCTTCAAATAAATGGATTTCGTTTACAATAGCCTTGATGTTTTTGTTGTGGGCTTTATTGGCTATTGGGTCCAATAACAAGAAATAACAAGGAAATTCAATTAGTAATGAATAATTGAATTTTTGAGAAAAGAATAATGTGGAAACCTCTAGAAGGCAAATCCAAAGAGGATTTCGTGCCTCTTGGGTTCCTTGGGGTCCAAGGAGTCCAAAGTTGTAATAAAAAAAAAAGCAATAAGAAAAGAAAAGATTAATTATGTATTTCTTTATTAAGAAAGAAAATGAAAACAATGTTAAAATGTGGAAAATGAATGGAAAGATGTATAAATGAGATTCCTTGGTGAATTTTCATATCCATGAGGTTGCTAATTTTCAAAGGAGTGCCAATGACAAAAATAAAAGAGAAATAAAAAGAAATCCTCAAAAAGAGATATTTAAATGAGAAATAAACAAGATAATGTGAAATAATGCATAAGGATGCATCTAGAAGGATAATAAGTGTCCAATAAAAAGAATTTCGAAATAATGGAGTGTCTTGGGATCCAAGGAGTCCCAATAAAGAGGAAAGATAGAGAAAATATCAAAATTGCAAAATAAGAGGATAATGTGATGCATAATTAATGTTTTTGGTGGTATTATTAAAAAGGAAGTTCTTTCTACTAAATGAAAATAGAAATGAATGCTTATGAATTAAAAAGAAATCATAAAGAGAATAAGAGGAAAGAATTTCGAATTCTTAATGACTAAGGATCATGGATAAACAAGGAATTGCTAAAGAGAGAGAAAATACTTCTTAATTAAGGAAAATTCCTTTCCGATTAGGAAACGCGTTGCTTGCTTTGTGGGCAAGGGTTCTTGGGCGTGAATACCCTCCCTATATAAAGAGGGAGAGCCTCTGGATCGAGTTCTAGAGTAATCCCATGAAATTCTCTCTTCCTCCTTCCTCTTCCTTACGTTGAAACCCTAGCAAAGGGTGGTTCGAATCCTAAAGTAGGGAAGGGCCGAGGAGGAGTTACGGCAGATGCATACTGCTCTCACGATGCTAACGGGAGGCTGGAGGGATACTCCTCCACCTTAGAGTGAACGTAGCAGTAGCAGCACAGCTGCTTTTGGTGGGCGCACTGCAAGCTTGTCCAGCCTGAACCAACCGCCGTGGTCATGGCTTGAGGACGCTCAAAGGAGCGTGGAGGTCCGATGAAGGTAGGAGAGGGAGCATTTCTCTCCCTCGCAATCTCGTCTGCATGCAACTCCTGCCGGAAGTCTGCCACCCGCAGCAGAGGTCGTGATCTGGGCTCACGACGGATCAACTACCTTGGCCGCGTCTTGGGGGCTCCTCCGTGTGCGTAGGGGCACGACGGAGCTTGGGCGGCAGTGGGCGACAGACTTCGGGCCGTGCGAGGTGGGGAAGACTCCTCCCGATGGGCTACGCCGGCGGCAGCGCCTAGGGCGCGCAAGGTGGAAGATGAAGGATGTCGTTAGATGGTTTTGCCCCTCTGGGCATTACATGACCAAGGAGTCACGCAGGGGTAAAAACGGAATTACATTATGTTTTTAAAACAGCCGAGATGTGTTGCATGGACGGAGACACGTGGCACTTTTCCATTGGCCAAGAGGTATGCAATTTATAAAATTCGTAGTTAATTATTGGTAGCTCCAATGGAAACATATAATATATGAATTTTGATCAGAAGAACACAAGGAATCCAATAAAAATAGTTTTATAGACTGAATCTGATCATAGTTCGAAAAGTAGTGTGAATTATCATCTTTAATGAATTAAAGATTGAGAAACCCTATTTTGGAAATAAATAAAGTGTTTAATAGGGTTTAATAGATCATTAGAGTTGATGTTAACCTGTTAAATGTAAAAAGGTACATAATGTTCAAAAAGGAATACCTTTGCACGTGACTAGTCTAATTTGGAGTTTATATGCATAAATATGCTTGAAATGTGAAAAGTACATAAAGTTGTCATCTTTAATGATTTAATTAAGGAAAAACCCTTAGATTTGATGATAAATGGACTTAATGATGTAACTCAAGTTGATATTAACCTTTTGTTAATAAAAGTGAGAATAGGATCTAAAAAGATGATCTTTTATATAATTGGTTTAATTTAGGGTTTTGTGCATGATTATGCACTAATGAGCTTGGAAAACCCTAATTTAGATGAATATGTTTTTAATTGTTTTAATTGTTCAAATCCATGAATAAATAGGGATATGATGATCCTAAGTCAATTTGGGTATAAAAGACTATTAAAATGAATAGTTGAGCAATTAAGGTTCATATAAATGGAAAAGAGTATTTTAGGGTTTGTTAACCTAAAAGGGATAAAGTTTGAGAAATTGATCTAAGAAACCCTAATGAATACTAATGAAACCTTAATGCGGATTAGAAACCCTAGAAAGTGAATCCAAGTCAATAAAGTAGATTCTTGATAAAGTGTGTAATAAATAGAGTACATATTTATTTCAGGAACTATGTGATGATTGAATTACTTGCTTGGATCTGTTGATTGACTTGATTGTATACACATGAAGTATATGTTGAATAATCTGCATGACTCACCAAATCAGGTATGTGGTTACGATTATGAATAACCGCTTTAGATTTTCCGATGGATTCCCGGATGATTAATCGCATTGAATGCAACTAAACTGTTTGGATGTTCATATTGCAATTATAAAGTGACTATGACTATCACATAATGTATATGCCTTCTAGCTCAGATCCTGGTCCCCTCTGTGTCGTAATGGCTGACCTAGTATATGGCTACCTAGAGGGTAGGTCCATCAGGTCATGAATGACTTAGTACATGGCTGCCTAGAGGGTAGGTCCATCAAGTCACAGTGAGCTAGATATTGGGCTACCTTTGGGTGGTGCCATGCGACTCTACCTTTACATAGGTACCATATAAGTCCTTACAGGGACAACACAGAGTTGTGGATAGGTATGGACTGAGTAGTTTGACTTAAAACGTAATATTGATTGTTAAATGATTAATTGAGTGATTATATTGTTAACATAGTTGAACCTTATTGTTTCCCACACATATCAGCTTCAGCTGACCGACGTTTTGTTTGTCGGCGTTTTAGGTACAAGCCAAAGGGACAAATAGTAAATCGTCATATTGTGAAATACATGAAGTAAAATACAAGGAGGATTAGTTAGAGTAGAATCCTTAAGTGGATAGAAGTTTAGAGATCCAAGTTTTCAAAAAGGTATGCAAAAATTTATTTTCGTATAGCTTTTAGTATAGTATGTTAAAATTTGATAATTATTCTTGGTTAATTGCCGAACCTTTGATCCGGAAGTCATGGGTGCGGCTTCGACCTCTCGGTCTCCCTTAATTGGGAGTTATCGGGAGGTGGGGTCGTAACACATGCTAATGTTGTAAGCTATGCTTATGTGGCTAGACTTATTCATAATGATAGAGATTCTATGTTACTAGACTTGCTCATGATGCTAGATATGCATATGCTGCTGAATTACTTATATTGTCAACAAGATAAAGGATGATAGTTTGGTTAATAATGATAATTATTATCTACTCATTTATGTATTTTGTTAATCATCAGTGCTACTGAGCTTATATGTTATATCTGATTAAATTGATTAACTGTTTAATTACTTTAAAATGTTGTAATCAATAAACGTTGTTGGAGGTTATATCTCTTGCTGGGACACGGGTCTCACCCTTGTGGTTCACCACATTTTTTAAGGTAATCAGAAATGACAACAAGAGAATTGTGGAAGTAAAGAGGAAGTACAGTAATGAATCTTTGAGGAAGTTTATTAGATGTCTAGTGTGTCCTAGAGTCGTCCCTATACTCTCAGGTCCAGGAAGGAAAATTTTGTATATGGTGTTTCAAACGATTTGGACTTTTGTTAGCATATTAATGCTTTTATTTGTGGCATATACAAATATTGTTTTCCTATGTATATATGTTGTGGCTATCGTGATAGAACAATTTGTATCAAATTCTTGTCATAGTATGGATAAAAGAAAGATGTTGGGCTCTTATGCAAATGTTTCTGAGCAGGTGCTGACGTTGAAATCGGTTTTAATTTACCCATATTTTTGGGTATGTGGTTAATTGGTGTGAAAGTTGTGTTTTATGTTTTGAGTAATCTCGTTTAGTGAAATGGGTTCTCTCAGAAACCATTCCTCAATCATATTAAAAAGGATATTGAAATTATACCTTTGCCTTGTGAATTGTAAGGGGATTCAAGATTTGAACAATGTGAATTGCTCCCCCTCAATCTATGCTTACTTTAACCTGCATAGTTAGTCTATTTACACAAAGAAATATAACACATACATACTATATGGTCCTTTAGCAAGTAACGTGATAAAGCATATAATGAACAAGAAAAGAATCACATAGGCAATAAAAACAATATGGTTGAGCTTCAACACAATAAAATTCTCTCCCCCTTTTGACATTATAAAAAAGGAAGGGGGTAGAAGAGAATAAAAATAGGTCTTCTCCAAGCACAACCAAGCATATATCGATAACATGCAATCTCAAAAACATACACCAAACAGAGACTAGAGAAGAAACCAAACAAAGTTATAATCAAAATATGGTGAAACATGGCACCAACTCATAAGATATAACAAATCAAAGAGTAAGTGTGCACAAAAATAATATTACAACCCAAAATGCAAGTTCTCATAAAAATAGCTACAAGCCAAAATGATAAAAGTTAAGATGATAAAATAGTATAGATCAGAACATGTGCCCAGATGTTGCTAATACAAAATAGCCTAGACAGATATATATGATCAGCAGCTAGACTAAAAACTAAAAGCAACTAGATATCTAGGTCATCTATATCTACATCATCTACAGCATCATCAGCATCAGGCTCGTAGTCATCATCTCCGTCTGAAGGTGTAGCAGCATCGCCTTCATCATCAGAGTCACCAACAAAGCCATCAGAGCCATCATCATCAGATGCAGCACCATCATCCTTATCATCATCATCAGCCTTGTCAGCACTAGTAGCCTCCTCATCAGCCTGGTTGTTTGGCATCTCTTCATTAGCAGAGGGACCGAAACCACGACCGAGCCAATGAGCATTCTACTCATCCCAAGACATACCAAGAGCATGGAGCTCATTGGCCTATGAGAAGGAAGGAGCATAATTGCCAAGGCTTGCAAGCAGAGTGGCCAAGGGGCCAGTAGCAGAGGGTGTGGAAGTAGTGGAAGGTGCAGATGGAGGGGCTGTGTAAAAGTGATTGTACGGATAGGATGCATAATCACCTCCTGGGTAGGGCTGGTAGGATGGGTAGGGATGTGCATGAAAGATATAGAGGGGGATGAATAGAGATTTTTGGAGTTTTTAAAGTTTATTAAACAATTAAAAACTTGAACAAGAAGTAGGAGGAAACAAGGAAGACACAAGGATGTAGAGTGGTTCCTACCTTAGAAATATAAGGTAGTCAGTCCACTACCCGATTATTTCCAATCAGGATTTTGAAAGCAATTTATTTTATTACCTCTCGAGGATGTTACACAAAATACAATTGCTTCCTATCTACACCCTTGAAGTAGCCTTCACTTGAATTAGCTTTAGCCTCCTTGAAGCAGCCTTCTGAAGTAACTCCAAGTCCATAGAGCAGCCTTCACCTCCCTAAAGTAGCTCCACCTCCTGAAGTAGCCTTCTCCACTAAGAAGTAGCTCCAAGAGCCTCCTTTCAACAGCCTCCAACCTAGGAGTAGTCAAGGAGAACAAAATGCAATAACAAAGGAACAAGATTGGAAGAAAGAAATAACTTTACCAATGATTTACAGTGCTTTGATCCTATATCAAGTGTATAGATCTCTTATCCACTATAGATGAATGTGATTATGTCGTGGCTAGGAGATGCTTGGCTATAGGACACAAAATTAGATCTCAAGGAAACAAGATTGCAAGTATAACTTTGCTTGTTGCTCACTAGGATTGATTCTCAAGTAGTAGTGTGTGCACAAGTGATCCCTTGGGTGTCCTAAGACCTCTCCTATTTATAGGAATAGGTTACAAGTGCTTAGGGACGTTCTAGACACTTTCTAGGGTGTTCTTAGTGCTCAACTAGTCGTTAGGAGTCCTTAAATTATATTACAACGACTAGTTGTTTAGTGCTGAAAAGTGCAGTCCAGAACTTGTCTCGATCGAGAAGTTTGTCGATCGAGTGTGTCTCGGTCGAGAATTTCTTCAATCGAGGGAGGGTTTGGAGTGAATGTGTTGCAACGTTCATTTCCAACTTCCAACTACCACCTACTCTGAGTCTAACGGCTATGGAACCTGCTCGAAGGTCTATCTCGGTCGAAACTGTTGTTGACTAAGGTATGTTGTAGGGTTACATGTGCAGGTCAATAATCAGTGCTCTTAACTTAGACTAAGGTGGTTCTCGGTTAACAATTTTTTTGACTGAGGGTTTCTCGGTCAAGAAGTTTGTCCACCGAGAAAGTTCCTATTTCAATGTGTTAAATCATTTACTAAGTGTGTGTATCAATGTGGAATTGTGATTCTATCTTAGGGGAGGATCTATCTAAGTATTATGAGTTGATAGAGAAGATCTAACTCTTGATCTATCTAAGTATTGTGAGCTGATAGAGAAGATCTAACTCTTGATCCTTCCCAAGAAATGGAGTGTTACCATAATATTTGACCAGCGTCGACCAATCCAATGCACCTATCTTGGTGAGATCATAAGCTTCCAAGAAGGTGGGTGCTCGATCAAAGCAAAAGTGGGCAGCAATGTCTTGGAGTTGCATGGGTGAAAATTGTGTGTGGGAAAGATCAAGAGAAGGTGGTGGTGGAACTTGAGAGTAGTTGAGAGATGGATTATAAGGGTAGAGAGGACCAGGATAGCGTGAATAAGGATAGTTGTCTGGGACATTTGGAGAGATCTTGCATTCTTTGGTTTATGTAGGTCATGGCATGATGAGTATAGTCCATTTGTCTCCCTAAGTGATAGGTATCCCCAATTAGGTAGGTAATGTTATTGTATACGTTATCAATGGGTTGGCTAGGAGTAGTAGGAGGTGGAGGAATATCTTGAGTGGATGGCTCCCCTTCAGTCCTAGACCTTTTATGTCCAAAGTCAATTCCCATTTTCTCAACTGTATTTCTGGCTATCTTTTGAGGTTTCCTATCACTTTTAAATCCTAGGTCCTCAAGGCTTTTCTTAAGACAATGTTGGGTGATCTGGAAAACAAAGTCAACATAAGGAGGGTTGCCAGTAAATTCAACCATGTTTTTGAGGATAAGGTGAATGAAGTTTATGGGTATGCTATTGAGAATGGCATAAATGAGATACATTCTAAAGGTTGGTACTTCTAATTTAATAGCTCTAGGATAGATATTAGTTCAAACAATAAGGTTCACTATCCTAGCATCAGGTTTTAGATTGATTGCATAATAGGTACCCCATTCTTCATGGCAGGATGTGTTGGGAAGAAAGATGGTTCTATTAATGTCACTCAAGCTGATGGTGGTGTCATCTTGTGATAGTTTAGAAAGGGGATTTCCAGTGGTTATGTAACATCCCTGACCTGGGTTATGTTTTAACCCTAGGTGTTTTGCTTAATAAAGTTGATTAGATGCTTGATCTTATCTTTTGAAAAGTAATTAAGGCTCAAGAGGAACTTATATTTCAATTTCAGTCCTTTTTGAATAATGTTGAAACATTATTTTGTTAATTTTAGACTAAAGTGCAAATTACCCAAGTTGAGGGGTTAACTTGCAAATTGTACATGATAAAATGTTCCTCGGATGTTGAGCATCATAAGAATGAATATGATGCAGTGGTATGGTTTCCACAAGCTTGAGCACCAAGATAGAGCTTGTTGAGCAATCTTTGTGCATCAAAACCTAGTTTTGGTGTAATGTGCAATTTACCCAAAACCTAGGGTTCAATATGAAAAATACCACTTCTAGAGGGTCCCTCATGTTTCTTGGCATTATGTAGGGAAAATAAAATGAGAGGGGCGCCTCATTTGAATTACTTTGGAAGAGAGAGAATCTTGATATTAAAATAATCAAGATTTAAGCATAAATGGAACTTTAATTCAATTTAATGCAAAAAGAAATATATTAATTGAAGAGCCCTTCAACCAAAAGGTGAGGGATGAATTTTCAAAGGTTTTTACGAGCTTGTTCCTTGCAAAGGCATGAAAATATCTTGAGTGAGTGGAGAACCCACTCACATTAAGTTAATAAAAAGTAATATCCACTAAAATGGGATATTAGTATAATATGATTAAGGTGCTTAATTTCTTTTCTTTTAATTCTTGGATAATGAAGTGGTTTTCCAAGGTTAAGAGGATATATTCGTGTACAAGGAGTTGAGGGGGAAAAGTGGCATTAATTTTGGAAATAAAAAGGAATTAATTTCTACTTTCTCTTTCCTTGAATTCCCTTATACATATCCCATTTTTCACCCACACAAGGCCTCTTTTTCGGAATTCCTTTATCTTCTTGCTTTGGCCAAGCATAAGGGAGCTTAGGAGCAGGAGAAGAACGATCCCCAACCTGTTGGTAAGCTCTTGACCTACTTTCACCTTGATTTCATGGTGAAAACCGAAAATCAATGCTTGATTTCTTATTTTCTCCATTCGATTTTCAACTCTAGCCAATCCTTTCACCCAAAAGCTTGAGAACGGACCTTGGGCAGTTTCCAAAGCTTCATCCACCATTGGAGACGTGGATCTTGAAGCTTGGTTTCAGATTTAAAGGTGGGTTATATAACTCAAACTCTTAAATGTTGTTATTGCATTCAATTCTCCATTATTTGTTGATCGTTTTGATCTATTTGAAATTCTCTTGATCCATTGCTGTAATTACCATGAAAATGGCAGCAGCTTTTGAATGAACGAAGGTAGATGATGATGACATCATCTTGGGCACATTTCCCAAAGGAATTTTATTCCAATCGATTTCAACAAGTTTGTTCGATCAGTTTCAACAAAATCGTTTGGAATCAAACGGTTTCATCAAACTGTTAGAAGCTAAACGGTTTCAAACCATTTGGAAGAGTTGACCATAGTTGACCATTTGGAAATTATATACTAGTGATGATGGTTAATGACCCATTATATTTAATTGATTGTTTTCAAAGGGTTCATCAATTGAAGGTTCATCAAGTAACAAACCCTAATCGGGTTAAGTGCTGAAATTCCAATTGATTGATTTAAAACTTTGTGTTGATTAACCCAATCGGTCTCAAGACCATTTGGAGATCACCCAAATGGTCTCAAGACCATTTGGAGGTCAACCAAGACTTTTTGTAGGTCTAGGGTTGAGTATGATGGGGTGGTTTAAGTTCCAAATATATCAAATTGAAATGCAACTAATAGCTAATGTGATGATCAATCCAATGATCTAAACCCTAATTGAATTTCACAATTTTCAATGATGGATGGGGCAAACGGTCTCAATACTGTTTGGAGGTCATCCAAACGACCTCAAGACCGTTTGAGGTTAGTTCATGCCCAATTTGAATGGTGGTCCAATGATTTCAAAGTAATTAGTTCCATAATGACTAATATTGAAGGTTCATTGATTTCAAACTCTAATCCAATTGGGTTCAAAACCCTAATTGATGATCAATTGAAAGTTAAATCAATTGAAGGATGATTTATTAAGCTCAATTGAAGTATGGTGTTTAGGTTCAATTGATGAGTGGTTACATGGATTCAATCGATGAGGGAATCAATCTTGGAAACCCTATATCAATATGAGTGGTTGAGACCATTTTTGGTCCAATCGGTTTTGAGGAGGTTTGGACCAAACGGTCTCAAGACCGTTTGGGACCAAACGATCCCAAATCAATTGAGACTAAACTGATCTCAAGAACGTTTTGGTTAAACAATTTTAAGCATAAAATTTCTAAACGGTTTCAAACTGTTATACCTAGACCGTTTGGAGGTCTAAACGGTCATAGACCGTTTGGAAGTCTTTCAAGCAAGACCATTTGAGGTTTGGTTGGTCAAGACCGTTTGGGGTCTAAGTGACCAAGACCGTTTGGGAAGTAATTAACCAAAACTGTATGGACACTTAAGGTGATTAAAGGTCAATTGTTTAATTGATCATTACATGATGTAAATCAAGGGTGATTATAGTAATTGTACCCTTAATAAGATAGGGTGATTAGTACCTTTTGAATGATTAATCTTTAATGATTATGGAAGTAATGACACAGTACTTGGTGTCCACTCTTCATTCAAGTTGAGTTCACCTAATCTAATCAAGTCTGAGGTATGTATCATCTTATAGAAGATGAGGAAGAGAGAACTTCCTACATGAATGATAATCATGTAGTGGTTAAGTTTCAACACTTTCAACATGAATGAATGTGTAATTAGGGTATGATCCTTGATAAAGAGATCATGAACCCTAATTAAGAAGGTTAATGTGCCCTAACCCTAATTGAGGGCAATGATAGGTGAAATCCTAATCTATGGTGATGGTGTGACCCTAATTTAGGGTAATGACATGAGAAACCCTAATTCAGGGTATTTTAATAATAAAACTTGATTGGATGTGAATAGTAAACCCTAATTGAGGATAATGTTTTGAGAAACCCTAATCAAGGGTGAAGCCATATGAAACCCTAAGTGAGGGTGATGTCATGTGGAACCCTAGACAAGGGTGATGTCATAATGAAATCATAATAATGTGATGTAAAACCTAATTCAAGGTAATGCTATGTATTGGTATGTGATATTTTGATATGAAATCCTACACTGTGATAGGATAAAGATATGTGGAGCCCTAATCTTGGATTATAGTATATGAAACCCTAATCTTGAGCAATATGATGATAAATCATAACCCAAATCTGGGTAATGAGATAAAGTATTCCTAATTGAAATAAAAAGGGAAACCCTAACCCTAGTGAGGGAATAGTGGTGTTACCCTTGAATAGTGATGTTATAATTATTTTGCATGATGCTAATATGAAATTGATATAATTGTTATCATCTGTACTAACCATGCATGTATCATGAGATGATGAACATAGTCAAGTATGAGCTATGATGTTTTATTTATTGAAACTGCTTTATGGGCCTTGTGAGCCATAATATGATGTGTTGCCTAGTGAGAGGTAACAAGAGATATTAATGGGCTTTAAGAGCCATGTGAAATATCTGCATTGCAAATATTATGTTTACATTGGTTAGATGACGTGAAGGCATTAAGTTACATGATAAAGTGGTAACAAGTGTTTTGATGAACTAAGGGTTTGAACACCCATATTTCATAATCATGGTGATGAGATGATAAGGGATGAGAATACCCTGATGTGATAAGGGATTGAGATCCCAATGTTTAATAAAGCTTTGAAAAGAACTTGATAGAAATAGTACTCATTCTTTGTAGCATTTGTTATAATGTTTTATGTTTGAAAGCATGTTTGATGTTAAAAGAATATGGTAATGTACTTAATTAATCAAGTGAAATGGTATCATGTAGAGCCCTGACCATAGATCCATCATCGTCAGTAGTTTGGTGATGGTGAAATAGGTTTTCCTATGGGAACTCCTGGAGGGCATACTTTTGAGTATGTGGGGGTTATGGGCATGAATATCCTTACGCCCTAATGGAGGAATTGATGTGAGGTAAACATTAAATCTCTCAATTCTTCATTATATATGCCAGGATGGATGTATCACTAATCTCCCGATGATCTTAATGCCGAATCGATGTGAGATTAATATAATACCTCTCGATTGCGAAAAGAGTACAACATGCCACTGTAACTCTAATAGTGAAGTTTCCAGTATACCCTGGAAAGCTATTTAGCAGAGACACAAGATGTCCTGCATTTGGTCCTCACACTGACTGAGGAAGATGAGGTCATGGGAATCCAGCTCTTCTATTGACCTATGTATGGTACCAATTTCGATTTCGCAATGGTCGGTTGGAGTATGAGCGGTATACCTCATCTCCTCAGGGCTTAAGTATGTCTGTAAAATGTAATCATCCGTGTAGCATATTTTCTTAGGGTTGAAATACGAGAATCATTGGTTGATGTTACTTTGTACAGCATATCCTAAATAGATAAATGTTATTTATGCTTTATTGAGATATTACTAAAAGGACTTGAATAGAGAATACTACTCTAATCTATTTATACATTGATTTATCTGTTGTTGAATACTTATTATTACTCTGCTCAGTTTTATTCCCTTAATTGCAATAATAATGTTTCTGGCGGAGAGTTATATCTCTCGTTGGGGCAATGATCAATTGTCTCACTCCCGTGGGATCCAACTTTTTAGGTAGACGCCGATGAAGAGGCAGAAACCCTACAGTGGGTGAAGAACAGCAACAGCAGCAGCAAGGATAGCAGTGAATTCCCAGGTGGAGACACTGGCTGACATGCCCTGTAAATAGAGAGTCATATGTGTCGTCTTTGTACTCTTAGGTCCTAGGAGTCAGTAGTTAGTTTAATTTTGATCTGAGATTTTTGGCTTGATGCCTCGAGATTTTTATCCTACCTATGTTCAGTGTAACAGAGCAGTTGGTGTTTGTAACTCTCGAGAAGGAAAGGTACAAGGGATGTACTAATGAACCAGAATGTAAATAAGTTACTTTGGTTCTTTATGAAAGAGTTTTCAATTTATGGATCTCTTTGTAAAAAGTTTTAATTTTTAGTGATCTTCAGTAATTCCACTGCTAACGATACGCTTCCTCTTAAGTAAATCATGTTTATATAAGTTGGACGCCACAAATTAGTGGTACCAGAGCTCTAGGTTCGCTGAGTCTACAGAGACATAGGATTAAGGTTGGTGAGTCTGTTCTAAGTGTCTTCCAATTTATATGATAGTGTCTTTTGCTCATATAGGAGGAGAAGAACTTGAAGATGTCTGGATCACATGATGAACATGCTACTGAGAGCAGTGTTTCTGCACCAGGAGGAGGTGCAAGGGATCAAGCTAGGGAGGAACCCGTACCTGAGATTCCTCAACTTGATCAAGCTGCATTAGAGAACCCAGCTTTCCATACCCTGTTCGGGCAGTTTATGGCAGCCATGACTCATATGACGGATAGGATGCCACTACCTACACCTAGGGCACCAGCTCACCATGAAGGACAGGGAGCCGGCAAGACATTTGAATGACTTCGCCGGGTTGGAGCCACAGAATATGCTGGTACAACTGATCTAGCAGACGCAGACATGTGGCTGACTGAACTGGAGAAGGCCTTTAGAATCCTTAACATCCCATAAGTTGAGAAGGTTAGACACGATGTGTACCTTCTGAAAGGGAGTGCTGGTCATTAGTGGACCATAGAAGAGGGCAAGAGGCCATGTGTGGAGATCGGATGGGAAGTATTCCGACGAGAATTTGTCAATAGATACTTTCCTAAGACGTTCCTAGATGAGAAGATCTCTCAGTTTGAGAGATTAAGGCAAGAACCAATGAACAATAGTGAGTATGAGGTTAAGTTCATGGAGCTTTTGCAGTTCTGTCCGCATATGGTAGCTACCGATGAAGAAAGGATTCGACGTTTTGAGAAGGGATTGAACGCTGATTTGACCACTCCTGTGTCTGCTTTAGAGAATAGGGAGAGGTTTGTGACTTTTGTGGAGTCTGTTAGATGGATAGAGAGGTTTGTGACTGAGAAGAGATAGACTAAGTGTAAGAAGGCATATACTCAGTTTCAAGGACAAGGGTCCAAAAGTTTTAAGAAACTGAGGTTTTCTGCACCAATAGCACCGCCAAGGTTTAATACCCAGACGCAATGGACGTCTAATAGGGGTAGAGGCCGTAGTTTACCACCAGAAGGAGCCCACAGCTCAGCATCAGTGTCGGTAACAGGACCATCCAGACCACGGGCAGGGAACAGAGGTTGTTTTATATGTGGAAAGATGGGGCATCTGATGAAGGATTGTCGATCCAGAGAAGCAAGTGTGACTCAACCTCAGAGGCAGAGTCGGCAAGGCTCTCAGAGGCTACAGTTTCCAGGTAGCGCTAGAGGACGTGGACAAGCGTCCCAAGCTAGATCATCGGCACCCAGTAATCAAGCACCGAGCCAACCACAGGCGACGACGAGATTCTATGTGATGAATCGGCATGATGCAGTAGTCAACCCTCGGGTTGTGACATGTCAGATGGAACTGTTTTATTCTGATATGTCTACATCCTGCATCATATCTATTTTAATTGATTCAGGTGCTATGTATTCTTTCATCACTAAGAGAGTGATTCTTAACTGCAATATGATAGTTGGTCATAGGGCAGAGAGTTTGAAGTTAGAAACTCCTTTGATGGAATCTACAGTGTTGCGGGAGGTGTGTTCTCCCTGCACTCTTTTCTTTTCTGAACATCACATTCAAGTGGATCTTATACCACTTGAGATGCATGAGTTTGATATAATTCTTGGGATGGACACCCTAGAAAAGTACAAGGTTGTCTTGGATTGTGAGTCCAAGCAAGTTGTGTTCACAGATGATAGTAACACATGGATCTTTCAAGGAGATAGAAAGATTCTTCCAACCTGTCTTGTGTCAGCTTTGGTAGCAGAGAAGCTAATTAGGCAAGGATGTTTTGCATTCTTGGCACATGTGGTAGATACTACCATGGAGAGCCCTAATCCTTTTGAAGTTCCGGTAGTCAGGGAATTTGAGGATGTATTTCCTGAGGAACTTCCAGGTGTACCTCTGCCCCAGGAGATTGATTTTGAGATTAATCTAATTCCGGGAACGCAACCTATAGCACAAACACTGTATAGGATGGCGCCTACTGAGATGGCAGAGCTTAAGAAACAGTTGCAAGAGTTTCTTGATAAAGGTTTTATTCGACCGAGTACTTCACCATGGGGTGCTCCGATCCTCTTTGTTAAGAAGAATGATGGATCGATGCGGTTATGCATTGATTACAGGAAGTTGAATAAAGTAACTATACAGAATAAGTATCCTTTGCCAAGGATAGATGACATGTTTGATCAGTTGTGTGGTGCAACTATATTCTCTAAGATAGACCTAAGCTCGGTATATCATCAGTTGTGTATTAAGGAGAGTGACATACCCAAGTCTGCTTTTAGGACAAGGTATGGTCACTATGAGTTCATAGTTATGTCGTTTGGACTAACTAATGCACCGGCTGCATTCATGGAAC